>CP045890.1:8917613-8929277 GCA_013387185.1 Caligus rogercresseyi | reverse complement strand
GTTATTTAAAAAATGTTTGGTGCGTCAGCATTTATGTTCATTATTGGCACTAAATATTATTTTTGACGAAAATTGTGCAAAAAGTAACAAAGTCATAAATTGATTATAGCTAAATTTTGAAACTTAAATTTTTCCAATATAAGTAATAACATATAAAGTTTGCTTCATAACGAAACCTTTGAACGCAATTTGGGGGGAGGGGTAAGGGGGGGGGGGTCAAACCAAAATCCATTTTTCTACGATCATTTAGTTTTCTTATGACACAACTTTCGCGGGGGAATAAATTTTGATATCTTAATATTAGGTTTCTATAATACCCCCTAACGGCGCATGCTCATCTTTTTTTCTACAGCTCCAATACAAGTCAGTCGGCGTCAGGCCATTCATGATTGAACAGGTGGCAAGTGAGTGTCGTCGGATTTTATTTTCTTTAAAATGTCAGAAAAAGTCGAACAGCAAAAATTGATTGAATGGAACCAAAACTATATTCACCTCGTCTACAAGTTCTCTGATCGTGATTCGGCGGGACGCGCATCACCAGGTTCCTCACTTGCACTCAATGCAATGGGATCGTTTTTTCGATGTTGAGGGCCTCCCTGAGCGTGGTTCACAATTTCTTTTACTGACAAGCGGCCATCTTTGAAGCGGTTGTACCACTCCTTTATCTGTGTGGTGCCCATCGCTTCATTTCCAAAACTTTTTAATCTTGCGAATTGTTTCCACTTGCGAATCACACCAAGATTAAAACAAAATTTGATGCAATAACGCTGTTCGACTTTTTCTGACATTTTAAGAAAATAAAATCCGACGACACTCACTTGCACCTGTTCAATCATGAATGGCCTGACGCCCGACTCGACTGTATTTGGAGCTGTAGAAAAAAATGAGCATGCGCAGTAGTCATGCTCCCAACCACACAGCAAGTCCCGCCCCCATATCGCTGTGTTTCGTTATGACCAATAAAACCAAAAGTCGGATAATTTGATCATACCTCGATATATATTATATATCTATATTATTATATATATATATATATATGATTGTTTGGTATTTTATTTGTACATTTCTATTCTCTAATAATATGTGTGATTTTGTGTCCCTTTTTTATTTGACATGTAGGCTTTATTTTATTATAGTTATTATATTATTATTTTGTTTATTTTTAAACATTTTCAACAATAATGCATGCTTGTCTAAAAACTCACACAATTATTTATCTTTAATACTAATTTTAACATGCTATATGTAAATTTATTCCTTGATATCAAATATATATCAAATCCTTTGTGTTTCTTCATATTTATTTTATTTTTAACACCTGTTCTCTCTCATTCATATTTGTCTTTTTTTTTGTACTTAGACTTTATTGAATTTAGCGTAATACATATATACTATATTAATAAATAAACATTATAGTTTAAAATTTATACACTAAATAAGTCAATACAAAACAAAATACGGTCACATAAAAGTACAATCACTTCATAAAACAAAGTTGAAATTATTGGATATTAAAATAACATTAACATGCTTAGGAATAAATAGATTTCATCTAATTTAGAACTAGACTGTTTTTGTAAAATCATAGTAAAACTTTAGATGGTGAGAGGTTCTCTCGGAACAGGAGGGGAAGTACCGAACGATGTCACTCGCAAATCTCCAGCTTGAATCCTCTGGAATCTTGATGGAGAGCGCCATGTACCGAGCTGCTGCTGATAAGACAAATGGACTTTAGGTCTCTTGTCCATTTTCAACAATTCGACGAATGACAGAAGTGGGGCGTGTTCTTTAATATTGTAATATTATTGTGTAATATTAGCCCTTACACGTTTATTTACTAAGATTTCCGAATCAAACTTTTTCTTTCATTTCTGCTTCTCTGATATCCGCAAACCGAACGAAATTCGTGGTATCCGTGGAGATGGTGCGAACAAGAGAACTTGGTTAAGAACTTTTCAAGATTCTTTTTTAATCATAATTTTTTTTTCTTGATATAATTCAAGGTCGTAGATTTTACAACCTTGTTAAAAATATCTTGAGTTTTTTTTATGGCTGGAGGTCGGACTAAAATGATTTAAAAGATTAAAACGGAGTTGTTTAAAAAAGGGTTTTATTAAAAATCCATTTAGGAGTCTTAAAACTTTGTTTTGGCTTAAAATACTACGTTCAATAAAAATCATTTATGGTCAGAACTAGGATGTTGACGATAAGAAGCCGCTCTTTTTTGGTAAAATGTTATGTGATACAAGGGCTAAATCAATTCTGGAGGCTTTTCGATCTGCTCTCCATGAAATATTATCATCAGGGTTTTCCTAACAGCATCAACTAAATTAATTTCAGCAATTAGTTTTTTAACTATTGCCTTGTTTGGATATATGTGATTGAATGATGCAGATCCACATACAAATCTACCAAATGAGAATGGGATAGATATTATCCTTACAAGAGTTAATTATCACCTGGAAAACGGTGAGCTTTTTAAGTTAGGGCCGTAAACGTTATTAAGTAGAAGCCTCCTTTCTTTGTTGGAATGAAAATTTTGTGCCACTCGCCTTCTGACCTAAGTTCCCTTACAAGTAGTGGACGCTCGATTATATTCGAAACAAAAGATAATATTCCTCTCCTCTCTGACAGTTGGAGCCCGTAAAATAACGGAAATAATTTTTTGGGATTCACAACTGACATGAGATAGAGCAAGGCGAAGAAGTTGGGGATTTACATCTGAAGACAAATTATGTCTAGCTTTTCTTTCAATAGGCTTTTCATTAGAGCGTGGCGCGCAACTCTATCTCTACCACCCCTTGAATTAAGGGAAATAATCTTCCTAATTCTAAGTCCAGTTTTGGCACGTTTTTTAGCGGTTGAGTAAAAAAATTGGTTAATTTTTGTCTGTATTTTGCAGGCCATGGTGGGTATTAAGTACTTTCTTGGCATTTTGGTGGGATTCGATTTCTCTGGTGAAGAAAACCCTGAATTGGACAAATTTATTTTTGATAGTGACCCTGATCTTGTTCTCGACGACATGATCAGGTCAGGGTTTAGGTGAGAGTTTTTTGATTTCACCACTCAAGGTTCGGAAATACTGTTATTAAGCGCGGCTTCCCTCACGTCCATTGTGAAGGCCATTCGGCTCATTTTCCTTTCACTACCATCCTCCTGAGGAAGGGGGATATTGTTGGTTGGAACTGGATCAGGAGGGTTCATATCGGTGGTGGAAAGGAGCTTGAGCGGTTAGTTCCTCTTCAAAACTCCATATCTCCCACCTCTTGTTGATCATTATATGTACAATCTGTCCCTCCTCCTCTTAGATGTCCACATGGGTTGACATGGTTCGGATATAACAATTGATGCTTTAGGATGACTGGTCACCTGGTTAGAGTTTGATCCTGTGACAGTGGGATCTAGATCTGGAAGGCTCATATCCTGTGGTTGAAATGAGCTTGAGCGGTTAGGGACCTCTTCAAACTCCAAATCTTCCACCTCTTGTTGATTATGATTATGTAAAATCTCTACCTCTCTCTGGATGTCTATAAATGGTGACAGGTTTCGGATGGAGTAATTGATGCCTCAGGTTGACTGGTCACAAGGTCAGAGTTTGATCTTACATGGGAACTCGAGGAACTTTTACCATTAGAGTATATTTCTTCTATGGTTGATGGATTGTTATTACCTTTGTCAGAGTTCAAAGAACGTAGAGATTCCTTTAAGAAATTGTCATAGTCCGTAGATTAAGTCTAGGGTTTGTACAGCCGTGCTTTAGATGGCCATGACCAAAGCAATTTAGACATTGCTGTCTAGTCCCTTAAATTTAAGTTTTAAGAGAAACCCCTGATAGGGTACAACTTGAGGAAACAGTTGTGGATCCGCGATCATCTCCACAATATAATCGGAGCCCCTCCTAATGTCCTTATAATCCTTGTACTTTTTTATGCTGCACTTCATTCGATGGATTCTTCCGAGGATAATGAGATATCACTTCTCCATACTGCTTTAGCCATTCGACAGCGCCTTCTTATTTATCCTTTTAAAAGTATTTTCCATTGTATGGTCACCTTTTTCTTCAAATTGAGTTCTATCTTCTCCACACCTTTCAATCGTAAGCTGGACATTGACGACACTACCTCTTACAGATTTAAGTTTGTAGAATGAACCCTCTTCAGGTCCTCCAATCCAAGGTCTGTATATAAGGTCTGGGCAATACAAAAACAAACATGTAATCCTAGCAGTATAACTATTCAATGACGTCACTGGACGAACGATTCTATCTATCCATTTATATATCTATCAATCTCTCTATCAATCTATAAATATATATATTGGTTTTAGGAATATGTATATTAAAACTTATGCGTAAAGAGAATCTTATAAAGCATTTTTTTGTTGGGAATGATTGATAGTAGGAATTTTTCCTTAACGACACTTTTGTATAAAATGCATTTTTAAAGGAAACTACTGACTTTTGGGCCTAGCTTATCAGTCAAAATAGCTTTATTGAGCATTAATGAGCACATTTGGTTAGTTTTATTTATAAACTGAGCCCATTTTGAGTACTTTTTCGCTCATATATAAAGGAGTATATTCGTATATAATGGACCAATAAGGGTACCTATAAACAATAAGCTACGGTAAGGTAAGGTAGGCTTCGTGAAGAATAAAAATAACAATAACATAATAACTAATAATAAGCGGAGCTTTGTTATATTAATGCGGAGAAGGTCTGGGTCATGAAACCATACCTTACCTTACCGTAGCTTACTGTTCATAAGTCCCTTATGGGTCTATTTTATACAAAGTGTTGATAAGGAAAAATTCCTACTATCAATAATTCCCAACAAAAAATGCTTTATCAGATTTTCTTTGTGCATAAGTTTCATATATAAATATTCCTAAAACCAATATATATATTTACAGATTCATAGAGAGATTGATAGATATATAATGGATAGATATAATCGTTCTCCAGTGACGTCATTGAGTAGTCACACTGCTATATGTTTGTTTTGTATTGCCCAGACCTTATTATACAGACCTTGCTCCAATCTTCCCCTAATATCAATAGGGTACTTTGAATAAAACCCGACTTGATTAAGCCGAACCTCGGGTTCGCTCCAGCAAGCTCATGCTCTTTGAACCCAAAGAGGAGAGCCATGTCATAGACATCGATATGTCTTACTTTTTCAACCCTAAAGGCCTCATCTTCTTGCATTCAATCATAACGACGAACACTTCCCATTTGAATCGTTCATCCCAATCAATATTTTTTCCTCTGATACTATTTTCTTCAGTCCCTGCTTCACTGCGTCTGAGTATAGGTAAGATCAAGGGGTCTATTCTATATACCTTGGGTGAGAGCCTTTGCTGACCTCCCGGTCTCTTTTTTTCCTTCCTTCCACACGCCCGTTGTCATTTATCAATTCATGATATTATTCCCCAGAAGAAGAAGCACCCTATATATTATGGAAGCTCCCACAATATTATTATTATTATTATTCCTTCTCCGCCAGTCAGGAGGCCTATCAGGCGGAGCAACGACATGTTGCACCACTTGAATTAAACTTTAAAGCCGTGGTTCCCAACAGTGGTCCAGTGGACCCCTTGGGGTCCACGAAGGCCTGGCCGGGGTCACGTGTAATGATCATTTTTTTTTCTCTATTTCTTTTTCCAAATAATCAAGTATCACCTAGTAACTCACTTGCCTTCGTTTTCTTTAATAGCTTACCAACACTTTTCTTGAGTGACTATTTAAAAACATTTTTTGAACGAGTTATTAACAACGAACATAAATTAATTAGTTTACAAATCACATAGCATAATTATTTTCGACCTTATACATGCAAAAATTGTCTAATAAAGAATGTCCTTCGTGTTTTTTTAAACAACTAGGAAGGCAATGACGTCATTCGCGGGAACGTGTCTCATTCGTCCGTTTCCAAAACATGAAATATAAAAAAAACAAGAGTTCTGCATATATTTATAACTCAGAGTCTTTTTAAAAATAAATAACAGCCTTTTTCACCTTCTCAAAAAAAAGACCTTCTTCCAATAACACTTATTTATCAAAATAAGTGTGACAGATAGAGAAAGAAATGACGTCACTCCACCACAGTCTCCCCTCCAGTGAATTGGAGTTGCTAGGGGCAAAGTTTGACTCCACCCTTTCACTCAACTTAAATGTTGACATCATGGCGAGGGCAGCCAGGGTCAGGGCCAACATGGTTTTAAGGTTGGCGAAGCACATCTCAAGGGGTCCTTACCTCCACCAACTTGCCAAGGGCATTGTTCTTGGGAAGTTCGGCTATGCTGTCTCAGCGGTCACACCCGTACGGTTTGGAGACAGTAACCCCACAGGACCACTTGCAGCTGCCCAGGTTGCTCTAAATCATGTTGCCAGGACTCTCACTGGCAGGCTCAGGAGAGAGCACTTACCCGTCCGGGACCTCCTGAAGTCGGCAGTGCTTCCATCCATCAACACCATGGCCGTGCAGTCGGCAGCCATGGAGGCGTGGAAGGCATTTGGAGTAGGGACGGCGAAGAAGGAGGGAGAAACCCACTTGGCCTCATGCTCTTCGAGACAAAAAATGGAAAGGAGACCAGATCCTACGCAGCCGGAATCGTCCCCAACCCCCTCCTCTGGCAGGCAGATACCCTGGTATGTGCTACAAGAACTGCCTGGAATAAAAGTCCACAGTTGGGACAGGCCAGGACGTAGAGAGCTGCCAGGGATGCAGCAATAGCTCTCGCGAGGGAGTGGCGCTGTAGATTACTCCGATCTCAAGGCATGTTTTCCCCAAAAAATCGAT
Source organism: Caligus rogercresseyi (assembly GCA_013387185.1). Classification (NCBI taxonomy): domain Eukaryota; kingdom Metazoa; phylum Arthropoda; class Copepoda; order Siphonostomatoida; family Caligidae; genus Caligus; species Caligus rogercresseyi. Next base: position 8,922,477 of record CP045890.1, on the reverse strand, counting down.
GTGGTTTTTGTTTAAATTTTATATATTCATGTATATATATATACGTTTACTAATTAGTTTGTGTTTTATTATTGTTTTATTTTATTTAAATTATATATATTATTTTAGACCAGCTACTTCGTGCTGAAATATAACAGATTACACACACACACTCTCGAGGGAACGCTTCTGATAGGATACTTTCAAGCAAGCCCGCCAAGCCAGCTAGGCTTCCTCTCGCACTGCCGCTCTCAGTAACCTCTCCACTGTCCTCTGTGCAGGTCCGTTGTGTGACTGTCTGTGTGAATATGTGTCTGAGAGTGAGTGAGTGAGTGCGTGTTTGTGTGTGTGTGAGTGAGTGTGTGTCTTCGAGTGTGAGTGAGTGAGTGAGTGTGTGTGTGTGTGTGTGTGTCTGTCGGTGTGAATGAGTGTGTCGTGAGTTTCATCATTGTATTGTCTGAGTTAAATCATTGTATTACGACTTGTTTGATACATACAGTTTGATCGCTGTGACCATGTCAAAAATAAAATATAATTGTACTTCGCAGATGGCTTCAACGTCCAAGAAGAGGAAGTGGAACGAAACCTACCAGCAGTATGGCTTCACCAAGTTCTCGCGAGACGGACTGGACGAGGCTCAATGCATCCACTGCCCCACTGTGTTGACCAACTGCTCCCTAAAACCGGCGAAGTTGTCGCACCACCAGAGCAATCTACACCCGAATATTGAGCTGAGTCGAGGAAGACCTTGAAGCCAAGAGGAAACGCTTTGATAAGCAAGGTACTCTGCCTACTTACGGATTCCAACCCGAATCCAAGCTTATGGTTCAAGCCAGCTTCGAAGTTGCCCTGAAGATCGCGGAGAGGAAAAGGCACATACGATCGGCGAAGAGCTCATCAAGCCATGCGTGGAGATCATGGTTCGCAATGTTCTCGGAGACAAGGCCAAGCGGAGGATCTCAAAGATCTCACTCTCCAACAACACCGTACGGCGGAGGATTGACGACATGGCGGTCGACGTGTGCAAACGAAGTGGTGCCAAGAGATCCGGGCCAGTGAATTTAGGGCAAGTCTTCAACTCGACGAGTCTACCGACATAGCGAACCAAAGTCAGCTGATCGCCTTTGTCCGCTACGAAAAGGAGAAGAAGGTGAAGGAGGAGTTCCTTTTCTGCGAGCTCCTGACTACCACAACGACGGCGGAGGAGGTCAGGAAGCTTGTTGATTACTTTTTCGAGAAGAATGGGACTGTCGTGGATGCAGTTCCAGCACATTGGCACTGATGGAGCGCCAGCCATGATCGGTGTTTGGACAGGATTTGTGACTCTCGTGAAGAGTAAGTGGCCTCACATCCCCAATTCGCACTGCTCTCTTCACCGATACGCTCTCGCTTCGAAGACGATGCCTCCTGAGTTGATGTATGTGCTCGACTCGTGATCAGCTCCATCAACTTCATCCGAGGGCCGCGCCAAGAACCACCGGCTCTTAGGAATGATTGCACAATAAATGGGCTCGACCCATACGAGCCTCCTCTACCACACTCAGGTTCGCTGGTTCTCGCGGGGAAAGTGCCTGGCCATGGTCTTTGAAATGCACACGGAAGTGGAGATCTTCCTTCGCGAGATGGAAACCAGAGGAGATCATCGCCACAAAAAAACTACAAAAGCCGGAGTTTCTGATGAAGCTGGCGTACTTGCAGACATTTTTGGCACCTTGAACGAGGTAAATGTCACTCTCCAGGGCCGTGAGGCGTCTGTATCGGACGTGAAGGACAAACTCGCCGGATTGGGGGCTCGAATTGCCCTCTGGATTCCGAGACTGCACCGAGGGAACGTCACTGCCTTTCCATTGTGGATGCCTTCCTCTCGACAAACAACTTGACCTCCCTGATGATTTGAAGGAGTCCATCGCTGCGCATCTCGAAAGGTTCATGAGTGAGTTCAAGGCTTACTTCGACGGCGTCGAACCGGCCTACTACCCATGGTACAAAGACCCATTCGGAGCGGTCGTGGACGACGAAATGGAGGAGGCAGAGGAGCTGCTCATGCTCCGAGAATCAGCAGTGGCCAAGGCAGAATTCCGAAAGCTAAGCCTCTGCGAATTTGGCTACAACAGCAGGACACCTATCCACGTCTTTGCAACAAGGCAGCGCAGATTTTTCTCCCGTTTCCTACGACGTACTTGTGTGAAGCAGGGGTTTCAGTGATGTTCGATCTGAAGCCAAAGAAGATAAATCGACTTGTAATGAGTATTGATATGAGACTTGCATGTTCTGAGACCAACCCAAACATATTAAAACTGGTCGCGGACTGCAAAGAGCAGGTCTCACATTGAATTGAAATTCGCGTGAGTGAGTGACTGATTGATGACTGAGTGAGTGAGTGTGTGTCTTCGAGTGTGTGGTGTGTGTCTGTCTGTGTGAATGAGTGTCTGAGTTTCATCATTGTATTGTCTGAGTTAAATCATTGTATTACGACTTGTTTGATACATACAGTTTTGATCGCTGTGACCATGCAAAAATAAAATATAATTGTACTTCGCAGATGTCTCGCATTTAAATTGAAATTCGCGTTTTTGACAAAATTGAGGTGGGGTCCATGGAAAGTGCCCAAAGACCGTTAGGGGTCCACAAGCCGAATCCAGTTGGGAACCACTGCTTTAAAGGGACAAAGAAATTCACGACAGAAGAAGGGAGGTAAATAAAAAGAAAAAGGAAAAACAAACATCAATCTTTTACTAAAGATCCAAGATCACGGCTTCGATCCCCAAAAATACTGATTTCCGGTCCCAATTCCTATTATATTCGGATACAGTTAGAGAGTTGATGCACTTATAACACTTTTACGTTATTAAGAGGCCAAAATGCACTATTTAACCTCCCTAAAGCAAAACTATTCACAGAGCAACACAATAGGCGTGTACTCTATACTAGGTAGGCAAAAGATTTTTTTTTTCATGTTAATAAAATAATTATTCTTTTTAAATATATCATACATTATGAAGTTACATTTAATTCCCCTTAATATTTTTTTACCAACAATGAATCTCGTAATATAGAGATATTCGTTTTCACAAATACTTAGAATAAAAATACTTTTAGTTTAAATAACAAAAAATTAAACATTATTATCCAAACATATATAACTTGTCCATTTGGTATGTTCACAATATCACCTATTTGAGAAGTAACATTATTTTCAAATCATATACTAAACATATATATTATTATATAAAAAGTTGATTTTTTAATATATTTATCTGGTAACAAATTAATATAGAATTGAAATAAAAAGTTTTTGTAACGAACTATGTTGACATAGATATCGAGTTAAACTTTATTTTTGCTTCACTGCTAACAAATACAACGTCTTCGTTATCCAATACAGATACAAAGATATATTCTTCAATAACAAAAAACAAAACAAGGACTTAAGTGGGTACAGACAACTACTCTTGACATTTTGATAGAGTGAAAACAGAAGATACAGTAATACTTAGATGGATTATTTGCGACAACAAAAAACGGTGTTTTACTATTGTGATTACAATACACTATAAAGTATAAAAACATGTGATTGTCGTATTGAAACAGTTAAGGATTATAACTAACTGTAAGTAAAATGTCTTGAAAATAAAGGTTTGTTTAATTTGTTTTTCGTCATACCAAACATACTACTACATACTACATACCTACTGACCGAGATAGCTAGAGCCATAGTTATCGGGAAAATTCAGACGTCTGCTTGGGTGACTAGAAGTGCAAACTTCTCGTCTGCTGCTGAACCCCCTCACACCCTACAATGGCAAAGACTAGCTCAGATGCGCAACTTGCCATCAACGATCTCGCACGTATCTTGCTGGGAGTTCAAAGAGCAGATCGGTTGCGTGTGGTTGACCTTCTCGGAAGGTCACATCTTCCATCTGTAAATGAGATCTTAGTGAAGCAGGCTGCCATATCTGCTTGGAAGGCTATGAATGTAGACAGTTGTCCCTTGAGAGGATTCTTGAGGGCTTCGATGGCGACGTAGTGCTACAATATGCTCAAGAAAACCCGTTTTACCAACTGTGTCGTGCTGTTACCTTTCAAAGGCCTGGAGCTTGTCACAGCCATTACGAGAGGCATGCACCTATCAAGTGCTCGGAGGGTAGCAAAGACAATGGCAGGTTGTCTAGATCCTATAGCTCCTTAAGTTTAATGTATTTATGAAAATTGAACAAATATTTACTTATATATGTATATATATTTTTTTTTTTGTTATTTTTCTTTGATTAATATTTTATTATTATTGATATTGTATAATTATTTGCTGTTTGTATATAAAGATACATGTTTTTTATATTAGTAGCCATGTAGGCTAGGGCTATAGTAGCTCTGTAATAAATTATACAACCAACAAACTTCCTAACATTAATAAATATCAGCATTTTAAGATAACGATAGTAAAAAAATTAAATCTAAACTTTTGTGTTCAAATTGCAGGATAATAGTTTACATATAGTTACACGTGAAATTTCCTGAACAGGTGTGTACATTGGAAACGATATAACAATAATAAAGTATGTGTGTGATAGATTTGATATATTTGTCTTTGTTTTTGAGATATTGCAACGCACATATGTACGTTACTGCGCTGCGCATATGATCTATCTGCAAAAAAAAAAACAGATTGAAACTCAGCACATGTAGCAATTGAAGGAGGAAAAAGGCATGCGATGTTCGCTTCCTTCCGCGCGGGAGGAGTCAAAGGAGGTGATAGAGTTCTTCAACTACCCAAAGTCGACCGTCTACGACCAGTGGAAGATTGGAAACTCTTTCAAAAGAATGATGCTCATCGCAAAAAGCGTTCTCGGTACCTGGGGGCCACCAAGACCGACGAGTTTGTCGC
>CP045890.1:8868489-8917513 GCA_013387185.1 Caligus rogercresseyi | reverse complement strand
ACATACATACATATGGCATAACTTACTATTCGTAATGTCGTTAATAAACAATTTTTTCCAAGTTCTGTCTGTTTTATGATCTTCTTTTTAACGGAACACCGACCTGGTCTGAATATTTTGCTAGTATGGCACTTTACAACCATTATCCGACTTCCTTTCATCCTTAGTTATTAGGGAGGTGGATTTTGGTTGCATTTACTTTAGAATCTCATCTCATGCGGAAAGAAGATGAGTAAAAAGAAAAATTTTCTACCTTAAAACTTGTAATCAGTATTGAGTATAGAGAAACATTTAAGGTTCGTCCGAATTTACAATCGATCTTGGCGTACGCATTTCATATTTCGAAGTCGTGTGTAATGTCCGAATATAAAAAACGGACTAAAAATATTGGGCGCGCGAAAAAATACAACCAATTTCACATCCCTACTATTTATACAACTCAAATCTTACTTGGTATACTGCAACCATTTTTTGCACAATTCTTTTGGTTGGGAAGCTGTGAAGCTTTGGATCCAATGAATAATCCTCCTTGATACCGTCCGTCATACAGTTTGCCACAGAGCAAAAGGTATCTCTACCAGTCTCTTAGTAATAAAAATAAATAGGTAAATTAATCATAAATGATGAGATACAGGATCAAACATATGAACATGTAAGTGAGGCCAAGCATGGCGAACCATGTGTACTAAAGAGGCTCATATGTACATACACACATGTTTTAAAAAAATAAATATTCTACTCTTGTAATAAATTGATGTATTGTAAATATAATTATGATCATCAGTTTTTAGATGCGATCAATTTGACTTAAATAGACTCATATTAGTGATTGGATAACCACTTTCAATTTAACAATAAACATTCCATACTTTTCTCAAATACTGCTCCTAATTATACGCATTAGATTGCAAGCTATGATCTTACCATTGTGCTCCTTATAGATCGAGTCCATTCCTCGACGATGGAGACAATTTTTGAACATTGCGTATAATTTAGGGTTGCATCATTAGCGAAATCGAGGAATTGCCTGCAGATCCCTTCGTAAATATCTTTTTCCGATAGAGTTGTGATGGACTCCATATAATTAGTAATATCGAGGACTTCCTTCACTGAGAGAACGTATCCTTCCGCTTGAAGAAACTGGGACACCTTGCTATTATCCACCAAGGAGTTATTGTAAAATAGCTTAAAAGTGAGATCATCTAAAATCTCAAGACTGGCCTCAATGTTGAATCCTTGTACCCGGAGTGATTCACTTTGACGAGAGCGACCGAAGGTATTTTAATCAAGATGAACCCTGGAGGCAACGTCTCGTCCGATAATTCTTCCAATAATTCCTCTCTGTGTTTGATATTCTCTATCTTCAACTTAGTTGTTTCTGAACCTCTTCAAAGGCTATTTTGGGCTGAGAAAGGAAATGGGTGCCGAAGTCAGGCCATTCTGAGGGAATTGTATCATTTTTGTGCACCTATTAAATGACAAATGACAGTAAGTAACTTTACATCATAAAAGTTAGTTAATAAATAACACTAATTTCTGGGATAATTTCTTTTTTCGAACTATGACAAATTATTTTTGACTTTTCAGCTTGCATCCACCTATGATGAGAATAAAATATCGCCTTGCGATAGCATAAACGACTTATATAATTTATCATTCCTCCTTTTTGGACACCATCGATGATAGATGATGGTAAGATAGTTTTTTAGATGAAATAAACGATATCGTTAAAAGTTGACATAAGCGATATGTATTGTTTATATCTCATTTTACCGTTCATGGAAACCACTGTTAAATAAGTATTGAATAATTTTATTTTCTTGAGCCTTGTATGAATATAAGATATAGAGGCATTAAATAAATCACTGTGTGGATCCTATCCTATTTAAAGGTAAAATCCTATTTACCAATACAAAAAAGTGTTTTGTAGAAGCCAAGAAAATGAAGTGACAAAAGAAAAAAAAAAAACATACCAGAGCAAACTTTTCCCTTGTCCGGGATTTTTAATGACGTCAAACCGACAAGAAAAATATTACCCAATGTTATTGTTCTCGCTTCATCATCAAAAATATATTTGCTTCATATTATTTCAATACGTCACAAATAGTAATAAGATACATGGACGTGTTTATATTCTTGAAAACATGAAATACTCAAGTTTATGTTTACTTTGGGCAGGGAATACTAATAATCTAGAAAGGAACTTCATCATTTTCCTTTTTCTTTTTACGAAGGTAGTTGATTTTTTTTTCTTTCCTACAAAGAGAATGCTTCAAAGAGAAACAACAAAACCATTGCAATAGATATAAAACGATAAATCAGCATAAGTTTCGAGAACATTATCAATCAAAGGGACAGAGAATAAACGGAGAGCATAGAACATCGCCAATTCTTCTACATAAGCATCTAAAGTTTGACATGGAGAGCACGATTTGTCGAAGTCATTGTGGAAAGCAATGGACAAGATTATTTTCAAAAAGTTTGAAATATCTTTTGCAATATTTTATTTTCATTTCCAATTCTGATGGAAGAAATAAATCATTTGAATGCTGAAGATGATGTACAAATCCTTACCTATTTTGTGAGGTCGTTCTTTTAGAAGAAGATGGTTTTGAAAGGTTATTGGAGGCCTCGGGAAAGATTGTTGGGACAGCCTTCGGCTTCAGCTTTGATAATTTGAGGGGCGACAGGATTTTGATCTAGTGGAGTTGGAGTCCTTGTGTTTCTCCTGAAAGCAAGATGCCTCAAAATGCCGACTGCAAACACGGGAAGATTTTGAAGGGACAAAGTCCTTTCGATTTATAGCCTGAAGCCATTTATTCCTCAGTTTCTCATCCTTTGGGAATACGTGAAGGGACACTTTGGAATTCATTGGATGAGATGGAGTTCCTTCGGAGGTTTTGGACGGTGGATACCCAGTCCGACATCCGGGACAGCAGCAAATATACATCTCACTAAAGGCCAGGAGTTTATTCTGATGAGGCCAACGAAGAGAATTATATATTATTGAAGTCCTCGATCAATGTTTACCAAGACGCCTTAACTAACGAAAAATATTTATTTAAATCACTAAACCTTTAACTGACATCTGATTTATGGATTAAAATAATGATAAAATAAATCAGAGGTTTTGTTGAATTTTTTAGTCCATAATCATAAATTATTGACACTAACTAGGTTTATATATAAATGTCATTTTATTAATTGCGTAGCTATACATTTGAAGAAGAAATACTAATAGAAGACTATACTATTAGCTATGACTTTTTTATAAACTACCTCCGTAAAAAGAAAAAGTGGTTTCATTTTCCAGGTTTTTCCTTGGGCAAAAACTATATGTAGGAGGAATGAAGATAAAAAGATTATTTTTTATCATCTCTCTCTGGTTTATTTTATGATGAAAACATTGCGAACAGGCGGTAGTAGTGGAAAAATGACAAAATTGTATAATTACACAGCCTTTCGTTTATTTCATTCATTCAACCTATATCCTTGATTGTCCTCGAAAGCGTTTCTATCTACCATTTCTCAACATTGGATATAAAGTCAGGTAAGAAATATGTTTTATTTTTTTTATAATTTCGTGCAACATACCACCTACTCTATGGTCCTCGACTACTCTAGGAATAATAATAATTCCTTCATTCTCTTCTTTGCTTCATCAGTTGCCCACTCGGACATAGATCAACTTCTTTTTATTTAGTCTATTGTACTTAGGGCTGTGCCGGTTTGGATTTTTTCTTACCGCGGTCGGTAATCAACAAATTCCGCGGTTTTGCGAGATACCGCTATATTTATACCCCCCCCCCCCCGCCCCGCCCAACACAAACACTGCGCAAGACAAGGGTTAAATAATATGCATTATTTATTTATCTTCAATACTAAACAAGTGCAAATTACTCATGGAACATTTAAAGTGAATATTTTTTCCTTCAACATTTCTTAAATTTCAACATTCAACAACTAGAAGAACTTCAACCTCTATTGCACTGAAAATGTTAACAAACACACAAACGGACAAAAGCCAAATTATAATAAATATGCGAGGTAGCTACTCTTTTTAAATGTGCAAGTCTGTTAATGAAACGTAATAAGATACTTCCCCGAGTGCAAATTACTTACGGAACATTTAAAAGTGAATATTTTTTCCTTCAGTTTCGTTTTGAAAACGGTGAATAGGCCTACTGGTTATGACCGCGCCCTGCAACCCCGCGCCCCGCAAGCCCCCAACCCCGCGCCCCCACCAAACATATAACATCCCCACATATACAGGCCAATGTTTCAATTATTTTTTTGCCGGTCATGACTGTGACGTGCTCAGACCCGCGGTAGGCGTCACGTACCGCGGTATAGCGGTTACCGTCCCAGCCCTAATTGTACTTACAGTTAATAGTTAGATGGGGATTTTAGTTATAAAAAAGTTGGAGCTCAAATGACGCTTTGACAAAAGAAATTACTCATTAGATATTTATTTATGTTTCTTTCAAGACTGGAAAAAATATATAAAGCATTAACTAAGTTTATGTATTACTGTCTTATTATTAATAGCGTAGCTATACTTTTTAAATAATATATTGATTGTTATGCCCAAACCAACAAACAAAATTGGTGCAACGACTCTTGTATCACTCTGACAACTGCTATTCTTCTCTTTACAACATGCTAGGAAAATAACGATAAAAATTCGCTTGATTTGCTTCCTAAGTCGTCTTATAAGTGATCCACTAACTTTCTTATTAAAATCAGTCAGATAATGCAACAATACTTTCATCTTGACCTCTTGTAAAAGCATTGATTTACGTCTCCCCCCCCCCCCCCCCACTAAATAATATGACGCTGTTATTATCTGAGTGGGTGAATAAACAACGTTGATTAAGTCTAATGAAGAAAGGAAATTAGTTTACTAAGGGAATTTATATTCTTACTTCAACGATCATGTGACGCCTTATTTCATTATGACACTACATTTAATATAATATTTACATCATTCTTTCAGCCAATCACATTTGAAAAAAGATCTCAGAGTGTTATCATCTGTATTTTTAAAAAAATATCCAAATGAGAGATTATCTGTTTTGTACTTTCCCCCCAAATATGGGGATGATGGATTTATTTGGAAATTTGTACATTTTGAATACATCATTTTATAGAGCATGACAATCATAAGTGGGGTTCAGAGTCTTTAGCTCTTAATTGCCTCATGTAGCTGACAGATGGTAGGGCGAGGATGTTTTCTTCAGTCATGAACCGGTATAAGGCGGGAGAGACATCCTGCCACTCTGTCACAATGGAAAGGATAAAATCGGAATAACGTCGAGCTTTCAAAGGTGTCAAGGCTTGTAGAGCATCCTCCATTAGAAACCGGAGGGATTTGGAAATCTCTTCATTCACTCCCTGGAGTGCGTCCAGGATCTCTCCTATGAGGACTTGAACGTAATTTAAGGGATCCTTGTCACTGGAAGTCATTTGAGGCGGTCCGTCACTGAGGGAGAAGGAGTCCATGAGGTTCTCCAAGCTTGCTAGAATGTTGATGACCTGGGAACAGGTCTGGATTCGATTGGAGGATATTGCATGGCTCACCACGGAGGCAGGGAGGGGCTTGTCCTTTAAATACATAGCAAAGCTCATGTCCAAGTTCACACAAAGGCTGAAGAAAACGCAGGGAGCATCTAGAAAATAAAGTTTAAAAAAATTGGACAATATTAAGAAGTAACGGCTAAATTTAGAAAGTTAAATAACACTATATATAGCCCTTCTGTAATCGCGTTAATTTCCATTAAAATACATCAATGATATAAATTAATGCACGACTGAACAGTCTCAAATTTAAAGTCAAATTAGGGATCAGTGCAATTTAAAATCGATGACATGTAACATCTATTCATTTAATTAAAGCCACAGACTAGATAAACATCATCATTTAATCTGGTATCAATGAGTAAATAAAGTAGTGCTCCCAACCACTCCTATCATAACATATCATAACACCATGGTTTACTTATGGTAGGAGGGGACTAAAACTTTTTTAAAATTAAGATCTACTTTCCACAGAGTATCGGTACCCAAATCTCCCCATATAGATATATGAAATAGACTAACTGAGAAGAAAATCATACATGGAGCGAGCTTAAATTAGGCTTGGTAATTTAATATACAGAGGGGGAAACCCCCAAAGCATCAAACCAAACTTGTTCGGGCGGAAACCTCCGAACCGTAAGTTCAGAAATTGATTTCTACGCTGTTAATAAATATAAAATTTAAATACTAATGAAGTTAACCTCTTATTATTTAAAAAAAACAGATGGAACTTGGATCAATTAATAATGTCTTCTTCCCCAGAGAATCCATCGCAATGGAGTTTGGAACTAACGTACTAACGACCAGTACATTGCAATTAACCATATAGACTTCACTGACTTATTGGTAGGAAGAAACTAATTAACTTTTTTTTTCAGGAATCTGTTCAATGGATTCGGAAATAACGTGGATCTATATTAAAAAGAAAAAACAATTTTAGTTTATATGGATAAATTTCGTTTCTCTGAAGGCGAGTGAGGATTTATTGCATAATATCAATTGATTTTTTGTTAAATTTCTCTCTTCATTTCTTTCAAGCAATCACAGTTGGACAAATATAAGATTCCTTTTTTGTTATTCCTGTTTATAATTATGACATCTTCCAACTTTTCTCACCTGTTTTTCCTCTCTGAACATGAATAAATGTGAGAATCCCTCCGCGTGATTCCATGAGGACATTGGATGACAGGCCAAACTTGGGTATTCGTTCCCGGAGATCCTTAACACAAGTCACGTTGTTCATGCTGAGCAATTCCTCAGGATTGATGGCTGGTTCATTTCTTTTGTTCATAAGTGGTGGATGATAGGGCAATGGTTTTGATCCACACCAAGGAAATTTGGAGGGGACGGCATCAGGCCTGAGGAGCTGACGCTTCTTTCCATCAGAACAAGACACAGACTTTTCACGGAAATCTTGTGGGGAAAAATGTAGGGAGCAAACCATTGAGTACTTCACATCCATGGTTTCTCCAACTAAAAAAGTAATGAGAAATTTAATATTAACCAATAAATATATAAATAAAACATCAATTTATTTAATTATATTGAAATTATAAGCTAACTTGATGCTTGTGTAATTTACTCAAAACATACAACTGTTGAATATTTTTATATATTGTTTCATATGAACCCAGCATTTTCTTACAATTGCATCAAAATTCTAAGAACGTGTCAAACATAGTTTCCTATTTCATGTAAAAGTTAGATGCTCCATCGCACTAAGGAATATATATTTTAATGCCACCACTCTTTACAAAGTGACGTAAGCAGAGTACTACGTATGTACGCAGTATTGTATTACTGCTAAACTACTAAATAACAATAAATTTACGAGAAACAAACTGAATAAACATAAAACTATTTTCCAAGTTTTATCATTCATTTAGAGCGTAATACTTTGATGAATCTCAATTTTATTGGTTCCAACTGAAATGACCCATGCGGCAGTCATTTCAGGAGATCAAATATTTATTCTTCAGACTCCAAAGAACCAGAAAGTCGTCAATCATTTATATATTTTTTTTCTAAATTTAAACAAGTCTAAAATACATTACTATACTATACTTAATACTCGATTTTCAACGTCTGGACCAATGAGTTTAAAACTACAATACAGACACTTCCTGATTCCTGATTCCATGACTTACATGGTATTGCATGCATCCATTTCTTGGAAATTTCTTCGTCGGTTGGGAAGTTGTGAAGAGTTGGCTTGGGAGTCTCCGACGATGTGGATTTCTGAGAGGATTCATGGCCGGTCTTACAGCGAACCACGGCACAATTTGCTTCTCTTGGAATTGCTAAAATCATGTAAAATACATATATTCGATGCATATATAAAATAACTCTAATAAATAATGAAATAATTGTGAAAGTAATATATATTTATTTAAATGTTGATTAATGAATGAAATTTGTAATATAATCAGGAATTTTAAATCTCGTTGTTTTTACATAACATCTGATGTGACGTAGATAATTGAACATTTACCTTGGTAAAAGAAAATAATAGACTTAATCTGAAGTCGTGATGTTAAATGAATTCTGTCATTGGGACCTCTTAAAATAATATGATATATTTTCTTACCTTCGCATACCTTGTAGATGGAGTTCATTTGGTCCATGATTGACTCTAATTTAGAGCATTGAACGTAATTCAGCTTAGCAATTTGAGAGAAATTAAGTAGTTGATTACAAATGCCATCATAAATGTCTTTTTCCGTTATAATTTCCATGGACTCCTCCATATAATTAGCAATGTCGAGAACTTCTTTCACTGAGAGAAGATATCCTTCAGCTTGAAGAAACTGTGACACCCTGCTTGGACTAAGCAGGGTTTCCTTGTGAAAGAGCTTAAAGGTGAGATCCTTGTTTATTTCCAGGCTAACCTCTATGACGAACCCTTTCTCATTGGATTGATGCAGTTTGATAAGAGCAACTGAGGTTGTTTTAAGCAAAATGAATCCTGTGGGGAGCCTCACAGAGGATAATTGCTTCAATAATTCCTCTCTGGTCCCAACATTTCCTTCCTTCAACTTGACCTTCTCCAGAGCCTTTTCAAAGGCTTTTTTGGTCTGAAGCCTTGGGGATATGAGATGTGTGCCGTAGTCGGGCCACTGTGATGGGATTGCATCCTTCCTCAGGCGTCTGTTAAGAAAGGTAAGCAATAGGGAATAATGTAATTAGTATCTGTCTGATTGTATATGAATATTACCTGAATGTACATAGGTATAGGTATCGAATTTTTTTTAAGTACGACATTCCGGCTCATTTTTTTAACTCTGATGCTCAATTGCCAAAAGTATTATTCCCTAGCGACCTTTAATCTCTAGTAGCTAAAGAATCTACACTCAGACTTTTTTCTTGTATGTGAATGATTGAAAGATATGTACCGTGAAGTATTATTAAATTAATTTTCCTTTTGAAATAAATCCTCACTTGTCTCTTGTTTGTTATGCTGTGAAAATCAACTCAGAGAGGAGATATCATATTTAACCAAACTTAATTCCATGGCATTTACAAATTCTTTGAATGGAATCCTCCAATATTATTTTTATCATAAAATACATAAAGCAATTCTTCTCACTCAAGAAAAGAATACACTTGCGTTCTTATAATCCTTAACGATAAAAAATTCTCACTCTGACAGCAAGACGCACAAAAAGATGTTAATTGATAATTTTTGCTAGAAATATTTTAATGACAGTATTACTTGGGACTTTTAATGCGTATTCATTTTTACCTTTCAATGAAGTATAATCATTTTATAGAATGAAGCTTTGAAGCATACAATTAAAACGTTAATTAATCCCCGACTGCTTCATAGAACTCTCAATTCTGCTCACTCACATGACATTCGTCATTATCTATTTGCTAAATAATTAAATATCCGATTAATTAAAAATAAACAAATATTATTCATTTATTTTAACTCAAAGGGTATTTAATTTAAGAATGGATGAGGATATTATTTATATATTATATATTGCGCTCGTTGCTATTATTTCTACCCAAAAAGTCAAGAAGTTTATCCCTGATATTTGTTTTAAAGATAAATTATCACAGCAAATTATATTAAAGAATCTTGTTTTATTACTTCTACATGTAATTTTAATTCAGACAATTGAAATAAGAGGTTTAGTTGATCTTTTTTTATCCAGTGAGTAAAAAAACTATAGTTTTTATCGTCCTGAGTATCCTAATAAAGAGAGAAAAACATTCCTCAGATAGCCTACTTAAGTGACGGAATTCTCAAAGAAAATCCTTACAGCATCCCTAATTTTAGCATTAAATGAAATAAGTCAATTTGAAGTTTAAATTTTTGTTTTATTCAACGCCATTTGGATGTCACTTTTTGAAAATTTGGAATTCTTAATTTTGTTTAGTGAGAATAGTAGACTTAAGGATTACCTAAGCTTTAAAAGTCGGGTGGGACATCCATTTTCATCAATGGAAGTCGTTATAAAATCCGAGTGTACAAAGTGCAAACTACATATCCTGGAACTACGAGTAGGTTTATGTTTATTCTCTCGTGGCATTACTTTGAGCCATTGACTTAGCCTTTCTGGCTCTCGGATTGGGAAGGCATGAAAAGTTACTCCGGGCTCCTTGGGGATATGTGCATATCCCTGTTTGCAGCCTGGAGCACAACACTTGAATCCCATGATTGGCCCTCCAAATTTAGCGACTTTAATTATGAAGAACTAGAAAATGTATTATTCCACAAGGAATAATAAGTAAACAGAAAGAAGCCACTGTTATTCATGAATAAATGCACGCCTAATACGTCACGCCTCTCTTGTTTTCCTCCTTATGTTAGTTTTCTACAAAGAATACTGAACTATCATTGTTTTCATGTCCTACACATTTTTCCACAATAAATTCTACCCTTTGGGCTGAGTAAATTTCGTCTATGATGAGTGTAACAATTTTCTCTTTTTATCAAGTTTAAATTATCGCTTTAAGATATCGACTTTTTGAATAAGACAATCCAGTTTCGATTGTTACCGCACTGGATATAGATCTTAAATATCTAGGAGATGGAATTGTCAAAAGGCTTGATGAAAACAGTTTCTTGTAAAGAGCTGGACAAACATTTTCCACATCAAGGCGATGGAAAGGAATCTAAGTGAGTATTTCCTGCCTTCAGGTTGTTTAAAGAGGAGTGACATTTTGTTTAATTATAAATGACAATTTTGTGCTTTCAAATGGATGTAACTCAGTATTGTCAAATAAATTTTCGAGTTGAATACAAATATTTTCGTAAGTGTCTTTCTTTTTAATTGAATTCATGGATCCTAGATAAGCAGTGATGTTCATTGCTTCTGTAACAGAGAAGATTCTTCCATCAATTTGAAGACAGTGGTTTACTCTACTGTATTGAAGTAAAACCTGCTTATGATAATTTTTGAACGATAAATCTTCCTGCACTTCAAGACTGGAAGTAATGAAGAATCCTTTTTCATCTGAATGTTCCATCTTGACAATAGCAACTAAAGTACTTTTAAGTAATGGAAATCCTGAAGACAAAGTCACGAGAGACAATTTTTTCAGAAGGTTCTTGGCCAGAGAAAACTGCTTCTTCATTGAGCATAGCGTTACTTAAAAAATGATTTTGGCGATCATTTTGAGCCTGCATTATTTCGCTACTTGTTGATAGTTGTGTAATTCTTTGAGATGTAATTTGAGGGATAAAGAGGAAGATTGGGCCACTTAGATGAAAGATCTTTCAGTCGACTAAAAAAATAAAACATTTCTTAGCATACTCAAATTATGTTTTTTGAACTCTCCTTTAATTCATGATCAATTGAAGAATATAATTTATAACGGAACCGTTAGCTTATACGAAAATATAATACATATAATGTTTACTCTTACCTATTTGTGAGAGATTTACCAGCCTTGCGTCTTTTATCCAAAGATAAAGTGATAAAATCAGATGGTACGAAATGTTTACTGCATAATCTCGAATGAATTGTCGGTTTCCGTCTATTCGTATCGCTTGGTATATTGTTCAACCATTTGGTTATCATTACAAAATCTTGTGGAAAGCAATGAAAGGATACTTCTGGGTCCTTTGGCATATTTTTATATCCTTGTTTACAACCAGGAGCAGAGCACTTGTATACCATTTTGAACACAGAATATTAAGAACTTAAATAGTACTCGACAACCATGCACTTTGAAATTAATAATACAACTGAACTTATAAAGAAGGACACAACGTGTGCATAAAGGGCGTGCGCGCTTATGATGTCATCATTCTAAGTTGTTTTTAAAGTCGCTTGGTTGAAAGTAGTGTTGTGTCGGTCCCAATTTATTCGGTCCGGTCCAGTCTAAGGACCGTCGGTCCTTGAGATTATTTTTTGTCAGTCCTTTATTTTTTCATAAGCGTTGAAAGAGTATTTATTTAAAGCTTTAAAGTAAAGTAGCACATCAAGAGCTTTTTGTTCTGATTTTTGATTATTTCTTGGCTTCCTTTCGCTTTATTTATCCGCTAGAGGCGTTGATGTTGATGCAGCAAAGTAAATAAATGTGAAGGAATTTTGAGATACATCAAGTCAAGGTCTGTATAATAAGGTCTGGGCAATACAAAAACAAACATGTAATCCTAGCAGTATAACTATTCAATGACGTCACTGGAGAACCATTATATCTATCCATTTATATATCTATCGATCTCTCTATCAATCTATAAATATATATATTGGTTTTAGGAATATTTATATTTAAAACTTATGCGTAAAGAAAATCTGATAAAGCATTTTTTTGTTGGGAATTATTGATAGTAGGAATTTTTCCTTAACGACACTCTTGTATAAAATGCATTTTTAAAGGAACTACTGACTTTTGGGCCTAGCTTATGAGTCAAAATAGCTTTATTGAGCATTAATGAGCACATTTGGTTAGTTTTATTTTGTAAATTGAGCCCATTTTGAGTACTTTTTCGCTCATATATAAAGGAGTATATTCGTATATAATGGACCAATAAGGGTACTTATAAGCAATAAGCTACGGTAAGGTAAGGTAGGCTTCGTGAAGAATAAAAATAACAATAACATAATAATTAATAATAAGCGGAGCTTTTTTATATTAATGCGGAGAAGGTCTGGGTCACGAAACCTACCTTACCCAAGGAGTACTTAAGAGATGGAGGGAACACTCCTAATGTAAACAATAATATTTGTACATAATATGTACAAATATTATTATTTACGGGGTAAGCAAAAGCAATAAACATTAAATTACAAAAAATATCTCCTCTGCAATAGTGTCTGTGTGCAAAAACGAACAATAGATTTTAGTATTTACTTGTGTATCTGATTTAGTAATATAAATAAATGAGTAAGTGACCAGAGAGTTTATTTTATGACTGTAATATATTTCAACTCATATGTAGAAGAGAAAAAAATGTGTTGATAAGAAATTAATCTATCTTATTTAAAGATGCAATCGAGCAAGTTGCTTCAGTTTCATCATATATGGTGGATCCCTCCTTGGGCTCAACTTTGATGACTGATTAAGTGTTCTCAGCCGTCAATCCTTCCATCATTAAAGAATATCAAATCCGCATACCAACGTTCTTCTTGGTTTGACACTCCTCATCCTTATCTTGAGCATGAATCTGAAATCAATAAAAGCTGTTTTAACACAAGAGGAAGACTGACTACGATTCCACTCTAGAGAGTGAAATTAATGATTTTCTCCTGTGGCTTGAGCTTGAGTTATAAGACGGTGAGGAAGAAAGTCCTGGTCAAGTCGACTATTATCAGTATTGGATCATTTCACACGTCTAACAATTGTGTTTCAGATCCAAGCATTGTCTGACTCCATGCATTTGATCGATCTGTATGCCTGCAATCCTTCATAAGGCTTATCGAAGAGAGAGCTTGGAGTGGGGAAAATACCAACATTGGATTGATGGACTTGATTCAACAAGTGAGTGAGCCAGGGATCAAACACATCTTTTCCAGACGAAGAACCACGGAGAAATATGACAGATGTATGACTTCAGTCCTCGATTCTTTCAAAACGTCCTCTTTCTCTGCTTCTTCTCCTCCATGGTTTGTCCAGTAGGAGTGCTCTTGGGGTTTGTAAATCCAATATCACCGAAGCAATCCCATTTACTCTTGGCTTAGAACTCGACGCAGAACTCGACGCAAAGAAAAACAAATGATAAATAAACAATGAAAGATAACAAAGTAGCATCAATACTAATGCTTCAATTACCGTACAAAGTATTTTTATAGACAACAGACTTTTGACATAAGAAAGGTTTTGAAATAAGCAAAACTGACTTGCAGCTGGTTACAAAAATAGAAAATCAAAATTAGTTTTCCGGGAAAAAATAAATACAATTTTGAATTCGATCAGTTATTAACTTATTATTACTGTTTGCAGTGTCCGATATTACAAAATTATTATTCATATGGCCGGGCATTATGAATAATTCTTAAGACTCAACCAAAGACAAAAGTAAATGCACAAACAAACAGTGAAAGGGAACAATCGAAAAATTATAATAATGGCTTTGATTATCGGACACCACATAACAACGGACAGTGATTTTTTCATCATACTAAAAATAGCTTTAATGACATTTTAAACAACTATAAACTGCATTTAATAGCTTAATTACAATATGTAGAACCATTTTTCAACATCAATTACTAAAAAATAACATACAGTACCCTAAAAAATAATATTTTTCATATAGACCGCTGCGTCGGCCATTATTCATAATGCCGGGCAATATGAATAATGCCCGCTGAGTCGGTCATTATTCATATTGCCCGGGCATTATGAATAATGACCGATTTTTCAAATGGACCGTAACATATATATATCATAGGTGTAGTAAAAAGAAATCCATTATTTTTAATTATAGATGGTTTTAGTAATCTGTATCTCGCGTTGTATACGTGCGATCGGGTTCCACTAGATGGCGTTGGAAAGATAAGATTTCGTACTTAAAAAAACTTTTTGGCCAGTTTTATGATTGCTTAATTCAGTATTGTTTGAACACGTGTCAAAGATGGACATCGGCAAAGTGAAAATACGTCATATTCTACAGTTTTTCTTCCATAAGGCGAAAACGCAAGCCAAGCGGCTGAAAATGTGAATAGTGGTTATGGTCCTGATACTGTAACAGCCAATTACGCGCAATTTTGGTTTCGTCGATTCCGTTCCCGTAATTTTGATGTCAAAGATGCACCACGCTCTAGAAGGCCAATTGTCGAAAATATCGATAAAATAATGGAAATCGTCGAGTCCGACCGTCATGTAAGCACTGTTTCGATTGCCCAAGAGCTAAACATTGCACAAAAACTGTTTGGAACCACTTAAATAATGCTGGATACCAAAAGAAGCTCGATGTATGGGGGGGGCACGCGACTAAAAAAAAACCCTCATAGACCGAATTTCCATCTACGAATTACTACTGAATCACAACAAAGTCGATCCATTTCTGAAGCGGATGGTTACTAGTGATGAAAAATGGGTCACTTACGACAACGTCAAGCGAAAACGGTCGTGGTCGAATCCCGGTGAGCCGGCGCAAACGGTGGCCAAACCAGGTTTTGCTATGTGTTTGGTGGGATTGGCAGGTAATCATCTGCTATGAGCTACTCCCCTATGGCTAAACTCTTAATTCGGACCTATACTGTCAACAATTGGACCGTCTGAAGGAAGCAATCACCCAGAAGCGGCCAGCTTTGATCAATATGAGAGGAATTGTGTTCCATCAGGACAACGCCAGGCCACACACATCGTTAGTGACTCGCCACAAGCTCCGGAAGCTTGGTTGGGAGGTTCTTATGCATCCACCTTATAGTCCGGACCTGGCACCAAGTGATTACTACCTGTTCCTGTCTATGGCGAATGATTTTGCTGGTGAAAAAATCGCCTCAAGAGAAGCTTGTGAAAATCGACTGTTCCGCTTTTTTGCCACTAGGGACGAGGGTTTCTATGAGTGGAGGCATTATTAAATTATATTCTAAATGGCAACAAGTTATCAAACAAAACGGTGCATATTTGACCTAAATCGGTTCATTCTAACTATGCCAAATAAAACCTTCAATTTAAGGCAAAAATAATGGATTTCTTTTTACTACACTTATTAGATAGATAGGTACATACTTTCAAACTGATTGAGCATAAGTTTGACTTAATTTATCTTCAACTTCCTTTCGTTTAATTCGTTCGAGGCTTTTGATGGTAGGCAGAGGAATGATGTCTTCTTCAACGATGACCCGGTATAGCGCGGGGGAGATATTCTTCCACTTCTTCGCCAAGTCTAGTGTAAAAGCGGAATAGCGCCGCAAATTGAGGGGCGTCAAGGTCTTTAGGGCGCTTTCCATTAGAAATCGAAGAGACTTGGTAACCTCTTCCTCCACACCCATGAGTGCGTCCAGGATCTCGCCCACGAGGACTTGAATGTAGCTCAATGGGTCATTGCTAAAGTAGTTGTTGATTCCATCAATAGCGGAGGCGTCACTGAGGTTCTCCAGGCCTGAAAGAATGTTGACGACCTGGGAGCAGGTTTGGATTTGGCTGGAGGTGAGAGCATGGCTCACCACGGAGGGGGGAATGGGTCTGTCCTTTAAATACATAGCAAAGCTCATGTCTTTGTTTACGCAGAGGCTAAAGAAAATGCAAGGAGCATCTAGAAAATAAATTTGATAAATATATATTTATTATAGACTAATAAAACCACCTTTTTAATCAAATTCAGGAAAAAGCATTAGCGATGACCCCTTACCTGTTATTCCTCTCTGGACACGAAGGAATAAAAGGACTCCTCCTATGGACTCCATGATGACATTGGAGGGCACTCCAAACATGGTTATTCGCTCCTTGAGTTCCTCAGCGCTAGCTACGTTGTTCTGATTTACTAAATCTTCAGACCTGATGCTGGATACATTAATTTTAAATGTATCAGAAGGTGAATTCGAAAGGACACTCCCGACGCTCTTGTCGGCCAGTGGGAATATAGTGGGAACGGCAGTAGACTTGAGGTGTCGGCAATTAAGGCCATCAGAGCAGGAGGCATGTTTGTTAACGTAATCTTCTTTAGAAAAATGTAAAGTGCAGACGACGGAGAAATTCACATTAATGGATTCACCATCTGAAGAAAGAATACAAAAATTAACAGAACCACGCAATATATATATATATATATATATATATATATATATATATATCATTTAATGATATTATAATCTTACTTGGTATTGCTTCGATCCATTTCTTGCATAATGCTTCATTTCCTGGGAAGTTGTGAAGAGTTGTTTGGGAAGACTCATCTCCAGATTCATGTCTAGTCTTACACTGTTCCACGCAGCAAGTTGTATTTTCTAAAAATAGAGAAACAAATTGGATAGAGCAACTTAATTACAAGTGGGAAAATTAGTTGAAATTTTATCAGTTTGTTACAATACTAAAAATCGAACAAGAATTACATCAGTACTTGGAAGGCTGATGATATTTTTCCCTACATAATTATACTTAAATGAGGGGACAACAAAAATGATTTTCATATTTATTCTATAAACACATATCAATTCGTTTGTATTAAGTTGAATCAGATACACATTTGTTTTTCTTTATAAACTATTTATGAGAGACACATATTTTTGAAACAGGATCCTTAATGAAATTAATATAAAGACAACAGTGACTGTTTTGATCAATTTGATTGTTGTTAATCAAGTAATAAAATTAGCATTGAGTATAATGGAAGAGACTTAATATTTCATGCTAATATTATAAATAATTAAAAATTAATCTAGTTTTAATTATCCTCACGATACAAATCTTAAAAACACTCAAAAATGACAAGTATATGAGGATGGGAGCTGGGATTCAAAAGAAGAAGAAAAACTTAGCCCAGTATCAGATGTCGTTAGCAAGCCCTGTCCTATCAGTTTGGGTTGATTCACAGATATTTTTCAATATTTGGAACCAAATCAATTTCATTTTTTGAGAACTAAAGATTATGATACAAAAAGGATTCATGTTCGAAATCAAATACCGCTAGCGATGGACACAAATGAATCATTCGGTAGGAATACTCAGTACTTTTATGAACATTACAAAACATCGATATAATAAATCTACGGCCGTTTGTACAGGTCCACCCATAATAAACTTAAGTTGATATAAGCTCAAAATCTAGTACACAAAAATGTCGAAAAGAGGAATTCGACGGAATCGCAATATTATAAATCACTAAAACCTGAAATGAGTCAATTTACTATCAATGAATTGTATTTATGTTGTATATTCCTCATAAATTGATTGTATTTTTTGTACTAAATGCAACACTATTTCAATCAAACATTTAATTAAATAAATAGCAAATTGGTTTTTACACTTACAAATGGATCACATATGTGATCATGTTATCAATAATACTTGAAAAATCATTGGGGGACAGTTTTAACAGATCGAAATTTGTATAAGTAAAACTTTTGCTGTTAAAAATTATTTTGTTTTGATAGGGACCACATCAAACAAGACAAATTATCTCAATTTCAATACTAAATTAAAATCCTAGTAAAAATAGTCACCTAGTGCTCTAAATCCGAACTCCATACGAAATTTTGAGTCGTTTAAAATCTGGGTTTTTTATTTATTATATTCATAACAATCACCTCAGTCACTATCAATCTATAATTATCTCAGTGACTCCAATTGAATCCATTTGTTTTGGCCATTTTCTTCCTTGACTATTCTCTCAACACACCATATAAAACTCCATCGTGCCATGCCACAAGCTATTATTAATTCGATTCCCTGTTGTTTGAAAGCAATGATTTCAGATGGCATTGCAAGATGATTGCTTGTAGATAGTAGGCAAAATAAGTACATATCTAATGTCTTGCCATCATGAAGCTAAGTGTAAGAACCTTGATTTAGTGGTTTCAATGAGATAGAGTTGTTCAACAATAGTGCTGATTGGATCTTTTAACTCATGAACATCTTCCTCACTGATTAAAGATTAAAGAATTGTTCTATCGCCAATAAAACGGTAGACGCGGTGAAACTATTTAATTACGCAAGGATATTACTGATGTCAGAGTAAGTTTGTTATTTCCCGACATCACTCCTGGGAATACCCTTTTTTATTGTTGGATTAACATGCTAAATAAAAAATCCTAATGAATTAGAATCTCCTATGCCATTGACCAGATCCTGTTTGAGCATTCTCAGGGAGGCAAAACTGATCCAAATGGCATTTTAATTCCTCAAAGTCGTAAGTCATGTTATTCTCAAGAAAGTCTGTCATTTCTTCATGAAGCATTGGCTTATCCATCTCTTCCCTGAAACACAATTAATCTTAGCTACACATTATAATATTTAATAATAAATTGTATTGCTTGACCTCTATCTCAAGTGAGCCGACTTTGATGTGTGGCGAATCCGGACTTTTTGTGAGCAGTGCATCGTGTTTTTGCTGCAAGAACATATTTGCTCTCCTAGGGTTAGAGTCATGTGTTCCTTATGAAAGCAGGATTCATGAATGTGGGCCGTGAGATGAAAGGTTTTATTGACCGCTTAAATACCGACATAACAAGAATATCCTCGTTCACTTTATAATTTATTTTAAAAAAAGCTTTAAGTTTTAATAGTGAATAAATATAAGACCTGATGTCTCCGATCTTTTTGAAAGCATCTTTGGAATCTTTGTGTAAGATTTAGCGGACAAATTCATCAATTTTAAAAGGCTTTTCTTGCTCACATATATTTATTTCCATTAAGAAAGTGGTAGCTAAATTTGTCTTAGGATGTCTAAACGCAAAATAGTGAGGATTCAAAATGCTGTAAGATTCTATGGACGAATACAAGGGATTCTTAAGGTTTTGAATAACGAAAAACGTCAAGGAAAAAAATTCATTGAAAAATCTCCAAATAAAAATTAGTATAGAGGTATAAATCCTTTTTTATCGCAGGCCTACCGAACACCTCTACTGGTTGTGGGACCATCGCTTATAGTATATTCCTTTTTTTCAGAATCTTGATTTATTAAAAAAAAATCACTCCCCTTTCCGTAGACAGGATTTTAATACACCAAACATCGATACAGTCTTCAATAGATATATTTGATAAACAATCTATCGATCTACCGACACAATTTGCTAATGACTAACGATAGCGGTGGTAGATTTTTGTATATCGAATGCCAAATGTAATTGATATTACATATATGTCTGAATGTCATGTTCCAAGGAAATTCAAGGCCCTAGGCAAAGAACCATTTTGGGAACCTTGGAAAAGAACATGTATTTATAATAATATTGTGAAATTCTGGGCGTCCCTTATTGCCTGAACTTATCTAGTAAGACACTCCTGACAAGCCTGAAAAACACCAATGTATTTTGACTATAGATAAAAATTGTGCCCTATTAACGTATGGTAACGCTGAGTATTGGGGTATTTGTTAGCTTTCAATAGTTGGGGAAGAACAAAAGCGAGAGAAAGAATTAAAGAAAGAGTGAGACTTCATTTTTTTAAATCATGAGAGTGAATTGACAACATCGTGAAGAAAAATATGTATTAGATATTCAAAGTCTCTCTCTCAATTGTGTTCTTTCTGTCATTGCCCCCCCCCCCCCCCCATGAATGCAAAGCTTAATGTTATTCCGATAATAAGCGCTAGCTGTCGTTGCTTCAGCAATATATATTCACTGTGATTTTGACAATTGTCACCAGACATTAGTTTGTAGATTCGTTTTTTTTGTTCATAACTAGATTCCTTATCAATTAGATAAGAGGTCAAAACTATGACTTACCACTCGTTTCCTTATAGATGGAGTC
Source organism: Caligus rogercresseyi (assembly GCA_013387185.1). Classification (NCBI taxonomy): domain Eukaryota; kingdom Metazoa; phylum Arthropoda; class Copepoda; order Siphonostomatoida; family Caligidae; genus Caligus; species Caligus rogercresseyi. The sequence continues at coordinate 8,897,119 of CP045890.1, read as the reverse complement.
CATTTGGTCAATGATTTGTACTAATTTAGAGCCTTGAGTGTGATTAAGGGTTGCTGCACAATTAGAGAAATTGAGGAGTTGCTTGCATATGCCATCATAAACTTCTTTATCCGGGAGGGCGGTAATGGATCCTGCATAATTAGCAAGTTCAATGACCTCTGTCACTGAGAGAATGTATCCGTCCGCTTGAAGAAACTGGGATATCTCTTTCTCTTTAATGAGAGACTGCTTGTAAAAAAGCTTAAAAGTGAGGTCTTCGTTAATCTCCAGGCTTGCCTCTATGGAGAATCCTTTCTCTTCGGAATGATGCAATTTGATTAGGCCAACTGGGCATGCTTTAAGCAAAATGAATCCTGTGGGGAGTCTCACAGAGGATAATTTCTCCAACAATTCCTCTCTGGTCTTCACATTTCCTTTTTTCAACTTGGCCTTCTCCAGAGCCTTTTCAAAAGTTTGTTTGGGCTGAAATCTCGGAGATATGAAACGGTTGCCGAATTCAGGCAATATTGATGGGATTGCATCTTTCCTCAGGCGTCTGCAAGATGTTAAATAACAGTAAATAACATAAAGATTGTAAATACTAAGGTTATAAAATAAAAGGTATGTTATTTCATGCTTTCATGGATTGTGAAACGAAGTAAATCTGATTATATATATATATATATATATATATATATATTAGGATGATTCCTATTTCACATTTTTGGATTTGAGAGTAAAGTACTCCCTAGAACTTTACCTTAGTGCATAGAGATCATCTTGTGAGAGTTTAAACGAAATCGAATAACGTTAAAATGGCTCCTCTACAAACCCATAGTATTTTTTTGTTTCAGAGGTTTAAAGTCAGGTGGTTCGAAACTAAATACATTGTGTAAAATGACTCGAACTTGTTTCGAAGGTTCAGAACCGAAAAAAATCAGTTTGGATTTAAAATATACAATAGAAGTATATAACCTTACATTTTTTGAAGAGCTGTTCCTGAGCATGCTTTTGACGAAGTAGAATTGATGACAAAATCCAATGGCATAAAGTGCTTACTACATATTCGTGAGTTAACAGTAGGTTTATAATTCTTCATTGGTAATACTTTCATCCATTTGACAATTAATTCAGGATTTCGAAATGGGAATTTATGAAGTGTTACTCCTGGATCTGGGAAATGATGATGATACCCTGATTTGCAGCCAGGAACACAACATTTACCTCCCATAATTTTCTCTCAGATTTTTCACTTTTTTAAAAGTAAAAAAAACTCGCGATTTGAAGTGTTTTGAGGAAGGCTCTGTTATTGTTAAATAAACCTCGGACTGTCCGAGAATAACATACGCTGTTTACGCATAGAAAAAGAAATATAGAGTGCTGGGATAAATAAATTAAGGTGACACAGCTCTCGATGTTTATCAACAGCTGAAAGAAAGAAAGAGAAAAACAGACCATAACATTCAATTTAAAAATATCTATTCCTCGTCTTTCTTTGTTAATTCGTTACTTTCTTAATTATAACACATTAATTACGATTTAACACCTATCATTTTAAACTTTTTAAACAAAGCTATCGGATACCGTTCCAGATTGTATGATTATGCAAATCATTACTGGTAGATTTTTGTCGTGTTATCTAGATTTCTTGAAAATAAATATCCGTATGGATATGAATAAGCATTATAACGTTAAAATTAGTCCGTTGAACCTAGGATTTAGTACCACTTTAACCCAATATTTCCTTGGCAACTGAAACTTATTCAAGTGAAGTGTATCACAGTGTTTAAGAGATACGGAGGACCAAACAAAACAAAAAACATGTTGTATTAATAAATATTTATATATATATATTCCAGGAACATCCACTCAAACAAAATATTTTTTAGCGCCCCAAAATTGTCCAAATCTAAGGTGCCATTATAAAAATGAAGAAAACGTTTTTTCGCATAAAATAAACCAAGGAATACTAGATTACTTTGATATCCATACATTTTACCTACAACAAACTCAACCCTCTGACTAGAATATACTTCATCTATTATTATAGATATACATACTTTCAAGGACAAAGATTTCATTCTTTCGTGGAGATAATTAACTATTGAATTGTTGACACCGCCATCTACAGAAAATGAACTTGTCAGGCTTTTTTTAAATGATTTACTGAAGGCAAAATGATTCTTCCTGAATCGTGACTTTGATTAAAAAAGGGCTGGGCTAGTGTTTTGCAACAATGTAGAAATCCCTAAAAGTTTTGGGGTATATCCTCTCCCTTTTGGGCATTTTAAATGTAAATCAAGCTGTTCCAGCGCAAAATTTAAACGATCATTAGAATCTTCATTTTCTAAAGCCGCCTCTAAAAATTATTTGCAATTTCTATATTAGAGAACTGAGAAGGATGGCTGGGTCTATTCTTTAAAAACGATAAAATGTTATTAACATCAGAAAATCTTTTTATAATTTTTGAGGGGCATATAAAATTAATTTCTTCCTGAGAAACAACCACGCCATTGAAAAACATAATTAAGGACATATCTTTGTTAATTTTAAGCCCGTAATGGAGCTCAGGGACAGGAACGAGAAAAGATACAGCATAAAACATGGCCCATTCTTTGTCATATGCCTCAAGAATTCGACTAGGTAAACATGATTTGTCCAATTTAGGTTTAATTTCTTCAAAAGTAGATATTTGATCCTTTTCCATGAAGTCCGAAATTTGTTCTTCCAACTGTTTATTTTGATTGTCAATCCTGATAAGTATATGATAAAAAAGTAAATAAAATACGGAAAAAGATGCTTTATATGCTTACCTTTTTCGAGACGTCGCACAATGAGTTGTTCTTTCTGGAATTGATGATGAAAGATAAGATGGTGCCTCTGGGAAAATTGTCGGAATAGCTCCAGGCTTAAGCTTTGCAAGCTTCATTGACGACAAGCGGTTATTTTTTGATCTACTATTGTTAGAGTCTTGACGCTCAAGTAAAAAACATGACTCTTGAAAATGTCGGCTGCATACTCGAGAATGCTTTGAAGGAACAAAATCCTTTCTCTTTATTGAGCGAAGCCAGATTTTTTTAAGTTTCTCATCCTTAGGGAGGATATGAAGCGATACTTTTGTAGCTTTTGTTGAAGACGGATTCTTATTCGATGTGTTGTTGGACACTGGGTAGCCGGTCCTACATCCAGGACAACAACATTTAAACATATTCACAAGCACTCACAAAAAATATCTGAACGAAATCATTCACCAATTTCGAAACTCTGATTATGTTTATAAAGCTTTCCTTATTGCTACGGAATATGTAAATTCACTCACTCAACCTTCATTATGTATATTGATATATATATATATATATATAGTGAGGTTTAGTTATACAAAAAAAGTCAATTGAATCAAATTATCGCTTAAAAAGAGAAAGAAAAGGGAAAAAATCCTCTCTACGTATTATAATAAAAACAAAACATGTTCCATGTTTCTAGTATTCTGGTTTAGGAGATATAGAGGACCAACAAAAAACAATGTTGTATTAATAAATAATTATTTATATATATTCCATGAACATCCACTCAATCAACAATATTTTTTAGCACCCCAAAATTGTCAAAATCTAAGGTGCCATTATAAAAATGTAGAAAATGTTTTTCCGCATAAAATAAACATATCGAAAAATAATTTCCGGGAATAATCAAAGGGTCCTTAACATCTACAGAAAATTTGGTTCAAATTTGCAATTTTAAGATATCGCAAAAACTCCGTTATGGCGCATAAAATAAAGATGGCGATTATGAATTTTCCAGAAGGGTCATCTACCACTAAAAGGCTCCCTGAATCCTTAGAATTATTCAGTGAAAATTTCGTCAATATCTAATTTGGGGGAGGAGTCAAGGAAATGAACAGAGGAAGCAGCAGAATTTTTATTTTATTAATATTGATACTAATGATATATATTTAAGTTTATTATATAAATAAGAGCGTAATATAGGCTGTATATAAATGTATATCCATAAACTATGTCGAAACATTTTTTTAAATCGTTAATAAGTCGATGGTTCATTTTATATCATGATTTGTGATAACATTTAAATTCTAAGTATGGTTTACTGTTTTAAGAATTTAAGATAAGATAGAGATAAATCTCATCGGTACAATAAGTGTATGAGTCACGAGGCCTTTTCTTTCACTATTAATATAATTTTATAATTGTAAAGTAAAAGACAAATGATTCATTATCAAAGCTTTCTTTATTAGTAGAGGAAGAAAGCGATAGCTATTAGCTCCTGTTTCTATTATTAGTGTATCTGAGCACGAATGTCCTCTTTTGTTTCCGGAGTGATTTATTTGACAGGACGCGTGGAATATCCTCTCAAGACTTTATTCAAACAATATTTTGTTGCGGTAGAAATATATCCAGGCTTGTGAACGGAACGCAACTTTTTTTGAACGTTGAACGCAAAAAAAGAGTTTTGCGTTCAGCGTTCAATTTTTCCAAACATTTCTTGAACTTTATTTTGGCGTCATCACTTTTTTGGGAAATTGTTTTCTTTAAAAAAAACGTCATCACTTTTTTGGGAAATTATTTTCTAAAAATACGTCATCACTTTTTTGGGAAATTATTTTCTAAAAAATACGTCATCACTTTTTGGGAAATTCTTTTCTAATTAAAAATACGTCATCACTTTTTTCGGAAATTTGAACGCTGAACGCTAACGGAACGCTGAACGCAAAAACATTGAACGGAACGCTGATTTTTTTTACGCTGAGCGGAACGCTGAACGCAAAAAAGGCTGAACGCTCACAAGCCTGAATATATCTATGTCAATTACTATAGATGAATCGAACGTTGTTTTTTCTTTTTCTATCTCAAGTCGGTACAAGGGGTAACCCTGCCCTCTAACTTTGTGTTCAAATTTAATTAGTTTATCAGAGCAGAACTACTCTTTGGTCCCTCCATCTTTAGCCTTAAGCTGCTTGAGGTAGCGCGTCGAGGGTAGGGCGAGGATGTTTTCTTCAGAGAGATGCTTGTACAGTACAGGAGACATTTCTCCCACTCCGTTGCCAGAGACAGGATGTAACTGGAGTAGCGCCGAGCCTTACACGGCGTGAGGACTTGTAAGGCATCTTCCATGAGAAACCGAAGGGACTTGGTAACTTCTTCGCTCACACCCTGGAGTGCGTCCAAGATCTCGCCCACGAGGACTTGAATGTACTTTAAGGGGTCCTTGTCATTGGCATTGACTTTGGGTGGACCATCGATGAATGAGGAGTCCATGAGATTCTCCAGGCTAGCTAGGATGTTGACGACCTGGGAGCAGGTCTGGATTCGATTAGAGGTGAGTGCATGGCTCACCACAGAAGGGGGAAGAGGTTTGTCCTTTAGATACATCTCAAAAGTCATATCCAAGTTCACACAAAGGCTGAAGGAAATGACAGGAGCACCTATAACATATATTTATTGGTGAACATTTTGTAAAAATATACTCTCGTCAAAGTCAAACGATTATTCTAATTCTTGCGTTTTTTTCTTTGCATTGTGCAACCAAATAAGCAATAAACTATATTTACTTATACTCATTTATAACATTATTAACAACGCTTTCAATTATCCTCCCTCACCTGTTCTTCCTCTTTGGACATGTATAAATGTAAGGATTCCCCCTTTGGACTCCATGAGGATATGCGATGGCATTCCGAAGTTTGGTATTCGCTCCCGAAGTTCTTTGACGCAGGTTACATTGTTCAACTGGATCATTTCCTCGGACCTCAAGCTGGATTCATTTTTTCGTCGGATAGCCTTTGGGAGATTGAGAGCGGGATCCCTTCTGGGAAATATGGAAGGAACGGCAGTCCGCTTGAGGAGTCGAAGCTCAAGGTTCTGACCGCAGGTCAGACCTTGGGTACGATAGTCTTCACTCGTGAAATGTAGTGAGCAGACAATGGCGTTATTCACATTGATACTTTTGCCGTCTGTCGAAAGAATAAATGCTCTGGAGTTAGTTAATGTGTCTCTAATTTAAACAGGTGTTCAATTTCTTAGAGTGTTCTGAGCTCATGACTATGGTTATGAAAATTAAATTATTTGTGAAAGGAGATGCCTAAAAATTAATACTCATCAATCGATAGAGGAAACTATAGTAATATTAATAGTAAGCGACACCTCAAAACAAGATCGAAAGTATGTTGGGTTACAAAGATGGCATTATTTTAAAAAAATGATATACGAACATGATAAGATAATTATTTATCCATGAAGCAATAAAAGATCAAAAAAGCAATGTGTCTTGGGTAGAAACGAAAAACAGTTCAATGGGAAAACATAAGAAGTATTAATTAGGAATAAGCAGATAGCATGGAACAGAAGCATGATGGTTTTTTTTCTTGAAGTAAAGATAGATAAAATAATCAATATTAAGTTATAAAAGCAATTTACTGAATGTTTTTGAATACCAGAGAGAAAATCAGTAACTAAACTTTTTTCTTTCCTGTACTCAGGAACCTAGGCTTTTCCACGATGTTCCAAGGATCGGGGACAGATCATATCAACAAGAAAAAAAAATGAACGCTTATAAGACTCTTTTAAAGATCATAATTGTTTTTAAACTTTTCGTACTTGGTATTGCTGCAATCCATTTATTACGCATTTCCTCATTGGTAGGAAAGCTGTGCCGAGCGGGTTTGAAATCCGTAGAGGTCGTTTTAATGGATCTATACCCGGTTTTACAGTTTGTCACGGAGCACGTACTATTCTTGCCCATACCTTAATAAAATAAAATAAAATGTATATTAAAATAGCACACTAAGTAATATTACCAATCAATGAGAAAATATTGAATTATCAAAAAATGTCAATGAAAAAATAGGGACGAATGTCAAAAATGGGGATAATATCGTATGAAAGTGCGTGTTTTCCTTAGCATATTTAAAAATAACGAACTTACCGATCCACTAAAAAATAATGGGAGTATTGTTATGACTAGACAGTCCTTGATGTAACGACGAAAAGCTCTGAATAGTTGTGTATTATATATTCTGAAGGATAACTCTTCAATCTGAGCACGAATGTATTGAGGTGAAAAATTGACGTGCACTTTTTTAAAGACGTCGTTTTGCTATTCCTTGTGTTGTTTATACGAGAAAGGAAAACATATTAGGGGAATGGAACTCTGAGCTTGCAGCATCATTCATTTCAAACAAAATAACACCAAACCTCTGTAGAGAATACTTGATAACTGCGTTCTCTTTCCTTTACCTGGGAGCATCCAGGGATTTTGTTTATGAGTTGCAGAGACTTCTAAAACAGAAGACTCGTAATAATAAATTATCTACACCAACTTACCCCAACATTGAAAAGGATTAACCAAATATATATTTGGTGATATTAGGAAAATATATTATTAAATACTATTAACCTAAGCAATTTTCTTTCAATTAATGTATCTCTTTATCCAATACTTTCCTATGGAATACATTTGTTTGACCATTCTATCCCTTCGTAAACATCATATTTTACAATGTTATATTATATTTTGTCTTAGGCTATTAACAGCGTAGGTATACATTTGGCAATTATATGTTGAGTTATAACTATAGAGATATACTTAAGTAAAACATATACTTATATCTCTTTAGATCAGGCTTGTGAACGGAACGCAAAATTAAACGGCGTTCAGCTGAACGCACGTTCAATGAACGGAACGCTGAACGGAACGCAACGAACGTTGAACGCAAAAAAAAGAGTTTTCAATTTTTTGGACTTTTTCGGAAAAAAACATCATAACTTTTTTTGAAAATTATTTTCTAAAAAAACGTTATCACTACGCATCACTTTTTTTGGAAATTATTTTCTAAAAATAAAATAAAAACGTCATCACTACGCATTACTTTTTTTTGGAAATTATTTTCTAAAAAACGTCATCACTACGTTTTATTTTTTTGGAAATTCTTTTCTTAAAAAAAAAGTCATCATTTTTTCTAAAAAGACCCTCTTAGATCCAGATTTTTTTATAAGACCCTAATTAGTACATCCATTTTTCTAAATACACAATGTTATTTTTTAAATATTTGACCGCTGAACGCTAACGGATCGCTGAACGCAAAAACATTAACGAAACGCTATTTTTTTAAACTCTGAACGGAACGCTGGACGCAAAAAAAGCTGAATGCTCACAAGCCTGCTTTAGATATATCTCCGTACAAGGAACCGTGAATAACGAATAGGATGGAGCATACGAATAAACTATTATTATACGACTACGAATGTAAAAAAATCCATGCTTTTAACTTTTCTTTCAATTTTGTGATCTGAGTTAGATGCATCCAAAAGCAGAACACGTATCCATGATTTGTATTTTTTAAATAAAAGACGCTTGGAGCTTCAATTATATTGTGTCTTCGTGCATTGTCATTCATCTTAATAGAAATTTAATGATTGAGCCCATGTTTGCCCCGCTTTGTGTATGTGAATATCGGTTCTCCGGTACTTGTATATTATTCTAAATGTTACCGAGGATCCGTTGAAGGTCTTTGTTTGAATCCTTTGTCCGTGATTGGTATTTAAAAAATAAAAGACGGTTGAGAGCCTTTAATTATATTGTGCCTTCGTATATTGTCATTCATCTTAAGATAAATTCAATGCTTGAACCCATGTTATAATAATAACCTCGGTCATTATTATGACATTGCCGTAGTTTTTGAAAGCTCGTAAAAAATTTCATTTTGTGTTTTGCAAACCAATTTTAATCATAGTGAGGATCCATTTATCAGCAGATATAATGAAACACTAAAAAAAAATTAATTCTTCGTTTTAGCATGAGGAAGTGCTCTAATGTAATAATTATTAATAGATAATATTGTAGGATTCCAATCAAAGGAATCAATAATGAGATTGATTGAGGCTCCTTTTCTTTCCATCAATCAGGTTCGAGAAAAAGGTTCCAGATTTTCATCTTAAAGTATGACTTAAATCACTTAGTCCTATATTAACTCAACTAAAACAATCAAACCCGCCAGCTAAAACATAGAAAAAGGAGAATGTTTTGATCATAATGCCGATTTAACTTTATTTTCATATTCAATTATGCACTCATACAAAAAATCAAGTTCATCACTTCGCTCTCTACTAATTGATGCAGTCTTTAAAAGCTCCTTCCTGGACTTGACAATCCAGCCAAGCTCTGATTGGAGGCTGACTTCCAAAGTTTAAAGCAAAGACTGGCAGCTTCTTCTGAGGGCATTTCACAATGGAGAAGCATGACATAGAACAACTTGTAGTGAACTTCCCGCTCAAAGTTCTTTGTTTTCTCTTGAGCCATTAGGAGGATGCAATGAATTATGTAGTTAGAGAGTTCGTTGCACATGTCACACAAAATGTCCCTTGACCGCAATAAAGAGAGTCATTGGAATCCAAGCCGTCTATGGCATAGGGATAAGCGTCCTTCACAGTCATTGAAAGCAATCTAAGGGCGTTGATGCATATCTCAAGATGCCTATCAAACTGTGTTAGTCTATCCACGGCAAGTCTTATAATACTCAAATCCTCTCCTGGAAGAAGAAGAATGGTGGAAAGGAGATTATTGATTGCATCTGAGTGATAATCAGAGTTCTTATCGGTTGGAATGGCTTTGATGCCCTCTCGAAGACATGCTTCGGCTTGACCAATAGACTTATTCAGAAGTGATACCTGAGCCGTGTGCGTAAAGGCGTATATCCGACTAACGGGATCTCTAAGCGACGGAATGGTTATAAAGGCAAAGGCAATTAGGGCTTGAGCAAAGCCCTTTGTCTTGGATGTATGTTTGCCTCCCGACAAGTTTGCATGAAGGGTGTAAGACAAAACATTGACGGTAGTTACTAACTCGTACTGAACCATTTCCATGCATACGAACTTGCGTCGCAGATCGCTATAAAAGCTCAAACGCTTCTCTAAGCTTCTCTTTTGAGAATCCGCGAATCGTATGAAGGAGCAAATCAGAGCTGATATTTGACGGATCTCGTCCTGGGCCGTGAATGGGGAAATAGAGTCTGTGAGGATCTGACAGAGATGTAAAAGAACGCTGATTCCAATTGGATCATCCGGGTCCTTCATAGATTCGTAATTAAAAAGACGTTCAAGGATCCTCTTGGCTAATGCTACTTGGTGTTCATCTTGAAGGGATCCAAAGGCTGGTAGGAAGTTGGGCATTAAAAGAAAGGGATATGTTAAGGATTCATGTTGTAGGACTTTCAGAAAGAATGCCTTTCGAACAATACCTCCCTTGCTCTTGTTCTCTAAATGCAACAGAATATCTCCAAAGAGTCGGTTTAGATCCTTGGCGGAGTATTCCGAGTATTTACATACAAACTCAATCCAAACCAGGCAAACCTCGATATAAAGATCAGTGTCGGAGATGGAGCCAGCAATACTCCAAACGCTCTTAAGGACTTGATGTGGACATGCAATGGGGGCTTGTAGAAGCTTTTGACCCAAGGAAAGTACTAAGAGTCCATGTGGAAAATCACGGGATTCACCTATGAGAGGAACGAGAGTCTCCAAAACGATTTCTGAAATAAGAGCAGGATCACTGGTATCTATTAGGGATTTGAGTATAACACCACACGTTTTCCTTTCCACATTTAAATCCTTGAAATGACGCCGCAATGCTGTATCCCTTTCACAAAGAAGCGTTCCACCCAGAAGGCATTGAATAGGGACCTCAAAAATCCTTGGCTCAAGATGCCTGAGCTTTGATGAATGAGGCCCACCATTTCCTTCCAATTGAGCATTCCAAACCGTTGCAAGAGCTTTATTGGGAGACTGGACGTTTGAAGAACTCGACAAAGAAAGCAGCGGAAGTAAACGTTGACCAAGGGATCCGTTATGCCTCCTATGGAAAGGATCAACCTTTGGAGGATATCTGAGACGTCACCTTCCTCTACGAGTCGATAACATTTGAGGAGCGAAGCCTCTAGATAGAGCCGGGGCAGTAGTTGGGGAAGGGCTCTCACTTTGTCTAGCTTGCGATGGGCTTCCTCTTGAGTGGTTTTGCAAACGTCCTGATGTGAGAAGTTGATACGAATCCCGGGATTCTTACTGAGGAGTTGGGAGTAAGTGGTACGACCGAATTGATAAATGATATCGGAGAGATGGTAGAATTTATGGTGATAGAAGATGGGGTCTTTATAGTCGTTGAGCATTTCAGCCACCTGAAAAAAAGTGGAGGACGTTTTCAATAAGAAAAGTTATGAGTAAAATATGTTGAAACTGAAACAAATTAGTAAGGACTTTTGTTTTTAATTTAAAGCGAGAGAGAGAGAGAGACTTAGTAAATGCAATATTATGACGACCTATCACATAAGTTACTCTCAATTATAAGTTATAATTGAGAGTAACTTATGTGATAGGTCGTTTTAATATATATTATAATATAAGCCATACCTCTACAACCAGGTCGCACGCAGAACGTCTTTGATCCTCCTGCCAGAGCTGATCCACAGAAGACTGAAGTACACCAACAAGTGGAACTAGAAACTCCCCTGGAAGTCCAAACTCACAATAATCATTAATTTTTTGTTTCCTAGCGTCAGAGGAGAGCGACTTCTCCAGCCTTTCAATATTGGACAGAGCTGCCTCCTTAGTCAATAGAAAGGTTTCTATCATTTCTCGAATTGATGAAGAGAAGAGCCCTGGAGGTGGTCGAATGACGTCCTTTGATATTTCGTATTGGGGTTTCCTCGGGTTTCATGATAATCATCCAGGAGTCTTCGGCATATTGCTGCTCTTGAGAGCTGGACGGAAGTTCTTCCGTCTCTTCTCCATGCGCAAAAAGTTGTAGTGGATCCGAAAATTGAGATATGGACACTTTGGAACTCTTATTTTTTGTAGAGAGGCTCTTTGAAAGTGGATCGCTGCCAGGGTGGATTTTTATTTTGGGAAGAACTCGTACATTTCCACTTTCACGAGACCCTCTTTTTGTTCTCCAGACAATGTCCATTTGCTTGCTATAAGAATAATGTATCTATTAAGTAGGAGTTATCACGTTCAGACAGATCAAATGGCAATTCCGCTATGCGTATATGCAAATACTATTAATTCCACCCCCATGAAACGAATCAAAAACATTGTGTATTTTAATGCATCTTCCAGGACTTGTCTTCCTCTCCTTTAGTTAGAAAGCAATCTTTGTTGAAGGACTTTTCAGCACTCGAAATGAACTTTTCTTTATCATAATAAATGCTTTAAATAAACATCATTCAACACCCAAGGATTGATGATCATGGCTTGAGGGTTTTTCTTTATTGAAAATAGTTTTATCTGCTCAGAGGATTTCAATAAGAGGTTGCTGAGGTTTCTTTCAAAGAAGAAAAATAAAATAATGATAGCCGCCCATTATATATTTCTGTTGGCTATGAAGTTAACTTTAATTACAAATAAACTCGTTTTAGCATATGTGTTATTAATTTTTTTATAGCACAATAAATATGTAAACCACGGAAATACAAGGAACATCATAGGAATTGAGCAATCTAGAAAATATGGTTTTACGGCTATAATAATTGATTGCTCTATTTGGCCATGTCAAATATAGAGCTATGACGTCACAATTACATTCCCTTATTAATATTTAGAAAAATATATTGCCCAAATAATATGAGATTCAAATTCAACTAATAATAAAAGAAGGTGATAAATTAAATTAATTATCGGATACATTTAGCATAAATTGAAGCACCTAAATTTGCATTTAAATGGTTAAGAAGTAGATTTATTAAAAATCATTAAATTCGATCCAATGACGTCAAACAATATACCTTATTTTAAAATAAAATCAAAAATATATATACTATAAATTTTATGTCATATCTAAGCAATTACTTATAATGGAATTAATGATTTTACTTGTTTCATTATTGCCTTTGAATAAAATACTCATATATTGATATCGGAGTATGACATCATTGGATATCAGTGCTATATTTATTTCTCTTCGTATATCCCACTCGAATATACATAGTCTCAAAGTGACGTCATCAATACAACTTTTTTTAAAGCTCAATAATTTTCTGGCTACAAACCGAGGAGGTTTTTAAAAAAAAATAATTATTTCATTTAGTATACTAGTGCAAGTCTACTAATCATTTTGTAGGGGCTTCATCATCATTTATTACATCTCGGCTGCCATGGATGAAGAGAGTCGAGTCATGGAGTCCAGTCCTTCTTGTCGTGAGAAGGAGAACCTGGAGCCCTTTTCGAGTCTTCCTCCCGAGGAAGCAAGATGCGCTATATGATGATGCCACTGGAGGTGAAGCGATTGATCAGCGAGAGTTCTTCCAGTTCCGTGAACTGCGGGACTGGAACCATACCCAACCCTGGTCCTTCCTCTCCGCCGCTCAAGAGTCTGGGTCAGACCCTCAGCAGTGGCAGCAGTCCTCCGTCCGCATCGAGCACGCCTTACATCAAAATAATATCCCCTTCCAACACCACCACCAACCACAACAACAGTGAGGACTCTTCTCGTCTACTCTTCCGTACCCCTGGGCGGAAGGCCCGCACGCCCTCCGGACCCCGGTTCAACCCTTCGAAACCGCCCGTGAGAACCTCCACCTCCCCGTGATCATGTCCCCCAGCCTCTTTGCCACGGTCCAGAGCCCCAGCCAGGAAAACAATGAAGAGCACTTTTGGAGCCTCGAAGATCGAGCCGCACTCTTCCCCGCAATCATCTCGGAAGACTCGCCCTGGAAGCAGGAGGAGCGGAAGCTAGACCCAGAGGCAGAGATTAAAACGCAAGAGGCACTCAATCACTACTTCAACCACCACCATCAAATCACATCGCCCCTCACGGAAACATCCAGTAGCTCCGGCATTCCCGTGAAGCCTCTTCCCAGACAGAGCTCTCCTTTCCTCCGCGGCTGCCCGAAGAAGTGGAGGCACTTTTGGCCAAATATAGCCAAGGCGGCGAGAGCTCCTCCAATATAACATATCTCTGCGGAGGAAGCTCTTTACGAATACGCAAGGAGAGTCTACGACGGAGGAAGGGAGCAGCGGAGAGGAAGAAGAAGAGGAGGAGGAGGAGAAAGAGGACGCCGTGTCCTCTCCCATTCGACTCATGTCTCCTGGGAAAGTCATACTGACGCCACCCAGAAGAAAAACGCCGCAAGAGGTGAGGAAATGGGATTAATTGACAATGCCCCTTAAATGTAACGACAGCAATCACATATGTTGTTGTTATTATTATTGTTCATTTCATTAGAATATCCTCCTTCATGGACATACATGCACGATAATGATGTCAATCAACCTACGAACCAATACTTTTTGACTAAATTACTTCATGCTCAATGGAGCTCACTAACCTAAGATTGAATCTAAGAAGGGCACATTATGTGTCGATGTCAATTCTTTGTATCGTTTTCTTAATTTTTTCACTAAATGGAATGCTTGACAGGGGTAAGGATGGATATTGTGTATGGTCCATTTATTTTATGACTTGAAAGCTCAGGCATTACGGTCGAGACGCACTAACACTGTCGTGCGATAAAATCTGAGAGTAAATTGTTTGATTGACCAACTAATGCTTAACTTCATCGGGGATAACTCTGACTCAATGAAACCTTCAGAAGTGATAATACATAATGATTTTTTTCATCAGGGCGATGGACCCTTTAGTACGATGACCCCTCCGTCCCTGTCCTTTACGCGTCGCACCTCAGGGGCCTTGTCACAGGTGATGGACTCTCCTCTCTTTTCACCAATTAGCCGGTCTTGTACGACTCTCCGGGAAAAGTCCCTGTTTCATGGGGATGAGGACGAGGATACTCCCATGAAGATCCAGAGGATGTCGGTGAGAGCAACAGCTCCTCCTTCTTCCCCTATTTCACCTCTCACGAAAAGTCAGAGAATGTGGTCCTCATGCGGAGCGTCATAGCAGAAGAAGAGGAGGAAACCACACAGGAAATGCCCGAGGAGCTCTCCAACATGGAGAGCTCCCCTCTTAAACCCCCCTCGAGAGAGCTTAAGGATCCCTCCTCCTCTTCCAAGCTAGACAACTTGACCTCGAGCATGACGACATTCATCGATGTCTCCGAAGTCACTCTGCCTAGCAACTTCTCCGTATCTGGGAACAACCAACTCTCCACCATCGCGGAGGGAAGGTGCGACTCCGGAATGGTTTCCGCATCCACCAGCGGGGAACTCTTTCCCCCAAACAATCTCCTCAAGGGCCACACCTCCAAATCCTCCTACATGGTCTCCTATGGTGGAGGCGAAGAGGGATGTACCAATGATATATCCGTGGGATTCCCACTGGGATCCTCTACAACCCACCAAACATTGATTTCACCCCCCTCTCTCTCACTCTCACTCTACCAACAATGCAATAAATACAATGTCAAACTATACAATTAGTATGAAACGAATCTACTCTTCGTTAAATCTGACCCATTCATCATACACACATATCAATGTAAACAACCTATGTGCATAACACTGCAATAAAATAAGCTCGCGATTCTCTCAATTAACACCTTTTATTCCCTATACAAATCCATGAACACGATTGGACATCCTATCTCTGCCTAAAACGAGGCAAGGTGTCCTCACTTTCCTGGGATATCGTTCAAATAGCGAGTTCAATGTCTCACTTTTGTTAATTATTACTTGTCTATGCCAGAAGCATAACAGGAATATTTAGTCATGCTTGCATATAAAAGTGGGTCTTAATACTGTAAACATGGTTCATGCGTCAATTTGTTGAATATACGCTTGACTTCTTTGCTCAAGATTGCAAACTTACATAGACTGTCTCCCACAATGGTAGATGATGAACTGCCATTGTGCTTAGCTATAGAAAACGCATTTGGTTAATTGCATCAACTCCAATAAATTGCATTATAAAATAACCTTTGTACTCTTTAAACACATATTCTGCATCTTTCAGAGAATAGGATATTTAAATATCCGTTATATTTCATGCATAAGAAATTTAAAAGTCCTCTGACGTCAAAATTTTGAAACAACATGGACTCCTTTACTAATAGAGAAGAACAGTTGGGCATCACACAACCTCCTAGGAAAACTTTTTTTTTTAAAGGTGCATAAATTTTTTGATTAGTTGAGCATATTCTCACGAGGGAAAATAATAATATCATATGCTTATAATACTGAATTACTATCTGAAGTCATCGTTGCCTATATGTATATATATTTATATAAGCAATAGCCAAAAGATAATGATATACAATGATTATTCATTGGATGAATTAGGACTTCGAAGCATTGATTCAATAAATCGTTTAACTAAATTAATTAAAGGAGCATCGAAAGAGAATCATATTTTATGGCGATTATCGTTGAATAATGGGCAACCATGTATATAAAATTTCAAGGATATTTAGCTATATTTTAGTTTTTTTAAAGGCTAATACATATTTTCTTAAAGGAAGAGATGACAACTTTTCTTTCTTCAATAGAATTTAAGTAATCGTTTAGTATTATCTAATATTATTCGCAAATAAACTAATAAAAATATTTACGGGGACACACAAAAAAAATCAAAATCTACATTATGTGACGTCATCAAATATACATTAATAATAGTAATTTTGAAGGAAAAAAAACAAATCCATACTGTGACATCATTGGATAGTTGTTTACATTTCTTATTTTTCTACTCCATAAGCTTCGTATTATATTAAACTTGTTTTATTTATATCCATTTGTCAAAACCATAGATATCTTTTTATCTCTATAGTCAAAGTATCCATAATAAAGAAGAACTCATATATTTAGTCACGTGATTCAAATATATTTTTGTACAATAGTATTTATTTTCTTTTACTCCTATTGTACAAAAGTCGTCTTAGTGTTTCCTCATTTCTAAATCGGGAGACTAGACTTTCGTAATTCGTCATGACCTCCACTCCCTCTCCCGGGTGTTGTCCTCCATGTTCTCCGGCTCAAAGCGAGAAGTCTCGTCGCTACGACCGTCAACTTCGTCTTTGGGAGATCATGGCCAGCGTCTCCTGGAAAAATCCCATGTTTGCCTCATACACGCAAATGCAACCGGCACAGAGATACTCAAATCCCTCGTTCTTCCCGGGGTTGGAGCATTTACCATCGTGGACAATAAGAAAGTCTCTGGAGAGGACCTTGGGAATAATTTCTTCCTTGAGAAGGTATAGATGTCAGTCATACATAGAATGCTTTCATTTGGTAGAATATTATTGAAGTAATTATTTGTATTGCATTTTTGGAATTAAACTTTTTTACTCATATACAAGTTTGCTTGTTGTGTAATTGCGTGTTTTAACATAAAAAATATACTTTAAAGTATTTTATGTTCAATATCAATTATAATATAAATTTAAAAAAACTTACTCTATTAAAATACCAATATCTCAACAAAAAAAATTATATCCTCTATGAAAGTATATTTAGCAAATTATTTATTTGCGAGGATGCGAGTAAGCATATCATTGTTGTATGATTATGCAATTGAACCTAGAAGCCTCATCCCAATGAAATTGTTTATATTGACCTTCCCATCTCGGGAGAAGAAGAAACTGTGCAACCCAATATTTGGAAATGAACACATTTTTATTGCGCTAATGGGAACCCTTTACTTTTAAATATGCGTTTATCATACTTTGAACTATGTTACTTAGCTTCACCAAATGATATACAAATATCACTTTAAGCTTGAATAATTTTAAAATTAAAAGTGTTTACACGGTTTTTTTGTTAGTTAGAATATATATATATATATATATATATAATTATTATTTATAGAAAATTTATGTATCTAAGAAATAAGCTGTTCTTATTGAAAGAAGAAACATCGTAAAGTGTTTTTTTTTGGAAAATGTATAAACTTTTTATTTATGCAATCTTTTGGCAATTTAAATCACCAATAAACTAACATATTTCACCCCGTTGTGCGATTTTCCTTCTTTTAAAATCAAATATATGCATTTTTAAGGTATATTTATACTAATAAAATAAGTCCCCTAATAAATTCCCTAAGCGCTTCATTAGATCCTGACAAAATTTTCAGTGAATAATTTTGAGGGCTCATGAGTAGAGTTTTTTTTTGGTGGTCGACAAATAAAATTTATTTTAGCTATAATGAATCGCATAAAATATACTAATAAAAACATCGATCCGTTGATCTATTTGTTCTGTCTTTTGTATCTCTTAAACACTTTGTTATATATTGATAATATTTTCTATGGATGAGTATGAGATGTCAAGGAAGAAATATTAGATCAAGGCGGACATTCTCGGACAACGCCGGCTAGCAACCGCTAGTATTAAAATAGAAACAAAAAATAAAACATATACTTAAACAATCTTTCCCTATTCGAAAATATCAATTATTGATTTTTGCCCCTCGGAATTAGTAATACATTTGGTGTTTTTATTATTATTTTCAATTTATTCTTACTGTATGTGTTTATTTCCCTTTCAGGCGACATTGGCAAAGTCGTGGTGAGGCCGCGGCCCGACTCCTTTTGGAGCTGAATCCTGAGGTCCGCGGTGACTACGTAGAGGATCCACCCGAGAAGATCCTTTTGTCCGAGCCCCACTTCTTCCAGGGCTTCAGCCTCGTGATAGCCTGTGAGCTGAAGGAAGATACCCTCTGCAGTATTTCAGAAATGCTTTGGAAGGAAGGATACCCCTCATCACCGTGCGAGCATATGGGTTCATTGCAACCATACGACTTCAGGTGAGGGCTCAGAAGGACCTGTAAACAGAGGCTGAATTTATAAGGATATTAAGGTAGTATTTGAAACTACAACTACTATTTGGTCCCACTGATTTTCTATGAAGTCAATATTTCGCTCTCCGTTCCTGCTTTTCACCTCTTAGCCTTCTAACGTGTGTGTTTTTTTTTGAGTAGATCAAGGAGCACACTGTGGTTGAGGCTCATCCAGACAACGCCCTGGAGGATCTCTGTCTAAGCGAGCCCTTTCCCGCCCTAAAGGAGTTTTTCGACTCTCAGGACTTGACTAAAATGGACAAGGCTCAGCATGCTCACACCCCCTACGTTGTCATTCTCTACAGGCATTGCAGCAGTGGATGGAGACTCGGAACACAGACTCTATCCCTCAAAACTACAAGAGAAAACACAGTTTAAGGAAATCATTGACTCATGTATGTTTTGGAACATATACATATGTATATAAATATAGGACAAGATACTACTACTATGCCTTGAAACGTGAAAAAAAGGATAATCATACTGCAATACAGACTCACTTCGATATCGGCTGCTTCTTGAGGAGGGAACATCAATAATAATTGAAAGATGCATCCTTAAAAATACTCATTGTATCTTCCCAGTGGCTTTGATCAGGGAATCCTATAAACTGGAATAGAAACTCTATCTTTTTATGTCTAAAGTTTAACTACCTTCGTCAAAAAGGGAAAAGGAGGGAGTCCTACTCCAGGCTAATGGATTCTCTACCTGAAGAGACATACCTTTGCCAAATCCTTTGAATGAACTCCTCCAATATCGCATTAATTATTAAATTAACTAGGAAATAATGTAGGTTTATTTGGTTCACTGATATCTTTCGATAAATGGATCATCTTTCTGACTATCGGACGTAGAAAACTGTTTTACCAATGAACCAAAAACATGTTTCTTGGTGAGTTTGATAGAACGTTCTTTTCCTATCATCATACATATGTAGAGTGCTACAAGGACAATGAAGGATCAAAATGTGTTTTTTTAAAATAATTATCTAGATATGAAGTAGGTTGCTGATGCGGCATAGTCATGCAGCGACTGAATGAGGAGGAAGACTCATTCAATCTCTTCATGTGGCATTTAATTATATACCGAACCGACCTTAAATAATCTTGACGTTTGAGAAGGAGTTAATAAAGCAATAGCCTACTTCAACTATGACGTCACTGATAATGGATGCATACATCGGTACAGTCAACCCCAAGCTGGTGTTTTTTTATAATATATACCAGTGAGTCCATGACGGAATCTCTACGGAGTTTTTTTTAGTTTGGTACTTTCGGGTGGATTTTAAGTGGTGATTTATTAAATTTGGCACACTTATTTGCTTATATATCTATTCCGATATAAGTTTTAAATCTTTTCTCACGCAGTACGACTCCGAAATGAAGAAGGTATCCCTGAAGAAGAAGAAAACTTTGAAGAGGCCTTAAAGGCCACAAACACGGCCCTCTGCGTCTCCAGTCTTCCCTCACACATCCTCAACATGTTTGGAGACGACGCTTGCGAGAAATTGAGCTCAGGGTCTTGTGAGTTTTGGATCATAGTTCGCTCACTTCGAGACTTTGTGAAGCAGTGTGGGAGGAGGCTTCCTCTTCGTGGAGTCATTCCCGACATGTTCTCTGACACGGAACGCTACGTCACCCTACAAAATATATATAGGAAAAAGCACGGAGGATGCAGAGCTCGTGTATAAGTTTGTTCAGGAGCATTTGGAGTCCATGGCCGACAGAGCGTGAGTTGTTTTATTTCAAACGCTCAAGAAATAAGTATGATGTCCTTGGCCATCTCATGCGTCTAAAAAGGTGGGCTGGCATAAAAATATGCGAATACAAATCCGGCAACATAAGTTTATTTACAGATTGTGCAATTTTAGGTTTTTCGCATATTTTGTCATTTTCTACTTTTTCTCCACCTTTTAAACTCTTTTTTAGCCTCGCTGATTGTATTTGGTCATAACACCGAGGACAACAACATTTTACCGCTCTTGTACGGCTACACATTTCCCCCCATTTTAAGTCCTCTCGATGTTGAGGAAGGGATATTCAATACTGAGGAGGTTTTTGGGGGCTTTAAAAACACAGTTTACTCATATTTGCTCAGTTCCTCTAATTACCCTTAAACCCCCTAAGACTGAGATAAATTAATCAAGATACACAGGACCATATATGTATATCAACAAAACCTTTTATCTATCAGTAAATTACTTGTCTCCCTAAAGCTTACAACTTTTTTATTCAACACATGATTTGCTTTAGAAAATGACATATATACTAACAAAAAAAAGAGATTTATCGCCTCAATAGTACAGGGTCCCGACGGTAAATCGGGAATTATTTCAAATTCCGATTGTGATTGCTTGAGATGTTGCATTGGAAAAAATTAAAAACTTGCGACAAGCTGCATTCAACAGCTGACGTTTTTATTTTATGAGATTTTCAGTAGCACGTGGCCTAAGAATGGAACAAGTCCGGAGAGATGCTATTTGCGAAGCTCGTCGTGCGGCGCGGACGCCTCAAGAGATTATTGAGTTCTTTCATTACCCAAAATCTACTGTGTATAAGGTTGTCAAGGCATTTGACAATAAGGGGAAGGACAAGAGAGCTGACCACAGCTCAAGAGCAGACAAAATTCGGACTTCAAGGTTCTTGGCAAGTCTCAAGAGGTCCATTGATGATCATCCAGACACCCCTATCTCCAAGCTAGCCAAGGACCGAAATGTGCACAGGAGCACAATTGAAAAGGCTATCAAGATCGACCTTAGATACAGGAGCAGGGCCAGGGCTACAAAGCAACTGCTCACGGAGCAGAACATGGCTGATAGAATCTCCAAAGGCAAGATCCTGATCAACCAGATGAAGAGCAAAAGTGGTTTTCTTCGATTCTTTTCTGATGAAAAAATATTCACTATTGATGCCAGCCACAATCGGAGAAACGACAGATGGATCTGCCAGGACGCTAATGAGGTCAAACCCTTCATGAAGATCAAGAATCCAGCATCTAACATGGTCCTAGCTGTCATCAGTACGGAGGGTGATGTCATGCCCCCCTACTTCTTCCGGAAAAAGGAAACAGTCAACAAGGAGGTGTACAAGCGAGTTTTGGATGATGTGGCTGATGGAAGGCCTTACACATTCCAACAGGACTCAGCACCGGCCCAAAGTTGTTCTTGATTTTTTGGCTTTGACCTCCCTCTTTTTGGCCCGCCAACAGTCCGGATCTGAATCCCTGCGACTATTATCTATGGGGGAAGGTTGAGGGTTGGCCTGCAAAAAATATAACACCTCTGTTGAAACCCTGAAGCAGTCCATCATCAAGCCCATGAAAGAGCTGGATCCGCAAGAGGTGTCCAGAGCCTGCATCTTTTTCCGGCGCCGTATGGACTCCGTGGTCAAGAACGGGGGCTCTCATTATGAGTAATAATTAACATTAATTATGACTTTAAAAAAATATAAATAAAATATTTATATCACTGATACAGGATGCACTATATGCATTTAAAGTTATTCCCGATTTACCGTCGGTACCCTATATATTTATTACGACGCTCAGTTTATGTTCTAATATCTTTGTCCTCAGGTAATCAGGTAGAACATAGCGATATATCAACGTTGCCCTTATAAATGAAATGTGTCGTTGATATATGTTTTTCATTGGTTTATATTTAATAGCTCCTTTTCTCTCTCTCAACAGGACGGTATCAGCGAGGCAACTGTGCGATTATTTTGTCGAAACTCCTTGACCTCCGCGTCCTTCGTGGCAACTGTTCCATCGCCACGGAATACAATAAGTACGAGGCTTCGTCCGAGCTTCGCTCTGCCCTTGAAAACAACTCCGAGTCCGACCTCGTCTATTACTTCATTCTCCGTGGCGTAGACAAGTTTCACTCCGAGTACTCCTCTTACCCGGTTCCATCCAGGATCTCCTAGAGAGCGATATCTCCAAGCTCAAGAACATAGTTTCCCGAGTCCTGAGTGATGACTATGGCCTGGGGGGATTCCTGGGAGGGATCGTGAAGGATGAGTATATCCATGAAGTTACCCGCTATGGGGCCTCGGAGCCTCATGCACTGGCCGCCCTTGTCGGCGGCGCCGCGGCACAAGAGGTCATCAAACTACTCACGCGGCAGTACGTGCCCATCAATAATCTATTTTTGTACAACGCCATGAAATCCGAGTCTCTATCTGTTCATGTCTGAGAGCCAAGTTGTGGCCGGTCATATACAGGCATTGACGTCATCACTTAGAGTTGCAAACATGAGTAAGAATGTTTATGCCCGATTCTGACCATTTGACGCATCACGTTAGTTTATCACCGCACGCCACTGGTCATATATGTGTAAAGTGATAAAGTCCAAATAAATGTAAAATATATTATAATAACTTGTGAATCCGTGTCTTTTTGCATAGAGATAAAATATAGTGTGCTTATTCAGAGAAATAGGTGAGAATCAGCTGTCGAGGAAGAAGGCCCAAAACAAACTGATAATCTGTACGTATACTGGGATAAATAAATCGGAATAAAATAAACACAGAAACGACAATCAAAACTAATATTAGTAAAATAACATGTGATGCAACTCGGCGTAGCCCGAAATGTCCACTTTGACTTACTATTTCCTTGGCATCGCGAACTTGTCATCAATGCATGTATATTAAATGTTTGAGAGATACGAAGGAAGAACAAAGAAAACGATTTTTGTATCAGTATATATATTTTTTCTGCGAACAATCACTCATTCAAAAATATTTCTTAGCAGTCCAAAATCCTCCATATAAATTTCCCAAATCTCACGTACCCTAACCAAGAAATCGTAAAAACATTTTTTTCCCGGATAAAAAATATACATATATATAGGAAACGAGTTTTATAGGAATAACACCCAAGCTATCATTGATAAGTGTTTCAAATCTAAGTTGACAATGTTATCGCAGAAAACCTTTTTGGAAAATAAACATGGCAATAATTAATTTTGCAAAAGTGTCACCCACCACACAAACACTACCCCCTGAACACTTGAAATCATTCACTAATAACTTCGTCGAAATTTAATAAATCGTTGGGGGATACAGAGACATGCATAGGGAAGTATTTGAGTGAAAATATACACTCTGAACATTGTCAAACCAGTAACTGTAATCATTATTATTTTTCAATTATATTTACATTATATATATAATAGCTTGGATTAATATTTATTTGAAAAGAAAGCAAAAAAAAATATGATTTTTAATTACATATGGGTCATTCCAAAAAAAATTTACTTCAATGACATGTTGGGTTCATGGATTCAAATGAAAATTTACACCATAGAATGATTAAGTCTTTTCCATTATATGTTTTAAATTTCAGTTCGAAATTTGTTGTCTGAGCAAAGTTACATGCCTCTTAAATTTGGGCTTTTTCCCGCCAAAATCCCGGTCTTATTTTTTATTGGAAATTCTCGGTTCCTTATGGATTTTTGAAAAACTAATAAATTGAGCATATTTTTTTGTTTATATCTTAAACTAGAATTGCCCATTTTGAGCATTTGAAAGCTCTATGGTGATGAAATTAAACTTTTGTTTTTGTCTTGATGCCACTTTTTTATAGCCAATCGGCTCTCCTGATTCCTCTTGTTTTGGACAAAAAAACTGAGGCCTTGAGTTGATAGAAGAGACTTTTTTCTACAAAATATCAAAATTCAGAGATGTGTTTTTTTTTTAAGCCGAGAAATTAAGGATTCATTTTGGAAATTGAGTAGATCTTTTAGATTGCCTTGTCATCATCATTATTTTTGTGTATTATGATGACGTAAGTGGAATATTGAATTCCTCCTTATATAGAGTATATTGATATACACACAGATAGAGAAAGCACAGAGAGAGAGAACTATATAATTAACTTACTCCCATCCTGAAGAGTCTCGGGATCCAGAAATAGTGAAAAGTGACTTTACACATCGAATTGGAATCTTTGGTCACCTGGATCGTGATAAGAGGAGTTCTTCATGACCTATTCCTACTCATTCGTCTTCAAATATCTACCCGCCCTCCCTCCATCCCCCCTCTTCCGGATCTGTCTTGGATGACTACGGAGACTCCACTCATGAAGCCTCCTCTTACACTTCTCTTGGACTCGTCAATCACGAAAAAGAAGTCTCTCAGGCATGTTTCTTCTTCAACAAGCAAATGAAAGAGTCCTCCTCATCTTCGAGTCTCATCTCTAAAGGCTTGCAATTTGGAATGCTATCAATGTCCATGATATAATATTCTCAACCCGGATCAACCCACCATATAGTCTCGGAGTCCAAAACAAGGACTTCATGCATGAAAAGGAAATTTTGGACCTCTTGATTTAAAAAGGATGGATACTTCAAGTCTTTTTCCTTCCCCTTTTCATTTGCCTTCCTGGATGGGAGCCATAATTTTGACAATTCGATTCATCTTAGAATTTGGTGACTTATTACCATTCGTTACGTCGCGTTTCGACCCTAGAATCTTCAATTACACCAAGTTTTTCACATTTGAATCCATGAGAGTGAAATAAACTCCTTATTTTATTTCAAAGATTCTACAAATAATTTCAACGGAGTCCCTTTCCACTTGGGATATTGTTTCATCCTTATTTATATTTACCGCATGTATTAGTACAAATACTCTGATTGATACACCGAAATATACACTTGATCACTCGTTCGACATCTATTTTTATACTTATTATCTATTTTTATATTTGTTATTATTAGTGCAAAACTCAGGCCTTGCTTTTTCATGAATTTTCTTTGTTAAATATCGAGTCACTGTGGGCTGCGTTGAAGAGGTTCATTCAGGGAAATGAGAGTAATAAACACAAAAGGAACTTTTTCCTTTTACTTCGCGTAGTTAACTTGAAACGGAAGTGGCCAGAGTCAGATTTATGTGTTTAAAAATTATTACAGAGCAGTATCTTGTCTAAGGACTCCATTCTAGTTCCTATAAGTGAAGTAAGACAAATTATGTTTTTAAATAAAATCAAAACGTTTATAATATAATTAAGTAATTAATACTTTTCTGCAATTCCTAGGCTAGACAAGATTAGGTAGGACCTTAAGTGATAAATTAACATCAAGTATACTCATGATAAGGTCAATGATAACTATTTTCATTTCAGATTTTATTAATGGGCTATATTTTATTTGTAAATTTTAACTATAGTAATAAGCATTTCTACGTTGTGATAGATGCCGAGGTGTGTTTGAACAAAAAAAACATTTAAAAAAAGATTAATGCAAATTTTTTTGGATTATTTTAAACAGTGGTCTTCATTGAGTCGAGCCAATCTCATTACTTTATAGTTCAGGATGCAGTTCAAGGGTTTCACTGGAATAAAGATCAATGTTCTGTCCATCCACAAATAATATATTACAAAGAAGTAGGGGAAACCAAATCTTCATGTACATGTAAATTTCAAAAGATCTTAAACATGATGTGGCTTTTGTATATGAAACTAGAGGCAGACCTCCGCCGATCCCCACTAAAGCTTTAAAGTAAAGTAGCGCATCGGGGCAGATAGCTTGGAAAGATTTCATTGAGTCTCTTTTTCTTTTTGTCCGGCAGATGTCGCTTTGGGACTTACTAGTATGACGTCATACCGGGTTGTTTTCGATCTCCTTCATAACATCCATTTAAATAATTGCATTCACTACTCTTGTTTTTTAACTTATTATAACAACGATTAATATTTTAATGTACAAAGCAACTGCATTAGAAAACATTTGAGTTTACTTGATGTTCTATAGATAATTTAGGTGGTGAGGTTTCATGTGGAGTATCGAGCGCAAAGTTCCGCGGAGCAATAAAAATAGTAGTAAAAATATCCATCAATCATATGTTGTTAAATATATACATATGATTTATGTTAGTTCCTATTATGGTTAATTCTTAATTTCATATTATACATATTAAAATTATATAACATAAGTAAACTTTTTAAGTTCATAGAAATAGTTCTTTTCATTTAATAAAATATGTTTGCTCATTTATTGATACCGTGAAAATCTTAAAAAAAATTACTTCTTATTCACATTCAAATTCCTTCCACTCTGATCAAAAGTTTTTAAGCTCACACCATTGGAATTTATATTTATAAAAAAATGAATTATGTTTCGGTATACACCAAATAGGTCAATTAGTATGCGGGAAATATTGTCATGCATATACATAAAAGTACTTAGAGCAATACTCTACTCATTTTATGTGTAGCTTTATAGCTTTTTTTTAAATATATAAGTGAATACTTTTAATGGGAAATTGAGGTAACTCTTTTACGTAATGTCTTCCTTACTCCATATTGGAAAAGCCCTGATTTGCATGGCATGGATGAAAATTACATACAAGATTATAAAGCAAAACTTTTGTAATTTATATTAAATAAAAATCAACGTCATTTTACAACATTGCAAAATTAAATAATAATTGGCTTTCCACTGCGTGTCTTCGTCGTGCTCACGACCCGCAGAGACAAACCACTTGGCAGGCATGGAATTGACGGAGCAGGCGTTGATGGACTTGACAAAGACGGCGTGGGAGTCCTCAATCTCCGAGGGCAGCGGGCTCCAAAGGAATAAAAGTCCTGTCTGGATGTGTGGCATGTTGGATCGGGGGCAAAGGCTGGTGGACACTTGGTTCAAGCCAGGAGCTCCCCGGCGGAGGCGGAGCTGCAGAGGACGGCCACGTTGCTCCATATCTCCTTGACGCGAGCGGGCCACCAGCCAAAGGTCTCAGAGTCCCGTACGGTGTTGAGGACTTCCACTTCCACCCCGATACTGAAGCTGTGCGTCCCCGGGTGGCTAGTGGCGGGAGGGAGGGGACCTCCGGACGGAAGAGAAAGGGAAGCGTAAGAGGGGGAGCTCCCGGGAGTCGGGAGTCGAAGCTAGCTCACGAGTCCCTCGGAGGAAGAGGGTAGACTTCCTTCCTCCACATGGCCGCTGTCATAAGCACCGCTCTCACAAAGCACCTCCACATGAGAAGAACCGGAGTACCCAAGTACCCACGCTCGGAGACACGGTAGAGGGGGAGACAAGAGAAGTGTAGGAGGAGGCTTCATGAGTGGAGTCTCCGTAGTCATCCAAGACAGATCCGGAAGAGGGGGATGGAGGAGGGCGGGTAGATATTTGAAGACGAATGAGTAGGAATAGGTCATGAAGAACCTCCTCTTATCACGATCCAGGTGACCAAAGATTCCAATTCGATGTGTAAAGTCACTTTTCACTATTTCTGGATCCCGAGACTCTTCAGGATGGGAGTAAGTTAATTATATAGTTCTCTCTCTCTGTGGTCTTTCTCATCTGTGTGTCTATATCAATATACTCTATATAAGGAGGAATTCAATATTCCACTTACGTCATCATAATACACAAAAATAATGATGATGACAAGGCAATCTAAAAGATCTACTCAATTCCAAAATGAATCCTTAATTTCTCGGCTTAAACAAAAAACACATCTCTGAATTTTTGATATTTTGTAGAAAAAAGTCTCTTCTATCAACTCAAGGCATCAGTTTTTTTGTCCAAAACAAAGAGGAAATCAGGAGAGCCGATTGGCTATAAAAAAGTGGCATCAAGACAAAAAAACAAAAAGTTTAATTTCATCACCATAGAGCTTTCAAATGCTCAAAATGGGCAATTCTAGTTTAAGATATAAACAAAAAATATGCTCAATTTATTAAGTTTTTTCAAAAACTCCATAAGGAACTCGAGAATTTCAATAAAAAATAAGACCGGGATTTGGCCGGGAAAAAGCCCAAATTTAAGAGGCATGTAACTTTGCTCAGACAACAAATTTCGAACTGAAATTTAAAACATATAATGGAAAAGGCTAATCATTCTATGGTGTAAATTTCATTTGAATCCATGAACCCAACATTTCATTGAAGTAATTTTTTGGAATGACCCATATATTTA
>CP045890.1:8839079-8868389 GCA_013387185.1 Caligus rogercresseyi | reverse complement strand
AAAATTTATGTATCTAAGAAATAAGCTGTTCTTATTGAAAGAAGAAACATCGTAAAGTGTTTTTTTTTGGAAATGTATAAACTTTTTATTTATGCAATCTTTTGGCAATTTAAATCACCAATAAATTAACATATTTCACCCCGTTGTGCGATTTTCCTTCTTTTAAAATCAATATATGCATTTTAAGGTATATTTATACTAATAAATAAGTCCCCTAATAAATTCCCTAAGCGATTCATTAGATCCTGACAAAATTTTCAGTGAATAATTTTGAGGGCTCATGAGTAGAGTTTTTTTTTGGTGGTCGACAAATAAAAATTTATTTTAGCTATATGAATCGCATAAAATATACTAATAAAAACATCGATCCGTTGATCTTTTGTTCTGTCTTTTGTATCTCTTAAACACTTTGTTATATATTGATAATATTTTCTATGGATGAGTATGAGATGTCAAGGAAGAAATATTAGATCAAGGCGGACATTCTCGGACAACGCCGGCTAGCAACCGCTAGTATAAAATAGAAACAAAAATAAAACATATACTTAAACAATCTTTCCCTATTCGAAAATATCATTATTGATTTTTGCCCCTCGGAATTAGTAATACATTTGGTGTTTTTATTATTATTTTTCAATTTATTCTTACTGTATGTGTTTATTTCCCTTTCAGGCGACATTGGGCAAAGTCGTGGTGAGGCCGCGGCCCGACTCCTTTTGGAGCTGAATCCTGAGGTCCGCGGTGACTACGTAGAGGATCCACCCGAGAAGATCCTTTTGTCCGAGCCCCACTTCTTCCAGGGCTTCAGCCTCGTGAAGCCTGTGAGCTGAAGGAAGATACCCTCTGCATTATTTCAGAAATGCTTTGGAAGGAAGGGATACCCCTCATCACCGTGCGAGCATATGGGTTCATTGCAACCATACGACTTCAGGTGGGGCTCAGAAGGACCTGTAAACAGAGGCTGAATTTATAAGGGATATTAAGGTAGTATTTGAAACTACAACTACTATTGGGTCCCACTGATTTTCTATGTCAGTCAATATTTCGCTCTCCGTTCCTGCTTTTCACCTCTTAGCCTTCTAACGTGTGTGTTTTTTTTTGAGTAGATCAAGGAGCACACTGTGGTTGAGGCTCATCCAGACAACGCCCTGGAGGATCTCTGTCTAAGCGAGCCCTTTCCCGCCCTAAAGGAGTTTTTCGACTCTCAGGACTTGACTAAAATGGACAAGGCTCAGCATGCTCACACCCCCTACGTTGTCATTCTCTACAAGGCATTGCAGCAGTGGATGGAGACTCGGAACACAGACTCTATCCCTCAAACTACAAGGAGAAAACACAGTTTAAGGAAATCATTGACTCATGTATGTTTTGGAACATATACATAGACATATATAAATATAGGAGACAAGATACTACTATGCCTTGAACGTGAAAAAAGGATAGCATACTGCAATACAGACTCACTTCGATATCGGCTGCTTCTTGAGGAGGGAACATCAATAATAATTGAAAGATGCATCCTTAAAAATACTCATTGTATCTTCCCAGTGGCTTTGATCAGGGAATCCTATAAACTGGAATAGAAACTCTATCTTTTTATGTCTAAAGTTTAACTACCTTCGTCAAAAAGGGAAAAGGAGGGAGTATTCCTACTCCAGGCTAATGGATTCTCTACCTGAAGAGACATACCTTTGCCAAATCCTTTGAATGAACTCCTCCAATATCGCATTAATTATTAATTAACTAGGAAATAATGTAGGTTTATTTGGTTCACTGATATCTTTCGATAAATGGATCATCTTTCTGACTATCGGACGTAGAAAACTGTTTTACCAAATGAACCAAAAACATGTTTCTTGGTGAGTTTGATAGAACGTTCTTTTCCTATCATCATACATATGTAGAGTGCTACAAGGACAATGAAGGATCAAAATGTGTTTTTTTTAAAATAATTATCTAGATATGAAGTAGGTTGCTGATGCGGCATAGTCATGCAGCGACTGAATGAGGAGGAAGACTCATTCAATCTCTTCATGTGGCATTTAATTATATACCGAACCGACCTTAAATAATTCTTGACGTTTGAGAAGGAGTTAATAAAGCAATAGCCTACTTCAACTATGACGTCACTGATAATGGATGCATACATCGGTACAGTCAACCCCAAGCTGGTGTTTTTTTATAATATATACCAGTGAGTCCATGACGGAATCTCTACGGAGTTTTTTTAGTTTGGTACTTTCGGGTGGATTTTAAGTGGTGATTTATTAAATTTGGCACACTTATTTGCTTATATATCTATTCCGATATAAGTTTTAAATCTTTTCTCACGCAGTACGACTCCGAAATGAAGAAGGTATCCCTGAAGAAGAAGAAAACTTTGAAGAGGCCTTAAAGGCCACAAACACGGCCCTCTGCGTCTCCAGTCTTCCCTCACACATCCTCAACATGTTTGGAGACGACGCTTGCGAGAAATTGAGCTCAGGGTCTTGTGAGTTTTGGATCATAGTTCGCTCACTTCGAGACTTTGTGAAGCAGTGTGGGAGGAGGCTTCCTCTTCGTGGAGTCATTCCCGACATGTTCTCTGACACGGAACGCTACGTCACCCTACAAAATATATATAAGGAAAAAGCACGGGAGGATGCAGAGCTCGTGTATAAGTTTGTTCAGGAGCATTTGGAGTCCATTGGCCGACAGAGCGTGAGTTGTTTTATTTCAAACGCTCAAGAAAATAAGTATGATGTCCTTGGCCATCTCATGCGTCTAATAAGGTGGGTTGGCATAAAAATATGCGAATACAAATCCGGCAACATAAGTTTATTTACAGATTGTGCAATTTTAGGTTTTTCGCATATTTTGTCATTTTCTACTTTTCTCCACCTATTAAACTCTTTTTTAGCCTCGCTGATTGTATTTGGTCATAACACCGAGGACAACAACATTTTACCGCTCTTGTACGGCTACACATTTCCCCCCATTTTAAGTCCTCTCGATGTTGAGGAAGGGATATTCAATACTGAGGAGGTTTTTGGGGGCTTTAAAAACACAGTTTACTCATATTTGCTCAGTTCCTCTAATTACCCTTAACCCCCTAAGACTGAGATAAATTAATCAAGATACACAGGACCATATATGTATATCAACAAAACCTTTTATCTATCAGTAAATTACTTGTCTCCCTAAAGCTTACAACTTTTTTATTCAACACATGATTTGCTTTAGAAAATGACATATATACTAACAAAAAAAAGAGATTTATCGCCTCAATAGTACAGGGTCCCGACGGTAAATCGGGAATTATTTCAAATTCCGATTGTGATTGCTTGAGATGTTGCATTGGAAAAATTAAAAACTTGCGACAAGCTGCATTCAACAGCTGACGTTTTTATTTTATGAGATTTTCAGTAGCACGTGGCCTAAGAATGGAACAAGTCCGGAGAGATGCTATTTGCGAAGCTCGTCGTGCGGCGCGGACGCCTCAAGAGATTATTGAGTTCTTTCATTACCCAAAATCTACTGTGTATAAGGTTGTCAAGGCATTTGACAATAAGGGGAAGGACAAGAGAGCTGACCACAGCTCAAGAGCAGACAAAATTCGGACTTCAAGGTTCTTGGCAAGTCTCAAGAGGTCCATTGATGATCATCCAGACACCCCTATCTCCAAGCTAGCCAAGGACCGAAATGTGCACAGGAGCACAATTGAAAAGGCTATCAAGATCGCCCTTAGATACAGGAGCAGGGCCAGGGCTACAAAGCAACTGCTCACGGAGCAGAACATGGCTGATAGAATCTCCAAAGGCAAGATCCTGATCAACCAGATGAAGAGCAAAAGTGGTTTTCTTCGATTCTTTTCTGATGAAAAAATATTCACTATTGATGCCAGCCACAATCGGAGAAACGACAGATGGATCTGCCAGGACGCTAATGAGGTCAAATCCTTCATGAAGATCAAGAATCCAGCATCTAACATGGTCCTAGCTGTCATCAGTACGGAGGGTGATGTCATGCCCCCCTACTTCTTCCGGAAAAAGGAAACAGTCAACAAGGAGGTGTACAAGCGAGTTTTGGATGATGTGGCTGATGGAAGGCCTTACACATTCCAACAGGACTCAGCACCGGCCCACAGGGCCAAAGTTGTTCTTGATTTTTTGGCTTTGACCTCCCTCTTTTTGGCCCGCCAACAGTCCGGATCTGAATCCCTGCGACTATTATCTATGGGGGAAGGTTGAGGGGTTGGCCTGCAAAAAATATAACACCTCTGTTGAAACCCTGAAGCAGTCCATCATCAAGCCCATGAAAGAGCTGGATCCGCAAGAGGTGTCCAGAGCCTGCATCTTTTTCCGGCGCCGTATGGACTCCGTGGTCAAGAACGGGGGCTCTCATTATGAGTAATAATTAACATTAATTATGACTTTAAAAAATATAAATAAAATATTTATATCACTGATACAGGATGCACTATATGCATTTAAAGTTATTCCCGATTTACCGTCGGTACCCTATATATTTATTACGACGCTCAGTTTATGTTCTAATATCTTTGTCCTCAGGTAATCAGGTAGAACATAGCGATATATCAACGTTGCCCTTATAAATGAAATGTGTCGTTGATATATTTTTTTCATTGGTTTATATTTAATAGCTCCTTTTCTCTCTCTCAACAGGACGGTATCAGCGAGGCAACTGTGCGATTATTTTGTCGAAACTCCTTTGACCTCCGCGTCCTTCGTGGCAACTGTTCCATCGCCACGGAATACAATAAGTACGAGGCTTCGTCCGAGCTTCGCTCTGCCCTTGAAAACAACTCCGAGTCCGACCTCGTCTATTACTTCATTCTCCGTGGCGTAGACAAGTTTCACTCCGAGTACTCCTCTTACCCGGTTCCATCCAGGATCTCCTAGAGAGCGATATCTCCAAGCTCAAGAACATAGTTTCCCGAGTCCTGAGTGATGACTATGGCCTGGGGGGATTCCTGGGAGGGATCGTGAAGGATGAGTATATCCATGAAGTTACCCGCTATGGGGCCTCGGAGCCTCATGCACTGGCCGCCCTTGTCGGCGGCGCCGCGGCACAAGAGGTCATCAAACTACTCACGCGGCAGTACGTGCCCATCAATAATCTATTTTTGTACAACGCCATGAAATCCGAGTCTCTATCTGTTCATGTCTGAGAGCCAAGTTGTGGCCGGTCATATACAGGCATTGACGTCATCACTTAGAGTTGCAAACATGAGTAAGAATGTTTATGCCCGATTCTGACCATTTGACGCATCACGTTAGTTTATCACCGCACGCCACTGGTCATATATGTGTAAAGTGATAAAGTCCAAATAAATGTAAAATATATTATAATACTTGTGAATCCGTGTCTTTTTGCATAGAGATAAAAATATAGTGTGCTTATTCAGAGAAATAGGTGATAATCAGCTGTCGAGGAAGAAGGCCCAAACAAACTGATAATCTGTACGTATACTGGATAAATAAATCGGAATTAAACACAGAAACGACAATCATCAACCCTATTATTAGTAAAATATTACATGTTGATGCAACCGGCTTAGCCCGAAATGTCCACTTTGTCGACTACTATTTCCTTGGCATCTCTGAACTTTTCCATCATGCCTGTATAATAAATGTTTTGAGAGATACGAAAGAACGACAAAGAAAACGATTTTTGTATCAGTATATATTTTTTTCTGCGAACAACCACTCATTCAAAAATATTTCTTAGCAGTCCAAAATCCTCCATATAATTTTTCCCAAATCTCACGTACCCTAACCAAGAAATCGTAGAAACATTTTTTTTCCCGGATAAAAAATATACATATATATAGGAAACAAGTTTTATAGGAATAACACCCAAGTCTATCATTGATAAATTTGTTTCAAATCTAAGTTGACAATGTTATCGCAGAAAACCTTTTTGGAAAATAAACATGGCATAATTAATTTTGCAAAAGTGTCACCCACCACACAAACACTACCCCCTGAACACTTGAAATCATTCACTAATAACTTCGTCGAAATTTAATAAATCGTTTG
This sequence comes from Caligus rogercresseyi, assembly GCA_013387185.1. Lineage (NCBI taxonomy): Eukaryota > Metazoa > Arthropoda > Copepoda > Siphonostomatoida > Caligidae > Caligus > Caligus rogercresseyi. The sequence continues at coordinate 8,862,348 of CP045890.1, read as the reverse complement.
GGGGATACAGAGACATGCATAGGGAAGTATTTGAGTGAAAATATACACCTGAACATTGCTCAAACCAGTAAATGTAATCAATTATTATTTTTCATATTTATATATACATATAATAGCTTGGATTAATTATTTATTTGAAAAGAAAGCAAAAATTATGATTTTTAATTACATATATTTTACCTCACATTTGAAGATTGGCTTTAAGAGGACTGAATAAATGAATACGAAACTCATGATATTAATGGATATAATTGATAAAGGGATTAATGGAATATATATATTTAACTTCAGAAATTAAAACAACATTTCTAAAGATTATAACATAGACGGAATAGCCTTACTGTGAAGCCTTTTAAAACTCGTCGAATCAAATGAGACTTAACACAAGAGGGATAGCTTCTTCTTTTTTTAAACTCATAAATAAACTCGTCAAACTTCTTCTTTTCCTTAATTGAAAACAAATTCCTGGTGAGTGAATCCTATGAGTTTGAGAATGTAGCTCATGGGATTCTTCTTCTTGACGCCCAGGACCTCTTTAAGGTTCTCGGCCTTGTTTTTGACGTTCCTCATGCGCATGGCCGCGTGGAGGATGACGATGGCCAGAGGAACAGCGAGACTCAAGAGAAACCAAAGGAACTGCCGGAGGAACGTCATGCCAATGAAGGCAACCCCTGCTGCAATCACGAGGTTGTAGTGGGAGACCCCACGCGCATGGATATGATCCCTATGAGGGCAAGAAGAATGATGGAGCTGATGATGGAATGGGGGCAGGAGAGGAAAAGGACGCAAAGATCACTGCCATCAGGAGAAGTAATTCGTCTATTCAACAAAGAGAGGAAAAAACATAAATGATAATCTGCAAAATGAGATTAATTATAAAAAAATAACTTACTTGATAATAGATCAAATTACTCATGATCCTATTGGCGAGTCTCTCCGAGTTGTTCCAGTCTGGAGCCTGAAAGCGATTGGTGGAGCAGAAGTCCGCATAGTTCCGTAGGGGAGTAAAGTCTCCGAGGTCTTCTTTGAGGCTTTCCATCCTTGAGAATTATTGAATGATGATGATGAATCCTTTTACTGTAGGCGATAACTTTCAAGTTTTTGCACTGGTATAACTTATATTATAAGCGTTGATGAGATACGTGGGAGTAGCAGCAGCAGCAGCAGCAGCAGAAGCAGTAGTTCTTTCAATATCATCGCCATGAAAAGCTCTCTCTGTTTCTCTTTTATTTTCTACTCTCAATCCCCCTCGAAAGTTAGCTGCAGATAATTTTTACTGCAATGCAAAAATAACCATAGAACAATGAAGGACGTGTAGAAAAAAATAAATCATACCATTGACGTCATCAAAGTTTAAATATGTTCCTATTCAAATCCTGTAATGACGTCACTGTTTAGCACACCTAGATTTATCCATATCCTATACTTATATTAAGACATAAGTTGCTCCACAAAAATAGAGGAGTTAATAAGCGTATTTAAATATCCCATAATGTCAGCAGGACAATCATAGAGAATATAGAGTGCCGAATAATGTATGGTAGCGCTAAATATGCCCCGATACTTTGACACTCTATTTAAAAAACAATTGATGACGTCACTGGATATTTGACTACGTGTATACTTTCTCTACTTCTCAAACTTCATTTTATATAAAATTTGGAACAGTGTCTTAGAATAGGCACTAATTTGCAAATAACCATATAGATGTGACGTTATTTTAAATAGACATCATATGATTGGTTGCTTGAAATTCCTCAAATGTATTGATTGTATATTATTTTGCTATCGTGTTGGACAGGAAATGAACTGGATTGAGGAAGCTCTTTCAAGGTCGAATTCATGCATTGAAACCCAAGTTTTGCCTGGCTTCTTATTTATTTAGCTTGGGTGCCAAGATTCAAGATAATATATTGCTCAAAAGTGCAGAAACAGAAAATAGGTGTTTGCACATTACAAAGGGACTTAAGAGGGTTATTTCAAGCAAATGTTGCACAGAGTAGCGTAAGTATTCATAAATAATAAAGACTGTCGAAGCAACATAATTTAAAGCTGAATGATGTAATTGCTATTGCTCCTATTTTCTTGAGCACTCTACATTACGTATGATTTTAATTTTTAATTTCAATCTCTTTAAAATAATTATTTTCAGATAAGAAATATAAAATTCAATAACGCCTCTTTTCGCAATTTCAAATGAATAGATTTCAGATTATTCCACTTTTTGCACTTTTCAAGTGAAAAAAAAATCAATCAAAATATCATTGATATTGGACACCCATTATTATATATTAACTACTAATGTTGCTCCACAAGAGTATCATGATTATATAATCATTGATACTGATATTGATTAATAGTTATTAATCATTTAATGAACAGGGCGCATACATCTTCCACAGCGTTTGTTTTTTTGCTCCTAGATTTTCATGTGCAGTTGATTTGACAATAGGAGGAATATAATCAGAATCATATTCCTCCTAAACATCGGAACAGTCTTCAGTAAGTACTTTCAGTTCGGATATTAGTTTTATTAGATAATCTCGTCTTGAAATTTCAGCACCGGTTACATCTTTGTACACACAAACCTGCAGCGCCCAACGACGAGAAGATACCTTGGTGATGTATAACCTCGCCTTTTGATCAACAACATCAACACCATACTTTGTTTGGTTATAATATTCTACTGATTCAAGAAGCTTCTTCGGACCAGTGGAACAACTAAGCTTAGGTGTGCAAAGCTCTTAGGCTGCGTGTCTTTTTCCCCTAAAAAGTGTCAGTGGTAGATTTAAACCCCATGGTACCCCCGACTGAGCCCATGAGATTAGGTCTACAAAGTAAAATAATAAAGGGTGAGGAAAACGCTTCACAACAAAAAAGCTACTCGACAAAAAGACGAATGAAGAAAAAATTACAAAACAATAAAGCTTTGTGACAAAATTACCCACGAAAAAAAAGGAGAACGAGGAAATTGACTGACTATAAAAGAGCTAGCGATGTAAATATCCACGACAAAAAAACGGCTTTAAAAAGGTTGGTGACGAATTTACGCGCGATGAAATTACAGTAAACCTTTTGGGGAGGAATCTACCGAATATCGATAGCCCCTTCAATCTAAAGACATATGAATCTAATAACAATCCCCATTTCATACAACTTACGAACAGCTATCATATCGAAGTGATAGGTTTCTACTAAACCCAAGCTCTCAAAACTAATAGTGTTTAATCATTTTAACATAAGCAATATTTAAAAAAATAATATTTTAATTATTTTATAGAAGTCTACATATGCATGGATATTTTGTCCCAGTAACTAGAATACTGCTTTAACTTTTCGTCAATGGATATATGGTCTTGCATTTAATATTTTATATACCGAAAAATAATTGCTAAAATTATCCAAAAAAAAAATTCATTCGTGGACACTAAATTTTTTATTCATGAACGCCTAAATGTAGCTCACTTTGTGGAACAACTAAATTTGAATACATTTAAGTATTGCACAGTACGCTTTGACTCAACAAACTTATCACTTTTTGTCATTAAATTTTATTTTTCATGAAGTCGTTAATAAAAATCCCTGGGAATATTCAAAACTTAAAAGGAACCTTCAAAAAACATTAATTTAATTGAGTATTACTAAATTTTTTTGCTTAAAAAACCCAAATACTCTATGAGTTTTGCATTTTACTGAGCCACTTTTATTTAGACCATGTCAAATGGTATATGACGTCATTTCCCGACCTGCTGATTAATTTAAAAAAACATTTTAGATCTCAATTTAAACCTGAGTTAACAATTTCAAAATTCTATTACTATTTTTTGCATAATTTATATGAATTTAAGAAAAATTACGTTTAAGGAGGAAAACTAAATATATATTATATATTATTTCAAAAAAGTCAAAAAGAAAAATCTGGACTCCCATGACAAAAACAGATGTAAGAATGGACTTCATTGGGTCTTTTTCTTAAGAATCAGTATGATTTGCTCAATCAAAGGAATTGACTTAAAGTTTGTAGATTTTCATATTTATTCTGGGATAATGATAAGACATAAAAATCTTTCAGTTATTGACGACAATTTTCAGTAAGTAATAGTATATATACATAGGCGTAGGAGACAGGGGGGCAACTGCCCCCCCCCCAAAAAAAAAAAAAATACGGATGAGTTCTCAAATTCGGGCAAATTGGTTGATATATTCGGGCATTAAAGCTGTGAAAAAAATATGAAATTTTGAAAGCAACCGAAATTTTTCTCATAACCAAATAAATATAATATAATGGATGGTATGTAATTAATAGAAAGAAAATATTAATCTACATAGCTTTCTTCATTCGATTATTTTTCACCGATTTAACAGTTCTTGTTAAATTCGGGCAAATTGAATGCTGCCCCCCAAACCAAACATCTCCCCTACGCTTATATATATATATATAGATACATATACACCTATTATGTATTTTTTTGCCATAACATTTGTAATTTCCTATTGTGAATGCATGCATATTTTTTCATATATATGCCATCGCTGAGACAGGCATTATAAGTGACAAGCTTGGCTATTAATAAAATACGACTTTAATACAAAAACTTAGTTAATGTCTATTATATAAGATAAATTATATAAGATTTCCCACCTTAACTGAAAGCTTTGTTGATTTGTATTTTTGTCATTGATTCCAATTGTTCATCATTATTATAAAATGATGTTTTGTCAAAGTGAGTCACATATAGAGGGAAGTGAATATGAAAGGTCGCCATTTTTACCAAATCTCTCATTTGGCTTTCTTCTTGGTCGTCAGAACTTTATATCTTGAACCCCAAATTTTTGCATTCAAATTAAAGTTCAATATTTAGAATGTCCCTTTTCGTATCTCGAATAAAGCTTGATTAAACCAAGTGGGTATTGTAACAATGAAGAAACACAAAAAGATTGTCTACACCGTGTACAAGGTTTATGACATAAAGAACAATGAATTTATTTTCTTTCCTGCAAAACTTACTTCATAACGATTTCTCCTAATAAAGGGAATAAATATTTGACTACAAACCCAGCTCAAGACAATTTCAAGACATTTTTGGAAAATAATTTCCTTGCGTTGTACTCCTGGTTTCCAGTGTCCCAATCAAAGTAATTGAACGTTATATTATGAAAAAATCGATTTGTTTTGACAGTTTAATTCATCTAAAAAATTGCATGTCTTATATATATTATAAATATACAAATATATTTTTGAGTTTTGTGACAAAATAGTACGAATTAATACTATAGAAAAATAAAATATGACAGTTTGACATAAACAAAATATAAAAATATGACGTGAAGAAAATGTTAAGGCAGAGTAGAAATAATAATAAAAAACTAAAAAATGAGTATAGGAGATTCGAAGTATTTGTGGCGCGTTTAAATGAGTCTAGATTTTTAAGGTAGTTAATGAGAAGAGTATGAATGAATTGATACTGTGCAATGGTTTGTACCATGAGCATTCGCTGCTTTCGTAGATGTGCCAGGATTTTGGGAATGTCTACGTGTATGTTTCTGTCAACGCAGTAGAGTAGAATATCCGAGAGTATTGTGACCCCAGTTCGTCCCACGCCGGCAGAACAGTGAACGAGGACGGGTGATGCTTTAAGTGAGGGGGCCTCGGAGGCCAATGCGTGTGTCCTCAGAGCCTCCAGTTCCTCAAGGAAGGCTACATAGCGTAGAGGGTCGTTTGGAATGCCCCTCTCGCTCCAGTCCGTGTACTGTGAGTGCCAGAGCATGCGTTTAAATCCACTGGGGATGTGCAGGATCTCGAGGGAGGACGTGACGTAGGACTGTGAGTCGCTGGAGGACTTTTTGACTATGCGGAAGTCCTTCAGTTCCAGGAGTGAGCCCGTCTTTGAAGGCCAGTACTGCACGACGGAGCGAGAATCTGCTAACATGACAATGAGGCGGACGTTGAACTGATGAATCATTTCCCAGAAGTTTGAAATGGTTTCTGGCATGGGCCCCTGGGCCGCTATGTAAACGCGGTTGGAGTCTTTCAGAGAAATGTTGACGTGGGATGCATTGATGTAGCCGGCTTTATTGTCTTTGGAGGGAGAAATCTTGACGCGGTTGTCATCGTATGGGAGAACGTGCTCGAAGCGGTTCCGACGTACGTTTTCCGGGAGGGAAGCAGCAAAGAAAGAAGAGGACTCCCGCTTCTTGGGGATCATTTCGAACTCTCTGAGGACTTCTCCATCCAGGAGTTTTCCTTCGAGGTAGGGACCGATTTCCTCCTTACCCATTTTTGATGGTGATGCGATGCGTAGTGAAGGTAGGAGGTCCTCTTCGCTTGGAGGCGAGTTGTTAAGGAGGTCTGGCCTCGAGCGCGTGAGGCCCGAGAAGGCGGCGAGCATGGAGGGCCTCGAACGGGTTCCTGGGGATCGCTCCGTCCCTCCCTTCCCGCCGCCTTCGCTCTTGATGGACTTGAGACTCCCAGACTTGTTCCCAAAGTTGAGGGCCCATCGCTTTCGACCTGCCTTGGGCTTGTTGCTTCTTCCGGAGAGGAAAGACTCGTTGCTCATGGCGGACTCGTCCATGGAGCCACTCTTGCCATGAATGGCACTGCTGATCCGAGATATATCCTCACGAGAATTCGTGAGACCTCCGATGCCTTGGTGTCCGCTATTCACGGTGTTGTCGATGTGGATCTCCTCTTGGTGTCGTCTCCGCGATGAAGAACATTCCTCCTCCTCTTCTGTCTTATTTTCGAAGGAAAGGAGGTTCTGGTAGATGGGCTCCTTGTCACCTACGAGATCATGGATTTGCTGCTGATTCTGATAGATGGGCTCTTCCTTTACCAAGTTAGATCGCCCGCTAAAGGACTGCCGTCGGTTGGTCTCGTAGGAGACGTGACTCCCTCCGCTCACGTTGCTGTAAACGAGGCCCAAATTCCTTCGGGACACTAAATCCGGGGATGAGCCACCAACAAGTCCCGAGGAATCCTAAAAAGAAAATGAAGATCATGAGCTCTGGGAACTCCAAAATATTTGTGTTGCTCCTTGTTCACGAAGCTACACAAAAAGAAGCCAGAAGTTCATGCGTATCAAGTATCAAGAAGGGGGGGGGGGGGCGTTTGTCGTGTGTTCTTATCTTTAATGACTCAAAATATGGGCATAACTTACACTTCTCACCTTTTGAAGGCACCTACTCATACCTAAATAATATGTAGGCATGTTTTTCTTCTTTCTTCTTTTTTTCCTTCTTATTACAAACAAGTTTTTTTTTTTTCATAAAAAGGCCTCTTACCTGATACAATAGTCCGGATGCGAGATCAGGAGTTGAGTTGGAGGATATCCGAGGAGGTGGAGCGGCGTTGGTGGCTGCGGCAGGGGCGTTGTTGTAGGGGTATGGAGGCGGGGGTGCATGATGCTTGTAGATGTTGAGTCTCTGAAGCTCTGCGAGGATTTGTTCTGGCTCATGGGGTTGAGGGAGAGCTCTGGTGTGGAGGAATATTGCTGTTGGAGTAAGTAGGCTCTCTCCTCGTTGCAGCTGCTGTTAAAGGTCTGGAGGAGGGGTTGCTCTTGGGTCAGGAATATTTGTTGCTGTTCCGGGTGTCTCGGGGCCGTATTATTGTAAATGGGATATCCTCCTTTGGCCATGTAGAGTTTGTTCTTGACGGCAGTTTCGTAGTCAGGGGCGGGTCGATAGGCCGGAACTGTTTTGTTGAGGTCCATGGGGTGATGATGTGAGGGATTGGAGGCTGCGGAGTCCACGAGGTCGTTGACGGAGCGTGCATAGGAGGGCTTCAGCTCCTGGTGATGACTGATTGTATTGTTGTTTTGTGTGGCTGGTATGAGTTTGGAGTCATCGTAGTGATCCAATGTGATGTTGAGTTCATTGGACTCGTCCACGGCGGAGGAGTGCTGCTTGTAGAAGGAATGCTGCATGACACACATTTTCCATACGTATTTTGCAGATTCGGCTTCTTCGAACATGAACTGAAGGGGATACTCGCAGTTTTGGAACTCAATCCCAAAGAGACGCTTGTGGTTGACAAGGTTTGTGATGTCGTTCCACTTGAAGAAGGAGGGTGAGATCCCGTTTCCCTTCCGAATGACGATCCCAGTGAGTGAGGCCCCAATGAGGACCTCGCTTCCGGAGTTGTCCTTCGCAAGGAAGCACTCCTGTCCGTATCCGTCCAGCTGCTGCGCCCCCACAACGTAGTAGACCTCTGCGAGCTGCTGAGCGATCCCCCTGAGGCTTGCGTGCTGGTTGATGATAGCCTCCGTGAGAACGGGCATTTTGTCCTCAAACTGCTTGATCATGGGCTTGGGTAAGAGGGGAAAGCCCCGTAGATAGTCCGCCGTGTGCTTTTCGAACTCGTGGTCCCCGAACTCAGCCTGTAGTGAGTATGAAGCGAGCACGATGGCTTGTTCGTAGTTGCACCTGAGTCTTCCCTCGATGACGTCCAGCTTGAGTTGGAGGAAGTAGTGGTATCGCGTGACGGGGTCTTCCAGGAGTGAGACGTCGTTGACGTAGAACATGACGCCCAGGTAGAGGTGCGGGGGCTCCGAGGCGTACTTGTCCAGCTGCTTCTTCAGGAGGCGGTCCAGGTCCACCCAGCGGATCTTGGGGTAGCTCTTACGCTTGGACACGTAGCGGAGGCCCAGGAGGTCGCTTTGGAGGAGACCCAGGCGCTGGCAGACGTTGTTCATGCACTCACGACCCGTGGACTCGGAGCTCAGCGTGCACTCCAGCATGGAGTTGTCCAGGAGCTCCACCGTGAGGACGTAGACGCTCTTGGAGAGCACATTGTACTGCTGCTTGGAGGAGGACTTGAACGGAGCTGCTTGAGGAAGGAAGGCATTATAGCCTCGGAAGTCAACGCTGAGCATACTCAAATGGACCTCCCGGAGGACACCAGACCAGACACATCCACCATATCTGACATCAACACAGCAAGAAAAGAAGAAGAAGAAGGGGAAAGAAACGAAACGATCAATGTCAATAGTACTCAACTCAGAGAGAGGAACACCCAAATCAATCTCACACCACAACAACAACAACTCTCAAAGCAAGAAACGGACTAAACACATTACATGAAGAACAAGAACAATAACAATATCTACCTGTGAAAATTCCACATTCCTTCTCGACCAAGATCTACTACTCTCTTCATACGCGCAGGTAAGGAACCATGACGTCAATACTCTGCTCCCACCCATCAACGCATGACGTCATACATCCCAAATGGCTCGGAGCAGGCGTTTTCAATAAGAACTACAATGAAAAAGTAACCTTCTTCATCTACCTTGAGCGAGGTAAGAAAGAAGAAGAAAAAAAAACGCTCAATAAAGAACGAAGGAAATTCTTTCTTTTATTGGATTGCATTCTTTCGAAGAGAGAGAGAGAGAGAGAAAAAAACGAGGGAGCACCTCCCCCCCCCCGACTTACACTCATTTTTTATTTTTTATAAAAGCTTCTCTTTTTTCTTGTGTGTAGGGCTAGGTGGTTAGAGGAGACAAGGAGATTTCATAGGTATTTGTTAAGGAATTTATTATCCTCATTCTCCTTTTCTTGTGTGTTAAGCGCATTTGACACATCTTGGGGTAAAAAAAAATAGTGTCTAAAAAGACTATGCAAAGCAACAGTAGCATAATAATAATAATAATAACATACTTCTTTCCCTTGCAGAAGCTAATGACTTCGTCGCAATACTTTTATTTTTGAAACATGCAATTTAATAAATATAAACATTTTTATAGCCCTCCTTGAAATTCCTTAACTCAATGCTTTAATCAAATGCTTTAATGAAGGATGAGTCAAATTCCTTTCTCCATGTAATCACATTTTTCAGAGGGGATTTGAATGTCTTCCTCCTTTGTACATAGGCTTTCCCGCCTTTAGTTATTGGAATATACATTCTCTGGACCGGATCAGCTAACTTATTGGTTATATATATATATATATATATATATATATATATCCCGCGCTGCCCGGGATTTTCCAACTTGACATAGTGTGGAATGAAAAAAAAATAACACGAATAATTTCAGTGATGTTATCGCATGTAACTTTTCAAATTAAAATCGATTCCTTAAAAAGTTGTCATTGGGTCTTCATTGCCATTTTTTCCGTTTTGTATTCTTTACGGCTGAGTATTTAAACAAAGTTATTTTAAACCATTTCAAAGAGTGCATTTTTATTTTCTTATAAAAAGTAGTTCCTTAAAAAGTCGTCATTGCATCGACATGCCATTTGTCCATTTGCTATTCCTTAAGCTGGCTATTTAAACTTCATAAAAATAAATTATTTTTGAAGCCATAGATCATAGAGAACATAAAGTGCCTAAGATATTTATGGTAGTGATGAATATTAGAGTATTAGTTGGATCTCCGTTGATGGGGAAAACAGCAAAAACTTCATATCATTATCAAGAAAAGTTGAGATCTCTTGGCATTATTAAATCGACAAAAAACGTTTTGGCGAATAAATAAACATGGCGATGACGAATTTTACGGGAGTTAACAACCCCACTAAACTCTTCCGGAACTCTCAAAACTATTTACTGAAAATTTCGTCAAGATCTAATAGTCCTTCGGGAGATACAGGGAAACGAACGAACGGAATTCTTTTTATTATATATATATATATATATATATATATATATATATATATACCGGTGGAACGCAGAAATCGTTACACTCTTTAATCTCTAAATTAAGAGGTTTTGAAGACAGATTTTTAAATAATACAAGGTATTAGCAAAAGCAACAACAAAAAGCGTGCTTGGTGAAAATTTCAAGTTGATCACTCAATCAGTTCACGAGAAAATGGCTTCAGAACGAGACACCCGTGTAAAAGTCCGCGCGCTTTTTGATGCTGGAAAGACACCCACAGAGATTTTGAGGCTTTTGGGCGTAGCCAGAATGTCCGTGTACAGCATTGGCAAGAAGGACAAAATCGAGAGGAAACGTGGAAGTGTTGGAAGGCCAAAGAGGACCTAAAGGTAATCAAAAAGGCATTCGAGGCGGGACCACTGAAATCAATGAGGGCTCATGCAAAGGACATGGGGATCTCGCACACAACGATTGTGAGGTCGGTCAAAATGCTTGGGGGGAAGAGTTTGGTGAGGTGAGAGGCCACTTCTCACTGAGAGGATAAAAGCTGTTCATCTCCACGTTGTCAAGCTCTCCTCAACACCTGAAGAGTGCAACAGCTGGCCGCATCATCATCATCTCTCCGATGAAAAGACATGTACTGTTGATTCAGTAAGGAACCGCCGGAATTACCGCTATCTCAGCTTGGGGGAAATTGATAAGTCTGCTTGGACCCTGATCACCACAAAGCACCCTGCAAGTGCAATGTCCTTGGGATTTGTGGCCTCCAATGGCATCGCTGTACCACTCATTTGGTTCCCGACAGGATTCAGGCTCAAGGCAGCTGACTACATCAAGGTGCTGAAGACGAAATTCCTTCCATGGGTGAAGGAGAATTTCCCTGATGACAATATGGTTTTCCAGCAGGATGGGGCACCTGCATACACCGCCTTAACTGCCAAGAATTGGCTGAAGGAGCATGTGTGAGTTCTGGCCTAAGGACATGTGGCCGCCCTAGAGCCCAGACGCCAACCCGCTGGATTACACCTTCTGGCCGCACGTTCAGTCCAAGGCATGTACACTCCTCCACGCAAATGTTGAGGCCATGAAAGCCTCCGTTAATGAGCATTGGACCTCCATGTCCAAGGAGTACATTACAAAGACCTGTCATGCCTTCAGGAGGCGTCTTGAGGCCATTGTGATCGCTGATGGTGGCTAAATCGATGATTGATGAAATATATATACCACAAAACATTATGTTAAAGCTTTTCCTTAAATTATGAATATTTGCTGAAATATAGGTAGCTAAAGTTAAAACTACAAAGTGTAACAATTTCTACGTTCCACCTGGTATATATATATATATACTGTCGGTCCTCGCTACTTCTCCCCTCGACATCTCGCAGTTCTTATACTATGCGACGACGACTTGGCTCCCGTTTTTTCACGGCAAAAGGTCCCCATATGGACTCAATGGCAGAATAAATTGAATCTAAATTTCAATATATATCAACATTGCGACCCTCATATTTATCGCGGTGGTCGTGTAGTGGATCTGGCCGTCGCGACTTTGCGAGGAATGACTGTATATAATATATATTATATATATATTTATTTAAACTTCATAAAAGAAGTCATTTTTTGAATCATTTCACAGGAAACATAGAGTACATGTAAGGTAGCGCTGAATATCAGAGTATTTGTTTGATCTCCATTGATGGGAAAACAGCAAAAACTTAAAAACTTCATAGATTTATCCAAAAAAATTGAGAGTGGTTGACATCACTATAACTCTAGGCATTATTAAAATCGTAAAAAGAAGAAATCACACGAATAATTTCAGTGATGTCATCGCATGTGACTTTTCATATTAAATCAGATCCTTCAAAAGTTGTCATTGGGTCTTCATTGCCATTTTCCCGTTTTGTATTCTTTATGGCTCAGTATTTAAACATCGTAAAAAGAAAAAATTACACGAATATTTTCGGATCACATGTTATTTTTCATATCAAAATCAGTTCCTTAAAATTGTCCTATTGTCTTCATTGCCATTTTTCTGTTTTTTGTTCTTTAAGGCTGGAAATTTAAATATCGTAAAAAGAGTTATTTTTAAGTCGTTTCATAGAGTGCCTATGTTATTTTTCTATGAAAAGTAGTTCCTTAAAAAGTCGTCATTGCATCGCCGTTGCCATTTTTACGTTTTATATTCCTTAAGGCTGTGTATTGACATCCCTCTCCATCTCTTGGCGTTATTAAATTGATTAGCATGATGTTGCGTTATAAAAAGTTGTTATTTTCCACAAAACTTAAATTTGGGGGAAAGACTGGAATAGAAAAAAACTTATTTTTAAGTAATCAGGAAGAAACTAATTTTCCAGTTAACACCGAATAAAACAAAAACACGTCTTACTACCTTAAAAACCTCCCCAGAAAATTTGGTAAAAATCTAACTTGGTAATTTTAAAAAATCGATAAATTAGATCTTGACGAAATTTTCAGTGAATAGTTTTGAGAGCTCAGGGAGTGTTTTAGTGGGGTTGTCAACTCCCGGAAAATTCGTCATTGACATGCTTATTTTATTCGCCAAAACGTTTTTGCCCATTTTTTTAAATTGCCAAGTTAGATTTGACCAAATTTTCTGCGGAAGAGACTGAGGTACTAAGAGGTGTTTTTGTTTTATTGAGTATTTCCCGGAAAATTCGTTTTCTACATGATTACTTAAAAATAATTTTCTTTCTGTCCCTGTATGTCAACCCAATTTAAGTTTTGTGGAAAATAACAACACTTTTTTATATCGCCACATCGAGCTAATCAATTTAGTCAATACCCAGCCTTAATGAATACAAAACGTAAAAATGGCAACAGCGATGCAATGACGACTTTTTAAGGAACTACTTTTCATAAGAAAAATAACATAGGCACTCTATGAAACGACTTAAAAATAACTTCTTTTTACGATATTTAAATTTCCAGCCTTAAAGAACAAAAACAGAAAAATGGCAATGAAGACAATAGGACAATTTTTAAGGAACTGATTTTGATATGAAAAATAACATGTGATCCGAAAATATTCGTGTAATTTTTTCTTTTTACGATGTTTAAATACTGAGCCATAAAGAATACAAAACGGGAAAAAATGGCAATGAAGACCCAATGACAACTTTTGAAGGATCTGATTTTAATATGAAAAGTCACATGCGATGACATCACTGAAATTATTCGTGTGATTTCTTCTTTTTACGATGTTTAAATACCCAGCCGTAAGGAATACTAAACGGAAAAAATGGCGATGAAGACCCAATGACATCTGTTGAAGGAACTGACTTTAATATGAAAAGTCACATGCGATGACATCACTGATATTATTCGTGCGATTTCATCTTTTTATGATGTTTAAACACCCAGCATTAAGGAATAGTGATTAGTGAAATATCAGAATGTCATATCAATTTCAAACACTATCACAATAATTTGAACTTTTTGAAGGCCTTTGTGTAGATTTAAATATTTTGGCCAAGGTTAATTCCAAAAATCACGGGACAAAACATCTCTTATTTTCGAACAATATATATGTTTAATACGTAACAGGACTACCACCCCCCGGTCTTTTACCCCCCGTGCCATTTACCCGCCGTTACTAATATTTCGTATCCCTTAAAGTCCACTTATGAAGTTAACAATGTCTTCGTTTGCATTAGTGTTTGAAAACTATGTTCCTAATATCGGCCATATTTAACATATGACCGATATAAGGAACATAGGTTTCAAACACTAATGCAATCTGGTCATAAAGAAAACATATTTAGTTTCATAAGTGGACTTTAAGAGATAAGAAATATTAGTAACAGGGGGTTAAATGGCACGGAGGGTGCTAGTCCTAAATTTGCAGTGGTTGCCGCGTGCGATGAAATGAGCGATAAACGATAATTATCGCTGAGTTCAAACCTTTTATCGGTTATCGTTTATCGCAAAGTTTTCTAAAATTACCGCTCATTTACTTATCGTTAGTCCCAAAAAATGAGGAACGATAAACGATAAATTCAAAGACGACTTTGGTAAAATACAAAATAAAATTTAAAGGAATTTTTTGAAATACCCTTTTCTAAAAAAAACGTCGCCACTTTTTTGGAGATTGTTAAAAAAAACGTCGTCACTTTTCATTTCCAAAAAAAAAAACCAACGTCGTCAGTTTTTTTTATCTTTATCGTTTACCGCAGGTTGGATTTTGAATTTTTTTACCGTTTATCGCAAGTTGAGAAAAAAGTTATCGTTATCGCAAGTTGAAAAAAAAAAGTTATCGCAGAAACCACTGTAAATTTGTTTAACAAGGGTGGACGATAGTTGGTTCATCTCTCGCAAAGATAATATTTTCTAGGTTAATTCTATAGTAGAAATCCTATACTCGATGAATTAATTTCGACGCTCTAATTATCAACTTATTGATGCCCAAATTGATACTATTCTAACTATTAATCCAATTATATTTGAAAAATTGCAAGTTGTCTTTTAAACGAAGTCATTTGATACTGAGATAATGTGGTGTTAAATTATGCTCTCCATTGAAATACAAAGGAGGCATCATTATTTTCTATTGTTCCTTTTTTAATTCCTTGTATGAATTAACACTAGGATGACAAGAAATTCGATATCTTATCTTTGTCCGAATTATCCTTCTCAAACTCTTAGGGGGTAATAGAATACATTTCTTTGGAATATGTATTACTTTTTTTGCTTTATTAAGAAATACTGATACTTTGTAATTTTTGGCTATGATATAATGTCTTGAAAATTGAATTCTAATATTATTATTTTTTTAAATAAAGAGACGAATAATTCGTAACTTCGTTCCAGCCGAAAAAAAACAAAAAAATATTTGATGATCAAAAAAGCGTCTAAGTTGCTCCTCAATGTTATTTTATCAAATCAACACTTACGAGATAATGATAATAATAAAGTGCTATATATATCTATGACCAAGAAATTAATAATAAGGTTCGATCAAGATTAATCTTTAAAATGATTAAAATTAATTTGTGAAAGTCATGTATTATTCATTTCAATATTTTTTGTAATAAATAAACATATATATTTTAGTATTTTACAAAACACAATACACATTCAATATTTCTTTATTTAAAATAATAACATGACATTTAGATCCATTCAAAAGTCGTAATATTAACATAATTAAGGGGCGAATACGAATGAATGTGAATATTGGACGTTTAAAGAAATATATTGTCATTCATCATAAGGTGGTAATATTTCCTTCATATCCACTGTTTTTATGGCATATGAGTATATCCATTTGCCGCAGAAGACTTATTTGATGGCAGCGATCACAAGGTTTCTTGGCGAAATACAAGGGTCAAACAATGGCAGTATTGCCGTTGACTTGCATCTCCTTTTTAAGTAGAGATACCTATCCAAGAAAACAACCGTCTCCACGAGTGGCGCCACAGAGAGTCGAATAACGTAGTAAACAGCCACTCTCCACCAATATTTCTCCAAATCTACCTGCGCCTCAGACAACTCACTCTCTGTTAACACAATTTCATCTTCAAGGTTCACCGTAGCAGATAGTGCATAATTCCTGAAACTCAGAATGTGAGCTCGAGGCACGGTTTTGAGGGCTATATGTCTATACTTCTCCCCTCGACGTAGAAGCATCCGCTCCAGGAGAGCTCTGTATGCGTGGACTCGCAGATGGGACTCCACATCATTACGAGAGAGTCTCTCGACGTAGAACTCCAGGGCGTGACAGCCCAATTCTCGAGCCTCATATGACAATTCATGGCCCGAGTGGAGGGCCCTAGAGCAGCCTTTCATGTAACAACAGGTTGCAAGGGCAAGGAAAGAGCTCTTGGGTGACTCAGCAAAGAGGCGAATTACCCGAGAGGAGAGATCCCCGCAGGCATGAAGGCCCACTAGACCGAAAGATCCGTGATCCTGAAAAAGACTCTCATCTGAATTGTTTCTTCAGATATTGTCATTGGAATATGCTGGGGACGCTTGTGGGTCTTCGGGCGTTGGGTGGTGTACCTTTCATCCATTTCTCGGGCCTTCCTGCATAGGGGCTCCTGGGATTCTAGACCCGTCGTCTGAAGATCATGGAGGAAAAAAAGCCGTCTAGATAAATGCCCAATCTGTAAATATAAAAAAGTTTATGTAAAATTGTTTAAAAACTAACAAAAATATTAATTTAATTTAAAAAATTGTGTATTTATTTCATGTTTCACTACTTCATACCTTTTTAATATTTAATGAATGATAAATAATTAAAATGAGATAAAAATACCAATTCAATTATTCATAATTAAACAACAACGATACAAAATTGTTATCCTTCATGACAAGAAATATTTATAGTATTCCTGGATGTTTTTCCGAATGAATAAATGTTGAAACGTTAGAGAATGATGTTAAAAGTTATATTAAAAATAGTGGGGAAAAGGATCCGTTCTTGAAGCTTGGGAACGACCCATCATAATCCGGATATATTCTTGGTCTCAACTTTGTTGATCTTATATATTTTGCTTCTTTATGAAACTCCCGACTTGGACTGGAGATCTCCAATACAATTTGGTTAAAATAGTTAGTTTTTTATTACGAAATTGGACTAAATTATATGTATGGATTTCTATGTATTAGCATAATAATTAGCTTAAGGAACGGCATAATGTATCTGAATAAGAAAATATTTTGAATTAAAATTTCTAGACCATGGAATTGTTGATTAGAAGATCTCACATCTTAAATCGGTTGATAAAAAACCAAATCATGATTCCGTGTTGTGAAAAAATATATAAATTCAAGGTATTTAAGTCAAGAAAAACTTTTACAATGACTTACCCCGATCCAATGTCAATTACAGACTTTGTGTCTGTCTGGACACTTAGGAAATTGATGAAACCAGCCATTTTTTGAAGTTCATGTTCTTTTTTGGGGTTCACTTTTACTTTGAGGAGGGAGTCAATGCTTGGGCTAGCGTAGAGTTTTTGGGTTTCTTCTAGGCTGTGATTAGGCCCTCGGCTCAGAGATAACTTCTTGAGTAGGGCCTTAAGAGCTAGCAGAGAGAGTGGGAATACTTTTTTACTTGATACCATAGTAGCCGGTGAGAGCCAGGATCCGAGTTCCGGGGGAGAGACTCCACTGAGAAAATTCTGCCATGAGTCCGGGAATCGGGACCAAAGAGACTCAGAGAAAAAGTCTAGTATAAGGCCATCAATGATCCAATTGTATAGTTCTATTACTTGGAGACACTCGCGAATTAAGATCTTTGCTTCCAACTCAGAGGGACTATAGCCAAGATCTGATAATTTCATAGTATTAATTTACAATAATTGTGCTTAAGACAGTTATAGGATATTTTGCATGGTTAAAAATGTAAAAATAGAAGGGGATTTGCACAGACGTTCTTTTGTATCAAAGAATATATTTCCAGGCATGCTTATTGACTTTACAATCAAAACAAACCTACGCAACCTCTCCGTCCTTTTAATGTTGCAATCATAGAGATATAAAGATATTGAGAGCTGATTCCCTCCAATAGCAGAGGAACATCGTTCAGCTGTATTCTGTGTGTCCACTATAAACAAAGTAATTTGTACTACGTCATCGTAAGCTGATCATAGAGATAGATTCTATCTCGATGATCAGTTTACGATGACGTAGTATATATTACTTAGTTTGTATTGGACACAAAAATACAGATGAAGGGAATAAGCTCTCTATACCTTTTTATCTCTATCGTTGCAATCAGTGCTTGTACCTAGAACTCTTAATTGCCTTAGAAATAATCTTAATATTCTCTTTGGATCCTATTATGAGCCTAGAAAGAATAAGTGGTTACCAACAGCATAATAAACAAAATACTTTTTTAGTTTATTTCCTAATCAGTTGATTAATGTTCCAATATCATTCATAGGGGCTATGACATAGTTAAAAATAAAAACCATTTATTCCTGATTTGTTGCATTGAGCTAATTTACTAAAATTCGTAATTTGAATAGAAAATTATAAATTAAAAGAAAAAAACACGCATGATATAAGGAACCTATTGAATAAGGATACCCAAAGAGCACAACTTGATACAAACTACCGATATTGGCGAGTATTCCCTGAATAGGTACCATAAATGATCGTTCCTTTTTTGATTGTCAACTTTAGTAAACAAGCTAAGAGTTATATCTAAAATGCCCATTATTTAATGCTTAAAATATATACCTCGTCAACTGAAAACACCAATTCAAGAATTATATTTGAATTGACTAAAATATATTAAAAGGTGAAAATATAAATGGTCAATTTAGACTTTAAAAAATCAAGTTAATACTCTGCTTATTCATAAAGAGTGTCCCCCTTCAAGAAAACTAAACATTGCTGAACCCATAATTACATTCCATGACATTTTATCGTGATATTAATAATATATATAAATGCTTAAAAATATGAGGTCCGACCATCGAGATATAAAGACATAGTCATTGGATTCGTCAGAAAAATACGCCATAGGCCCCAATATAAACAAATCTTTCTATCTCTATGATCAACTTACGATGACGTAGTATCAAATTACTTTGTTTAGTTTGGGCAATAGCGACAGCTGAATGATGTTTCTCTTCCATTGAAGGAATAAGCTCTTTATATTTGTATACCTTTATGGATCCGACTGTACATTAAAATAGCTTTCATTGTGGCCAAAGTAATTAGCAAATATATCTATAACTACCTTATCACCTTGTTCAGACGTCATATATTACTGCTTGGAGTGGGCTAAATGATATAATTATTATCTTACAATTATACAACTATTCGCATCTGTTGATAATTGTCTTTTAGCTATGCATGAACTTTAAATATATAGAAGACAATGGAGAAGGCCTTTGACATAACAACATATTTGACATTTTTCTATATCTGTGGTCATTTAAAAATATACAAATGTATAAAATGTTCCATTTGTAGTAGATCTGACCATTCTACTCGATGTCTATTTCCTCTTTTTCAAAATGATTTATAAAAACTAGAAATAAATTTTGCTCACATTCAATTTTGACCAATATGATATTATTTCACAAATTCAAAAATGTTTGAAATATTGAATACACATTTTTTTAAAATATATTTCTTATAATATATCATAATCCAATCAAAACTAGCCTAAAGGCATCTCCATTATTTTTACTCCAGTCGTTTAAAGCTTCCCGAGTAAATTCTAAGATTCTCAAATCAAGAGGCATCATTTTTTCATCAGCCACAAGGACGCGTCTTCCAGAGCGACACGTGAGAATGATATTGTTGGAGTCTTCCGGCTTTGGCTTTTGAACCCATAGCGTTCCTTGAATGCCTCATCATTTAGTTGAGTAAAGGCGAGAGGTATTTCATGAAGGGGAACACAGACGCTTCCTTGGATCTGGCCAACCTCATTCAACTCAGTTCGGTTACGAACGTCCCGCAACAGAATATCCCCTCGTTCAAGAGAGTTGTCAGAGCATCAAAATGAACAAATCGGGTCTGGTCAATGCGACGGGATTGCCATCTAGCTCCCTTAAGTCACCAGAGAAGTCGTCGTATTTTGAGGCACTCAGTCCCAAGGATTGGATTAACTCCTGAGCATCTTTTTTTGTAAATCCCTTGCCTCGGATACAGAGAATATGTTCTGTAGAGCGGCCCTTCAACCTAAAGCATTCAAATTGAAATAAAATACAATAATTAAGTTTATGTATTATTAATAATAATTTCTTATCATATTAACCCATTAAATAACTAACAATCTTGAACATATTCAACGTCAGCAATCGGTTTGGTATCCCCTGGATCCGCTATTCTAATACAATCAATTCCCTAAAGATATAACTGCATTTAACTCTCACTCTTAATTATCATAAAGAACAATAAAAACTTATAAAAATGTCAAAGCTGGACTACCGATAGATTATATGAAAATCAGGCGTATCGGCAGTAGATTTTTTCTTGCTACCGAAAATGTATAATTTAAAAATCTACTGAATACCACTACTGTCACATTATATTTGTTAATCGTATTGGTATATGTTCATCACAATTTTTGATTTCTTGAGAATGGATGGCACTTCCCTCCTCGTAGATATTTTTTTTTTTCAGAATCTACCCAATACCGTCAACAGATGTTAATTTTATTTATTACAATTCTACCGATTAAACACAGCTGGCTACCAACTTCTGAAGCATATATGTTTTCTGCCGAGTCCCAGCTCTGAAACCAATATAAGTAAGCCGTGAAATTTATTAGACCCATTTATATTACTCACTCTGAGGCCTCATTAGCTTTGCATTCTTCATACCATGACTTCCTTCAATATATCCTTGGACTTCCCTCTCTAATTCTGAGCGACAGTCAATGATAATTGATCCTCCCTCCTCGTTGAAGGAGCTCCTGGAGCCCGCTGGCATCGATGGTTTCACCTAATACCAAGGGAGTTGCGAAGAATACAAATAATAAAAACGCTATAAGGCCATGACTTACTTCGGTTGGCCATCTTGAGCAAACTGGGTGGTATTGAAGAACAAAGCGCAACAAAAAAAAAGACACTACACCCACTTATGAGGATGTTCTGGCAGTGTTACAATATATCAGGTTAGTTGAGAGGGGGAAATCAGGTTTTTATATTATTTATTTACTCCTTGAACTAAGCAGTGCCTTAGAGTAGGAGAATCTGGACGAGAGACTGATGAGTCATAACATAAAGCTGACAAAACCCAAGATACATAGAGATAAGAAGAATTTGTCCAAGCTATCAAGAAACTCTTCAATCAATTCCACGGAGAATAAGGCATAAGAAGGGCCGCAAGGTATATAGAATACCAGGTATGTGCTATTTAAAAAGTAGCGCGGACACTTAATAAAAAGAATGTACCGATGATGTCATAGTCTCTTTTATGATCGTATTTTTTTTCATTTACTTTCAGTCACGAAACCTCCATCAATATTAAAAAGGGACATAAAAAAATGGTATTCTTTCAACATAACATTGATTTTTATGACTCCGTGGCTGTTTAATGCTTTCAATGCAGAAAAATCCTTGAGATTGTCAACCATTGTTTGACCGTTTTACATGTAGCTGAGTGCCCAGCTAACTATTTAATAAGAACAAAAAATAGATGTCCTATATTAAATCCTTAACATCAAATTATTAAACTGTTACTTGAGAAGTTTCTATGAGAGTTAATTTATTTTGTCCATAAAAGGTAGATGTCCTTATTATAGTTGAAATAAATTGCTGTATCATATTTTCATGATTTGCGGAATAGAAAAAGAAAGTGATATAACCAAATATCCAACTATGTCATATCACTTCTTCACATTATTTACTTTATTTTTACAATTACATCACTGGAGAGCTTATAACTTTTTATTCCTTTCTTTTCTACATGGCATTATCTTAATCATCCTTTAATAAGCGATAATTCTTACAAAAATACAGGATTTTCGAATATTTCAAATTAAATAAATGACAATTTAAATATTCATTAAAATGTAATTGATTTTCGTTTGTAACTCCTCTTAATAAGAAATTATAATGAAATTTAAAAAATATCTCCTGCTACTACGGCAGATGAAGTCGGACCAATGACGACTGAGAGCACGCCGGGATTTATAAAAGCTTATTAAGAAAAATTATAAATGTAACATACCTTGTATTCTATATACCTTGAAGCAGTGCCTTAGAGTAGCAGAGTCTGGACGAGATGCTGATGAGTCATAACAAAAGCTGACAAAATCTCATAACAAACAAAATTTCATATCATAAATAAATAGGTGTTTGGATTGAATAGCAAATTTAATGTTATTCTTATAAATCAAAGGGGATATATTTTAATGTAAAAAGATGGCTATTGAGTTGAATTTGCTATGAATTGCATTATTTTTATGATTTTGTCACTATTTTGAGCAGAATAGGATTTATATGTTGAATAACAATATTATTGTATTTCTAATTTTATTCGTAATGTGGGAAGCCTTTCATCAATCACAAAACCTTTTTGTTTTTATATTTTATATCTCTAAGATCAGTCATCAAAATAGGTTTTTCGTAATACTTTACCCAGAATAAGAGCAACAAATGATCGTTCTGGAGTCCAATCAGTTTCAAGAGTAAATGAGAATATTGGCAGTAGCCTCATTCTACTCTTGAATTGTGCAATGTACGATAGGATTGCCTTTAGACATAAGTTTTCTCCGATGGCAGTATGTGGGATGCTTCCAAGGTTGTTGTTTTACTCCGGAAAGATCATTTGTTGCTCTTATTCTAGGTAAAGTTTTAAGAGAAACCTATTTTGATGACTGATCCTAGAGATATAAACATAAAAACAAAAAGGTTTCGTGATTGATGAAGGGCTGCCTACATTATGAATAAAATTAGAAATGCAATAATATTGTTATTCAACATATAAATCCTATTTCTGCTCAAAATAGTGACAAAATCATAAAAATAATGCAATTCATAGCAAATTCAACTCAATAGCCATCTTTTTACATTAAAATATATCCCCTTTGATTTATAAGATAACATTAAATTTGCTATTCAATCCAACACCTATTTATTTATGATATGAAATTTTGTTTGTTATGAGATTTTGTCAGCTTTTGTTATGACTCATCAGCATCTCGTCCAGACTCTGCTACTCTAAGGCACTGCCTTGAAGGGACGCAA
>CP045890.1:8725953-8838979 GCA_013387185.1 Caligus rogercresseyi | reverse complement strand
AAAAAACTGGCCCTGACCGGAGGTCAAAAAAAGAAATTAAAATATATATTAAGCCATAAAATACGCCTTCTATCAAACTTTTTATCAGAACAGAATTATTAACCAACACAAAAAAATATAGGACTTCAAAAATAACGTCACGGTTGACAAAAGGCCAGAAACTTAATATTTATTTATTTACTTACTAAATTAATTACATAATAAATATACTTAAAAATAGACATGTTCATATATATGATCTCAAAAAAATATGGGCCATATAAACTCTACTGAGCCTCCCTAAATAGTTAAATGTAACCTCAAATGTGATGTTGGAGATCACAGAAGGGTAGAAACGATATACCTATGTTTTTGTTTGTCTGAACTCTATACTGACAAAACTGATGTGGTTCAAAATTAGCACAGAGCCTCCTTAAGACCCAGCAAATGGTTTTGGGGGAGCAATGTGCTCTATATTGACGAACATACGTCACAAAAGGTCAAAACAATGGTGAATGCGCCTATTTAGCCATGAGGGAAGCCTCCTGTCGGGTTTTTTAATAAACTTAAAATAGTAAAAAACTTCTTTTGGTTATATTATTTATATCATGGATGTATTTTCAGAGGACACCAACACATTTTCTAAGTTATTTCCTTTTTCAGGTTAGCTTAAGAATGAAAGTAAATTTGAATTATATTTTAAACTTCAATATTTGATACTTCAAGAATAAAAAATTACATAACTTATTTTATAGATTATTTTCTCCCTCCAAAATAAACATCAAACTAAAAAAGTGAAATTATATAAATAAAACTAAACATGGGCATTGACAGCACTATATATTTATATATTAACGAACATTATATGTCCTTATATATCTCCTGTATTATCTACACAATTAATTATATATCAATTAATTTATTAACAAAAGTCAAATTGCCTTCCACTCATGTGATAATGACGTGTTTTATTTGACGTATTTGATGAAAGGATGACGTAAGTGGAGTAAATTATTGCAACCTGTGTCACAATATTTTGATCACCGGGGGAAAACAAATATATTGAGTTAATAACATTTTAAGTAAATTATCTTAAGCAGAGCTATGTCGTCCTCCGCGGTAAAGAGGGGGGCTTTCATCGTCTTGGAAGGCTGTGATCGTTCAGGGAAGACAACAATTGCCAAAACTCTCTGATGTAAGTAAGGGTTATGCAACAACTAAGAGAATGAGCGGCAAACTCTTTATATTTTCCAGAGTCCCGGTTTTGAATTCTTTCGATTCCCTGATCGTGATTCCCCCTTGACGGGCTCCCTCATCAACTCTTTTCTCACAGGAGGGACTCCCATGAGCAGCCAGCTCATTCATCTCCTCTTTTCAGCCAATCGATGGAAAAGGTGCCTTCCATGCTATCAGTCCTCTCTGCCGGTAAAAACATTATCTGTGACCGCTACGCCTATTCCGGCATTGCCTACTCTTCCTCCAAGCCCGGCATGGACTTTGATTGGTGCGCCGGCCCCGACAATGGCCTCCCGACCCCAGACCTTGTCATATTCCTAGACGTATCCCCAGAACAAGCCCTTAAGCGAGGAGGATTTGGGGAGGAAGTCTACGAAAAAGTAGGTTTTCAGGCGAAGGTTAGAGATATATATACAACGAAACTTGTGGGAAAAGGTGGCGAATGGAAATGGATTTCTACGGATGGAAAGACCCTTGATGACACATATTGCGCAGTCAAAACCCTCGTGGATGAGGTCCTAAGCCAAGATCGTCCTCATAACCTAATCCCTTTGAACATTAAGGATTCATCATGAATTAGTATGCACTGAAAGGGGAATGTATTTCATTATTTTATGTTCTAATATATTGCAATTGATATATTTTATACAAATAATAATAATATTCTACATTTTGATAATGTAAATTGGTTTTGCTCATCACATTTTTATCCAAGGTTAAAAAGAAATTCAAATTGAAAGTCTGGGATCCAGCAATAAAGGAGATCTCCAATGTCCCAATCGGGGACACATGCATAAAAGAGGAAATGATAGCCCAACATATCCCGAAAGTCATTCATGCGATCCTGAAAGTTCTGCAGAGTCTCCGGCCAGGTACGAGGGAAAAGTTTCTATTGAAGCTGGCTTTAATCCAGGCTAGGGCCAGGGTTTCCCTCAGAGCTCTCGTGATGATTCGGTAGTTCCCATAGTACTTGGCGTATGGGCCAGCCTCTTCCTCGTCCAGAAGGTCTTCCTTGCCCTTGACTCCGTCCAGGGCAGATGAAAGTAGATGGTCCCCCAACGACGGATCTCCGTCCAGCGACGTGAGGAAATGAGATGCTTCCGAGACTGAATGTGGGCCATGCAATCAAACTCTGAGTAGATTCGCTCTGTAAACTGTGTCTCGTTGCTTGGATCCGGTACTCGGACGTCGTAGCAAGCCAATCCCGTTTGATTCATGTCCAGTCTCTTGAGCGGACAGCTGAACCGCCAGGCGTTCTTTCCCCTGATATAAATGAAGTCGTAGGTTCCATCAATACGGCGGTAGGGAAATATATCTTCAAAGCTATAGAGGGGCCACTTGTCCTTAAAGAGGACTCGCTCTTCCACATAGCGAGCCAGCTTCTTGGATCCACTCCGCCCCGTGTAGTTTCCTATTATGTACTGGAGCTCCAGTGGGATCCGTTTCTTGGGGATACCACAGTGATGGACCTGGACGTAGTCTTGAAAAGAGCTCATATGCAGATTGAAAAGACTCATAAGAAAGGCAAACACGGAGACCACAAAGTTCAACCGCACCAATTCCATGATCAATCCCTACTATGTACAACAAACAAAAAAGACCCCCCCCCCCCCCCCCTTCAAGAGATTTGAAGGACTTAGCTTGAAATTAAACGTGAACGAGGGATATGATGTACTCTAAGACTCAATGTATTTGGAACAACAAATATAGCGATTTAATGGCGGCTTTAACAGTGGCTATCCACACTAATAAAAATATTTCTTTAAAAATCCCATCTAATAAATAAAAAAGCCTTAGAGTAATCCTTTAGAATTCTATAAATATAACTTATTTTTTAAACCCATACTTTTTTAAATATGAAAAAGCAGTAGCATGAAGAAATCATTCCCAATTGGTGGATTCTGTAAATAGATCTGCTTCAGCAGGACGGTTTTGCTCCGTTTTACTCTTGGAGCGTTTGAGGGAGGCTGCGGGGGTTCCATTAGGGGGCACGGCTCGCTTCTTGGTGGATCCCAGGCTGCTGGAGAATATCTCCGAGTTCTCCAGTAAAGGTGTGATGGACGTGGGAAGAGCTCTTGACTTGTGTTTTGCGTATGGTATGATGCTGTATACGGAAGAGCAGTTGAGGGACTCCATGACGGAGCCCGAGAGCTCCTTTTGGTAGAGGGACACGTAGGCAGAGTTTTCATTCAGCCAGTTGATTTGCACGTTCCCGAAGGAGGAGAAGAGAGAGTTTAAATCACATGTCTTCCAAATGGCAGGGAACGTGACGTAGAAAACGTGTGAGCGGTCTGGCGATATGTCCTCCCCTGCGAGGTTCAGATAGGGGACATCATTGATCCGCATGACGGCCAACTTGTCTGCGTAGGGCTTCATGATGAGTTCCCGCTTGGCTACAGGGACCTGTGAGAGTAGGAAGTCCCTCATACCGATGAAGCAGAGACCCGTGACGTGGGCATCGAAGCCCGCCTCGTGGTAGGTGCCCCCTTCTTCGTAGAGGGGCGGATCCAGTCGGGGCACCTTGAAGGGACTCTCCTTGAGGCGCTGTCGGAGGTCCTCTAGCGTGGAATTGGGGATGTGATCCTTGATGGGAGGGATGGAGGCCATGACTTTGGTGTCGTAGATCTCGGGGAAGGTAGCTCGAACAATGGTCTTGAGCTCTCCATAGGTCTCCGGGAGCGGGGTGACAAACTGATTGATGGTGAAGCAGAGGTCCAACATCATGTTATGTCCCACGAGGGGCTTCTTAGACTCGGACATGATTCGAATGACCTTGCTGAATCCCAGGGACTTGTCAAACTCCTCCAACTCGGACTTTTGAAACCTTTCCCTATTTTTCTGTTTGATGACGTTGAGCATTCGCTTTTTGTTGGTGACGGCGAAGACCTTGTCCCCAAAGTTTTGTTGGATGCTTTGGTAAATGAGCCTCCGTTGGAAGCCGTTGGAGCTGGGAAGCTCAAGCGGATCCTCTTTTTCCTCATCCTCAATGTACTTGGAAATGCGCTCTGTGATATCTGAAAGACAGGGGGTCTTTTATTCAAGGTTAAAACCGTGCATGTTGTCCACGAGTCAATATGGCTCGTAGACAAAATATACCTTCTAAATATAACCCTACAGTATTGATAAATAACACATATTAAACTAAATGTCTCTTAATTTAAAATGGGATATGTTCTTCAAAATGACGGGAGGATATAAATTTGTTATGGTTTTTAATATAATTATTTATGCAAGTTGAAAAGTAATGTGAATACTCGTCAAACTGAGTTGTCAATATTGAATGATTATTTGAGGACTAAGTTCATGTATATAAGTTGTATTTCATTCATGGCGTAGCTATATATCCCCTCTGTTTCTAATTCAAAGATGAGAGACTGTGTTACAAATGTTTAGCACAGTTAGTGCATAAAATAGTATATGTTAACTAAGTTTATGTATTAACGTCTCTTTCCATTCATGGCGTAGCTATAATTCCCCTCTGTTTCTAATTCAAAGATGAGAGAGACTGTGTTACAAATGGTTACAGCGCAGCTACGACATACAATAATAAACATGAACTAAGTTTAGTTATTAAAGTCATATTTAATGAACAGCGAGGCTCGTCATTTGTGATAATGGGTAATTATGTCTTCTTGTATGTTGTGATAGCTATTGAAGGTCTTTGCTTGTATTGTGTTTGGCGTCTTGTAGATTTGGAGGAGACCCTGTTTGTCTTTCTTACCCTTGATGAATTCCTTTTGTTGCTCTGGTATGTTGATGGGTGCGTAGTCAGCCTTGGTGTTTTGCTTATCGATGAGGTTTTGCCTGAGTGTCTCTGCTTCCGAGAGTCGAATGTAGGAGAGGCCCTCCCGGAAGAGCTTGTTGAAGTCAAATTGATGTGAGGCGAGGAAATCGATGCTGGAGGACTGGCTGAGGAAGCGTGCGTCGTGTGAGGGAACAGAGGCACCCTGCCAGACGTAGAAGTTGTACGTCTGATTGCTGAATCCTCCTGGGACAGGCCTGAAGATGGAGAGACCGAACTGGAAGGCCATGAACTGGGTGATGGAGGGGCGGATCGTGGCGGCGTAGCGCTCGCAGAGGGTGTCCAAGGGGGAGAGGTTGGCCTCTGCGTGGAGACCAGAGAACTCGCAGTCCAGGGACATGAAGGAGCAGCCCTGAATATGATCCGAAATCTCACTCAAGAGCTTCTCGTCGAAATTGCTCTTGGTCACATCCATCTTGTACGGATACCTCGGATACAACAACTTCAGGGACCTCAAAACTCTTTTTAGCATTCAGAAGAAAATGATTTCATTCTCAAGGGACTCAATTGACTCCTTCCCATTGAATGCTAAAGAGAAAAAGGATGTTCATCAGGAATTTCATAACAATAACATAGGACCGTTTTGTACAAAAAAAAACTCATTCTATCATTAAAAATCCTTATCAAAGTCATTAGAAAATGAATAAAGCAGTCATTAAAGATTATCAGCAGTCCTCCCATTTAAAAAGCTTTTATTAATCTAAAAATGATACAAATAAAGGGGAAATGCAAAAAATATACTGTTTTTGTGAGTATTTCATCATTGAGTCACGTGACTGAATACTCTAATTTGACCAATTCATTTTTTATTATTAAAATGTATTTCCAGCATTAGTTATATGGAAATTTTTGACAATAAACTTGCGACTGACATGTTGAAAGGAATATATTATGTACATTAACTAATTTTATGTATCAATATCATATTGTACTAATAGACTAGTTTGTCACTTGTCAACAAACTATGGTCACAAAAAAACCTTTGGTCTATCATAAATTATTAACATAGCCAAAAAATGGTTCGTTTCTTAAAATATATGGTTCGGAACGTTATAAAACAATGAAATTGAATTCATATATTTATCCATAAGCATGTTAAAAGTTAAAACTACTTCACTAAACTTGTGATCTTCTCAATAAAGTTGATCAAAAATCCTTTTCTCCTCGAGATACGAACCTGCATACAATTTTGACATGCTTCCCTGAGCTAACTCACTCTTTCTTGTATTTAGTTCGAATCCCAAAGCATTGCCTTCTCTATGCTTGATAATTGTTCAAAATAAATAAATCTTTAAATTAAAAATAGATGGATAGCTCGTTGGTTTTGCAACCCTTCATTCAGATTCGGATAAAAAAATTATCGGGGAAAAAAGCTTTCCTATAATAATTAGTGTGTTGTTTTGATATTCCAGACTCCAGAACTAGGCTCAAAAGGCTTATTGTCCAGGTATGCCTGTCATTACATGAGTGAGTCACTTCGTAAGGCACTTGTAATAAGATATACCTGAGGCACTGAATACCTATTGACATATTATTTCTTTAAATAGCCTTATAATACCTCTACACCATATTTAATATAAATATAACACATATTCAGGTGGTGGGAGAATAATAATAATAATACAAATGGATAGAAACACCGGACGCTCCAGTCAAACCGGGACATCCAAGCACTACTTTCAAGGAGGCTACGACTATGACTTTATTCACCCCTTACCCAAGAGATTTGAGTGCCCCATATGTCTTCTCTGTCAAAGGGATCCACATCAAACTAGCTGCGGACATCGGTTTTGTCACTCTTGCATTCTAACGTGGCTTAATGAGGGTAAGGCCTACTTCTTAAGAGTGGAAGCATAGCTGTTCCTTCAAGCTTAACGTTCATTCTTAGGGTCAATAAATGACAAGAAGTTGTTATATATATAAAAATAAAATTAATACTATAATATTTTGTACCTTTTATAAATATAAGAAAAACTATCGACTATCGACTTTTTCCTTACAAAATAAATGTAATTTATTGGCCTTTAAAATCAATTATGGATCGACCTCTATTTCCATGAAGTAGTCCAACATGTTTACCATAAATGGATTCGTATTTTCCACAACTTAATTAATTCCCCCACCCCTTCATTTTAAAAAACATTGTTAATAAAATTATTTCTTATTTAGGTAAAACATGTCCTGATGACAACTGTAGTCTTGGAGAAGGTATATTTTGAGCATTAACCCTGTAAGACCCAAATATTGAAAAACACAATTTCCTCCCCAATTATTTCTAGACTTTTACTGATAGTATTCTTAACTCTTGGATCATTTATGATGACTAGATAGGTTAACTACCGGCAAAGCCGGATTAAGTTCCAGTGACGTGGATCTAGGAGCTAAATAAACAAGTATCTTACTTAAATAATTCACAGAAGAAACTGATCAAGTCCCTTTAATTTTACATTTTTAGCATAACCAATTAAAATTAAATCATGACAATGTTACATAGTTTAATCCAATAATTCGTAAAGTAAACTTATAATTTATGGCTCAACCATAATCATATAAAATTTGACAGTAAATATAAATTTAGATTATAAGTATAAAAAATATCCTCCAAAAATTTTATGATAGGATTTCTGACCAATAAGTCTACATTTACATAGCTTATAGGAATTTTTTAAGTATGCTCTGGGCAGTCAGTTATATTATAGTAGCTCTAATAATTTAATTGAATATTTTTTATAAATGAAAAAAGCCACAAGGATTTCATGTTAAAGAGATTTGTCCTTCATTAATCTTCATGGATCTTACAGGGTTGATTGAAGTTATAATTATTATTTTGAATAATGTATTTATTTTTTACCCAGGTGACATTTTCCCTGATTCTATGGCTCATCGAGAGATACTCCAACTCATGATATTTTGTCCGAACAAGGACTCAGGCTGTGGAACGGTCATTCACTTATCTGACATTGATAACCATTTGAAGTCCTGCAAATTTGTGTCCGGTTCTTCAGGCAAAAGGATAGAAGCTGGAGCTGATTCGGAGACCTGCCCATCATGTGGAAATGTTCTCAGCTATCATGAGACTACTCAAGGCCAAGGAAACCGTTTGATTTGCCCCAACGCACTTGTTGCCTGTCCGCTCGCCTCCGCTGGCTGTTCAATGAAAATCATGCGAAAAGAACTCAAGAATCACGTCAAGACCCAGACAGCGCATCACATATCTCTCCTATGGGAAAAGCTTCAAAAGGTTCAACAGAGTTTCGAAACCCCTAGTTTCACTTCTCAAAGTTCTGTTAACGAAAACGGCTCCTCGTCCTCAGTTCGAGACGGGATGCTCTCCAGGGACTCAGAACTTCGATTGTCAGGCTCCAATCTGCACTCTACACAAAAACTCATTAAAGATCTCTTTCGAAGAGTTGTTGCACTCGAACAAAAGAATTGCCAGCTTGAAATATTCAACGAATCTCTTCAAAACAAGATGCAAAACCTGTCTGCACACGATATAGAGGCTCAGGGCCGATACTGCAATGGTCGATTTCTATGGAAACTTACAGACTTCCCAGAGCTTCATCGAAAAATGCGGGCGGATCACCATTTCGTGGTATACTCAAAAGGCTTCTATACGAGTGTCTTTGGTTATAAGGTATGTCTGCGGAGTAACATCAACTTAGTTAATGGAGAGGAGTACCTCGGAGTATTCATTCACTTGATGCAAGGAGAGAACGACAGTGCGCTCGCGTGGCCATTTAAGGGACAAATTTCATTGTCTGCTATCCGAGAGGTGAATGATAACTTTTTCGAGACCATCAAAGAAACCCCGGTTGGCAATAAGGCTTTTGAAAGGCCTTTTTTGGAGAGAAAGCCAACAGGGTTCGGATTCGCAGAGTTCATGCGAGTGAACGGGTTATACTCAGGAGGGTTCATTAATCGTGACAACACCCTTTTGTTGAAAGCCGAAATTCTTACCATAGAATAAAATAGAATTGGAAAACATGTTCATTCATTCTGAATTTTTTTTTAAATCGTTGCTCAATAATTATATAAATAAACTTTTTTATTAACCGGTGATTTTACTACAAGGGAAGGACATTATGAAATGAATGAATATGTAATAATTTAATAATGTATTATTTGAGTACGTGGCTTTGATGATATTACCTTAGTGTGTAGCAGGGAAAGTACGACACCGACACAGATTTTTGAATTTGTGTGAGGAAAAATAAATTCCCCGCGAGTCCTTCAAATAGTGAGTAGGGTCTATCCGGAGTTCCACAAAGAGGATTCTCAAAGTCAGAGCACCATTCTGCAAATCGAAGGGCTTTGTAAAGGTATTCCGATTTCTTTGTGCTCTTGTAGGCTAAAAGAAAGGTATAGCCATTCCCCGAGGTCCCATGACAAAGTCCAAATCCTTTTTTGAGAAGTCCACGCCTCCAAACGACTTCCAAACACTTTTCAGCAACACGAAAGTATGCCTCATCCCCAAAGACCTCAAAAGACAGAAGATACAGATCTGCAAAGCCAGGGGCTCCATGACACCAATGAACTAACTTATCCCCGCCAGAACTAGATCTCGATGAAGGGAAATTTCCACTCGGAAACTGAAATGACATCAATTCATTGATCTTTGTGCGAATATTATCTAGCTGGGAGGGGTTGAGAAATGTACGAGCTCTTAAGAGCGTGCTCAGAATCCCAGCATAGCCATGTGCCGCTCCAAAATATTCCTTGTCATGCCATTGAAATCGAAGAGCTCCACCGCCTTTGGTCAGAATGACGCCGATAACTTGTCGTATAGCATCATCCAACTCTGAGGAGTGATTCGAGTTTTTGACCAAGAGAAGGGCAAAAAGATAGCCAGCTTTTCCGTAGAGAAACTCCTCAGGTGACTCCTTAAATACCTCAGAGTCCTTTAAGCTCAAGAGCTTATGCAAATACTCGTCTTTATGAGTAGAGTGAATGGAAGCAAAGGCCAGGGGACCCGATATACCACCCAAGAAACCAAGTTTCTTCCTTAGAGACTTGGATTCAACGCACTCTGCTATGAGGGATTCCTCAAGGCTCTTTCCCAACTCAGAGTATAAGTACAAAATCCCAGATAGCCCCGTATATACAGAATAATCATAGCTACGTCCCTTTGTAAAGTACGTAGTGTGAATGATTCCAATAATTCTTTCGGAAGCACTCCGGAGTTTTATAGCTAAATCAGACTCTGGATTGAGGCAAAGAAAGCCAGGTGCTGTATCAGGGACTGTGACAGAGCTTATATAAGAGAAAATGTCTTTGGGCTCACTGGAGGAGAGGTGAGGGTTGTCGAAGAAGCGAGAGTCGCCCCCCATAGTTCAGTGTAAAGCTCAATAGTATACCAAGGTGAGTACATAAGAATACCTAAGTAGGTATGAAAAACATTCATCTCGGTGAGGTTGTTTTGTCCCTCTCCTTTGTCCATAATTGCATTTATATATATTATTTATATATATTGCTTGATTAGCATTCAAGGATTGGTGAGAGATTGTTAATAATATATGTTCCATGTAGCTGCAGTCAATGATTGGGAAATAGTATTTTGTCAAATATGTAAGGGGTGAAAGCCGACGATTTTATAGTCATACGTCACTGAAGAAAGCCCTTAGAGAAGGGCCTTACTTCCAAGTCTATTCCCCCTCAGATCTCACATATTGTAAATAGGATTGGATATTATCAGGGTATTCTTTTTCTTCTTGAGTGTAATAAAAGTGGAATTAAGTATTAAACTCGGCATAAAACACCTGTTCTCATTACATGCTGTCGTTGAGCGTTGAGAGAGAAGTTATTTCGTGTTCATAACATGATATCCATCAGTGCCAATCCCTCAACAGACTCTGGAGCCCTTGAAAACCTCCTTTTCAAAGCCACAAATCCCAGCAATAAGTGTGAGGACGTGAACACCATCAAACAGTTTTGTGACTTGATCAACAAGGATGAAACAGAGTGCTCATCCGTCATCGCCATACGGCTCCTGGCACACAAAATACAATCCCCACAAGAAATGGAAGCCATTCAGGCCCTTGCGGTGCTTGAAGCCTGTGTAAAGTCATGTGGCTCAACATTTAGAGCGGAAGTAGGAAAATTCAAATTCCTGAACGAAATGATCAAACTCGTTTCGCCTCGATATCTTGGATCCAGGACGCCGGAACATGTAAAGAAAAAAGTCATTGAGCTCCTTTATCTATGGTCTACAAGCGTTAAGGAGGAAACAAAGATATTGGAGGCCTATCAAATGCTAAAGAATCAAGGGATCGTGACTTCCGATCCGGTCCATGTCAAGGATGCAGTTTTTGCTCCATCCCTTCCACCTCGACTTCATGAAGACCCACTGAGTGAAGATCAATCCAAACAACTCAAAAAGTTACTTCAAAGTCGGAATCCTGAAGATCTTCAGAGGGCAAACAAAATCATCCGCGGCATGGTCCAAGAAGATGAAAAACGGATTGAAGCACTCTCAAAACGAAATTCTGAGCTAACACTTGTGGGGAATAATGCAAAGCTACTCAACGAAATGCTTGATCATTATGATCCAGACAGTGTACCTACTGATGAACTTGAGCTACTCAAGGAATTGGCCCTGTCCTGCGAGAAAATGCAACCTAAAATATATCGCCTCGCCTCTGAATCCGAGGATGACGGGCTAGGAGAAATACTGAGTGCCAGTGATGATATATCCCGCGTCTTGGAGCGCTACAAGACTCTTGTGACGGAAGGGAAGAAAGCTTCCGATAGGAAGTCAGAGACATCGCTTCCTCAGAGATCACCAGAGCTTCTAGACATGAACGCCGTCTCGGACATGAACTTGATGGATGAAGATATCCTGAAGCTCTTGTCCAACACTCCCCCGCCCAAAGAGTCTTCGCCCCCTTCAGATTCATCCAAGCCCGTGATTGATCTCTTGACAAATGGATCCCCAATTAAACTTGGCGCAGCTCCTCTTTCATCTGCGTCTCTCTTGCCATGCCCTTCCGCCAACGGTGGAGAGAAGGAAACCCCTTCTTCCAGGGTCAAGGGGCTTCTCGAGCTAGACGCCTTGGGAGAAGAAGCTATGAAGGCTCTCCTCCCGACCGTCACTCCTGAGTTCACTAAAAAGTATGAGAAGAAACTTTCCATGAACGACTTACAAAAGAAGAAAGTGGCACTGAGTCTTCAAGCATCATCAGGTTCGCCTCAAGAGCAATCCTCTTCGACTCCCTTAGAAGCTCATCCTGAACAATCCCCTCCCATAGAGCAATCGCCATCTCAGAGCATCCCCAAGCTAAGTGAAATTAAGGTGAGCCTCTCTGACATATCTCCTCGCGATCTTCCCCCAATAAACTTATCTTCCACCGAGGACGGCATTGGGATCAGCCTCCATGTAGGCAAGGAAGAGCTCTATCCCGGCATCATTCCCACGGTGCTCACATACACAAACAGACACACCTCTCAAGTGGATCAAATTGAGCTCCGACCTCTAGTACCAAAGGACGTCAAAGTGAGACTTCTGGCTCCCTCCGGAAAGTCCCTACCGCCTTTCAATCCCTTCATTCCCCCACCTGCCGCCACACAAATCATGCTGATTCAAAGGACTCAAAAACTCTCTAGCTTTAAATATGTCCTCTCATACCAAACAGACAATGAGCCTCAAACAGAGATTGGATCCGTCATGAATGAGTTGCCCTTCTGATATACATTCGTGTAATAATAACAACAACGACTCAAATGTTATTCAAATCCATAGGAAGAAGAAGAAAAAAATGAATCCTGAATCATGTTTTGAAAGTTGAAGGAATGTCATTTTCACATGTGTTATTCTTATGTTTTGCTCTATTTAAATATAATATATATAAGTGCAAGTTACCAGGTCAGGGTGAAATAAACGTGATGTAAACACATGACAGCAATGAGTTGTTGTTGTTGTTTTTTTGGTTTCATTTTGACACATCTTTTTATTTGTACTTTTCATCATGGTTTATAACAGGTACAAAACTGCTCATAAAATCCAGAATCAAAGTGTCATGTAGGGACCCTCACACAGAATGTCTATCATGATGATAAGTATGAACGCATAAACGCTGGGAGGGCAATGATAAAAAGAAGCTCTTTTGGAACTATTGGACCCGTCAATAAATTGGAAGGAAACGCAAAAATAACACAATAAATACTTTTAAAACATGCTATCACTCTATGATTTCTCATCTCAGTGTCTGTGTATGCTTCAAAGAAGAGGTCGACAAAGTAGAATGTTCTCGACTACCAATACACATCGCTTTACGGGCTACGACGAGGCTATTAAGGCTCTCTCTAACCTTGAGAAACGGCCTGTTCTCAAGGACGTACCACCTGAGAAGAGTTCCACTCCTAAAGAGAGGTTGGACGTTATGCGGCGCCTAATAAAAGCTTCTGGGATTAGTAAAGAGGCCTTAGAGGGTCTCAATGTAATCCATATTGCGGGAACGAAGGGTAAAGGCTCTACCTGCGCCATGGTGGAGTCCATCATACGCAAATCAGGTCCTATCAAAACGGGATTTTACTCATCGCCTCACCTCGTGTCCACAACGGAGAGAATACGCATCAACGGGCAATCACTATCCCAAGAAAAGTTCTCCCACTATTTCTGGCCCCTTTACGAAAAAATAGAGGTAGACATGAATCTGTAGACTCATTTTCCCCTATCATATACTAATATTTACAGCATGTCCCAGAGCGCATTTTCTTCTTCAAATTCCTAACACTAATGGCACTCAAAGTGTTTATCAGTGAAAAAGTGGATGTCGCCATTCTCGAAGTCGGAATCGGGGGAACTTATGACTGCACAAATGTGATAGATAAACCTCTGGCTTGTGGCATCACAAATCTTGGCCTGGATCATACATCAATGCTAGGTAATTGCTTGATATCACCCCCAAATCGAGTTCAATTCATAAGTTTATTCTATCGTTACAGGTTCAACAATCCAGGGAATAGCCTGGCACAAATCTGGTATATGTAAGGCAGGGGTTCCCCTCTTTGTTGACTCGCATCAATTTCCCGAAGCAATGGCTGTGATAAAGGAGAGAGCAAAGGAAATCGGATCACCCTTTTTTCCCGCTCCAGACTTTGAGGACTACGACTGGAGGGGCATTCCTCCCGTCCTGAGTCTGGAGGGTCAAGTACAGCAACGAAATGCAGCTCTAGCTCTTCAAATATCTCAATACTATCTTTCAACCCTTAAATGCGGTTCCTTAAGTCCTGGCAAGCCCTTTGCGCCATCGGATGGCCATAGGGACGGCTTGGCAGGCGTTTCATGGCCGGGTCGCTTTCAAACCGTCTCTCTGGACAGTGCTCATTGCCTCTATCTTGATGCGGCGCATACAAAGGAGAGCATGGAGGCTTGTTGTGCCTGGGTCTCTCAAAAGAGTTCCTCATCACTCACTGCCCTAAGGGTCCTTCTTTTCAACGCCACACGTGATCACGACTCCGAAACCATGCTCAAGAATCTCAAAAGTAGCCTTTCCTTCGATGTAGTCATCTTTTGCACCAACGTCATCGAGCCAGACCAGCAAATCCACGATAACACGTATCCCCCAGACGTATTCCAGAAGATGAGCGATCGATGCCTAAGGCATAAGGATCTCTGGCTTAGCTTGGGTGAGGAGCCAAGGGAGAGAGTACTTGTCATGCCCTACATATGCCACGCTCTACTATGGCTCTTAGGAAGGGAATTCAAGGCTCTCCGAGATCACTACGGCGGACAAGAGGTCTTCACCCTGGGCGGCACCAAATGTGATCCTCCCCTAGAGAGGACCCAGGATCGCATGGAAATACTCGTCACGGGGTCTCTTCATCTGGTGGGGGATGTCATGAAAACTCTTGGCATAGAGCCCACATCAACTTGACTAATAAAGAAAAGCCGTTTATTTATCACATGTTAACTGATCCAACAATAAGGTGTAAAAAAATATATGTGTATTTCAAATGCAAAAATTGAATCCCTTTACTTTCTTAGGGCCTTAACGGCCTTCATGGCTGCGTCGTCCAGGTTCAAAGCACTGAAAAATAATAATTCGGAGATTAGGCAAAGATATTTTATGGTAGAATGAAGTAACTCACCTCTGGATGGGGAGGCCAGATTCTTGAAGGATCTTTTTGGCAGCTTCAACATTTGTACCTTCTAGCCGGACAACTAATGGAATATTAAGATTGATGGACTTGCAAGCGTTGACAACACCGTTGGCAATGGTGGCGCAGTTGACGATCCCTCCAAAGACGTTCACGAGAATGGCCTTCACCTTGGAGTCCTCCGTGATGATTCGGAAGGCCTCCTTGACTTGGCCTTCCTGCACACTGCCTCCAACATCCAGGAAATTAGCTGGCTCTCCTCCGTAGAGCTTGATGATATCCATGGTAGCCATGGCGAGACCAGCGCCGTTCACGAGGCACCCGATGTTACCGTCCATCTGGACGTAGTTGAGGTTGTGGGCCGCGGCCTCAACTTCTCTGGGATCCGACTCCGTGGTGTCTTCCATGGCGAAAATTTCCTTTTGTCGATACTGGGCGTTGTCGTCAAAGCCCAGCTTGGCGTCTGCCGTGTAGATCTGCCCGTCTTCAGTCTCTGCCAGAGGGTTCACCTCCAGCTGAACGCAGTCCACCTTGATGAACATGTCGTAGAGCCTTTTGACTTGATCCGCACACTGCTCTCGGAGTTCCCCGTCGAATCCTAGGAACTCGGCCACTTCTCCCGCGATTTCTTCAGTACAGCCCGTGGTGATGGACACTGGGATCTTCTTGATGCGCTCTGGGGTTTTCTCGGCGACCTCTTCAATGTCAACTCCTCCATCAGGGGAGGCCACGATCACGGGGCCATTGTACTCACGGTCCATGAGAATACAAAAGTAGGTTTCCCTAAGAAAAGTAAGAAAATTGTAACAATTATGTATAGGACATCCTTTGACTATATTCACATCAGCAGCATTATATGAAGTCACATTTCTATCAGTCGCTAGGACAAAGTACATTGCATCGACAGCCTCCTTGATTATTAAAATTGTCCTCTTAAACTATATAAATGTGAATTTCATACAACTGAAGTCGACCAAGTTGATAAATAAAGAAAAATAACATATCGTATTTTTTTACTTTAAAAATATTTTTTTACATATCATATTTACTCGACTATGAACATATCTCTATATTACGCTTAAAAAAGTAATCAATATATGAAGTCTAAAGAAAGGCCTCCCGATTTTATAAGCAATAAAAAACCAAATCTAGAAACTAAAAGGTGGCTCCTGGGTCGATTAATATGCAAGTTACTACTTTTTTAAATCTAGACGAATTATTTATATTATATTATTTAATACCTTCTAGTTCAACGCAATTTCTAAGACGATTTAAAAAAGATATCGTTGTTCTCTAAGGCATCCATAAAGTTTCCTGTCATATTATATGATGGTCATTGCTTTTGAAAGGGTAATTTGAACACTAATGTCCATTTATGTACTATTTATAAACAACTATCCACAAGAGTAGATATCTTTAAATATTAATGTTTAATCTGTAGTTATATATTTATATACATATATAAAACGTAGAATAAGAGAAATTACGTACTTTGAGATCATTGGGCATTTTAGTTTTAAATTATTCCTCGCCTGATAAGCCTTTTTGCACATATTAAAAATCAATAGCAATGAGTACAGAACATCTAAAAGAAAAGCATATAAGGGCTATCATGACATAAACAAAGTATACAAATGTGTTCTATCAGTCATTTTTGTCTAAAAGCTTCATACGATTTATTAATTCTTTTTAACATTGTAAATATTTAGCAGATTCATAGGGGTAAAATTTGATCAAATTCCCAACATACTGCCATCCAGATCCGAAGGCATTTGGGATTTCAAGGCCAAATATCGAGCAGCAGAATAAATAATTAAAAATATTACAATGCATTTTACAGATTTCTATTTAAAAAAAAACATAAAATGTTCATTGTCACTTCATGATAAGATTTCTGTATCAATTTATTATCTTTTACTATCTTATGTGCCTGTTTTTAACCAATCGTCCCCCCTTCGACTGAGCTGCACGTACTATTTTTGTACGTATTGACTTTCGCCTATAATCACTGACAACTTTGCTTATCAACATTACTATTTATGAATAGTGTACTAGGTTTGTGATGCTACGTTTCTAAGGCCTACCACTTTGGGATAAATAAGGGGAGCTCACTTACAAAATGTGAATCAACAAAACCTTTCACTTATTGGGAGGAAAGACTTTTCAGATAATAAATCATCTCCTATACAACTTTTAAATTATTATAAATAATAAATATAATTAAAAGGACCCAGATTATCTACGATAATGTCTGACTAAGTCAATTAAATATCGTTCTGTTAAAATATATATTTAAAATATTTGACATTCTCTATAGAAAATCATGTGGAATATGAAAGGCTACATGTAGTAGAGACGATTTAATTGCTGAAAAAATCACCCCCAATAAATGAAAGGTTTTGTCAATTTTCATTATCTTCATTGATCCCAGGCTTACACCATTCTACACATATTATATTTAACATCCTATTTTAACCCGCTTTTTTGCCTCTAAGATATGAAATATTACACATTTAATTGAGTCATATAAAATTACTCTTTATTATTAGACTGGAAGTTTTCATATAGGTTTCTTATTCTTAGATCATCAATGGAAGCCACAACTGAATAAAAACGTTCTTGACCACTGGAGTATAGAATAGATCATGCTATTTTACACCATGTAGGGTTTGGAGTAATAATATTAAAATGAATACAATTTTATCTTGTTATAAAAACATCATAGAATTGTATTCTTAACAAATATATATTTATGTTTGACTCTTTGAAATCGTTATTACCTCTTTTGAATTTTGATACGAGTAATTAAAAGTAAATACGACTGAAAGAGGCTTCGTTGACCTTTGTAAATAGAAATCCAGTGGTTCTTCTCTAAAATTGAGGAAAGGCATTCCTGAAGGATCGTCTCATTAATTGACATTTCTCGAAGAATAACCAACTAACACATACTTCTTGATTTTTAGTGAACAATGAAAGACAATTTGAAGTTTTGGCATCATCCGATTATCATTTTTGGAGACGTGAAACATACCTACATCATGGAGTGACTTTGTAATCCATGCATACATAGAAACACACAAATAAATCAAATAGTGCATTCCCAATCACATAAAAGTCGCGCTATTTATAACATAAAAATGTGTGGCTATGAATTAAATTCAAATTCGTTCATCAGACCTTGACATTTATTTTTAATTAATTAGATCAATAGTGACCTTCGAGTCTGCGCCCTCAACATTGATAAATGAACACCACACTTCCATTGAGATAGACTTATAGACTTTCAAGTTCATAAATGACTATACCCGCTATTAATAAAATGACATTAATGTACAAACTTGGCTAATGTCTTAAAATATTATATTAAAACAAGTCTAAAAAATACTGTTTCTATCACATTTTTTAATAGCTTTACTGGGTTTTTAAAATCACCCATTGTTTAGCCAAAGCAATGATAGGTGAAGCCTTTCACATTTTTTTCG
The DNA here is from genome assembly GCA_013387185.1 of Caligus rogercresseyi. Taxonomy (NCBI): domain Eukaryota; kingdom Metazoa; phylum Arthropoda; class Copepoda; order Siphonostomatoida; family Caligidae; genus Caligus; species Caligus rogercresseyi. The sequence goes on along the minus strand of CP045890.1, from coordinate 8,820,382 downwards.
TTAGATGAAACAATCAGACGGACAGGGATGCTCATCTCTCTCTCTCTGTAATCAAGGCCCTTCCTATTCCAGCTACCTTTTGATATCAATGGCCTCCGCCACCATGACTTTTGAGACGGGTATCCCCTTGGGTGGTGTTTGCTTGGTGATGAGCTTGTGTCCCAGCATGCTGGAGCAGAGAGAGGCCACCTGTCGCTTGTCCTTGGTGAGATGGACTCCGCCCTTGAAGCCATTGTCAAAGGTCCCCTTGCCCCGGCCCCCAGCAAGGATCTGGGCCTTGATCACGTACTCCTCACAGGGAAACTTCTTGGGGATCGTGACAGCCTCAGCATCCGAGGCCGCCACAAGGAACTTCTGAACCTTCACCTGATGTTCCTCAAGGAGACCCTTGGACTGAAACTCCAGGAGGTTCAAGTGGCGACGAGGAGTGCGGACGGAGTGTAAGACCCGTTGAAACAAGGAGCCGGAACGACATGAAATACTCATTTTGAATGAAAGGAGACGGCTTTAAAGTGCAGAGCGTAGGGATTCAACAGCAAGAAGAAAAAAAGATGATGAAGGTGGAACTTAGGGCTACCAACTTAAAAACAGTTGCTTTGGCCATATTGGGAAGAAAATGGTTTTCTTCATGAAGCAAAAATCTTCTATCTGATTATTAGATAATAGTTCAAAAATCATATTCTTTAATCATTCAAAAATATGCATAAAGGATACAGGAATAAAAACATGAGCCATGAAGTAATACAAATAAATAATGAACAAAAGAAGCATATGCAAAAGAAATTATTACTTGATAGAGGGATTATACTCTATTCAATTATAAAAATACAATTCGAAAGTTATATTTACACATCACTTTTAATAATTTATGAACCATAAAGGGTGAATGAATAATAAAAATTAACAGTAGTTTTGAAAAAATAAGTATGATAAGAGGAAATTTGGTGTTCTATTGAAGATGAAGGGATATGTTTAGCCATGTAACATTTTTATCGTTTGCCTCAGTTTTAGTTGATATCTTTTATTTGTATGTATTTTAAAACTCTAAGCTAATTTAAAATATACATTATTGGTCTTTCCTTGTAAAAAAAAAGAATATACATGGATTATTAGTTATAACATTTAAAAAAATCCATTGACGTTAAAGAGCTCAGAACAAATATTCAGTGAGAAACTGCTGCAGTTTCAGCTAATTTAAAGGCAAATAAAAGAATCGCCGATATCGCAAAAAAGAAAAAAAAACCAATACAGATCTATTAAAGATCACTGTGATTAATATGCTAGTAATGTAAAACTACGTACTACCAAAGCTAAAAGTACGTTTAGGCGAAAGAATATGTATTGCATACGCCTTTGCCATTGTATATTGATACTGAATCAACAATACCATTTATATGATAAAAATTATGCTCCCAAAACAACTACAACTCTTGAAAAGTTTACTCTGTTTCCTGTATATATTTTTTGTGTATTTTATTTTTACACTGTGTAATTTTGCAGATTACCGAATAAAATATTTTTAACAGAAAAAAAAGATGAAGGGTGAGAAACATTGGACCAGGTAAAGAAACGCTTATTTTTTCATTCTGTTTTATCCACTCAAGATTGGTTTAATCCAGCGCCAACATATTTCAATTCCATCAGGATGAACAATTTACAAGGATACATTTTAAAAGGACTCTTGCATGGTTTATTTCAATAATGGATTTTAAATGACTTTATTGTGCTTATGACGTTCATTAAAAACAAACAATTTGAGTGGTTTTTAAACATGAGTTTCACTCATAGAGATATCAATATTATATCTCTATGGTTGCTTTAATTTTCTTGGCTAGTAATTTCACATGAATGGATTTTATAGCCAAAGTAATGACGTCGTGACGTGATATAAGTGACGACATGAGGTTGATTTACTGGTAAATGTAAACAATCAGTTATTGATATAAGATCTGTTATTGAATAACAGATCTTTGCAGTTTTGATAGGAAGCACGGAATATATATACTTATACTTTGCTTTGGACTTGAATCAAGGATAGAATGGAGGGAAATAAGGACATCGGAGAAGACATATCATTTCAGGATATTTTTTCTGAGAATTTCAATTCCCTTATTTATGAAGATGGTAAGTCATTATTCATAGTTGAATCTATACAAATTCAAGGAAATGTTGGTTTTATATTACAGTTGATGAGGAAGAAGTTATTTTGAGCGGAGACCCAAACCCTATTGAAAGTACCTCTTCAAGCTATCAGGAGCCTTCCGTTGTTGTATTAGATAATCAAACCGGCAAATATAATTTTGGAGAAGAGATAGAGGCTCTTGATGAGATCCCTAATGATCTCTCACCCTCATATATGAACGCTAACTTCTCAATGAGGCATGAATCCATTATTTTTTTAAATAAGCATGATAAGAAAAATGATTAATTTTCTATACTGCCCACCATTTTAGCGATATTTGATTAAGCTACAAGACTTCCTGGACAACTTGATACTGGCCCTGGAAGCTAATCAAGACCGGCAAAATGAGCTAGAGGAGGAAATCCAGAGCCTGAGTGGACCCAGACATCTCACATTGAAGAAGAAGGAGTCCTCCAGGAAGCCGCCCAGTCTCAAGCCCCACACCTTCACCGTGTTTTGTGTCCCTTATTTTAAGGACATACGAATGTTTAGTCATCCAGATAACCCCGACACACAGCTTCGCAAGGCTCAAGAAGAGCTCTATGTGTATACGCTTCAGCCACCCAAATGGATGGAGAGTGATAAAGTCAAGCTTAAAAATGCAGTAAGTGTGAGGGAGCTCAAATAAATACAAATTAAATAACAGAGCCCCGCTTCCCTGGTACGCAAAGCTTGAATTAAGGCTTATATTTGAAACGGCCAGATTGCCCCGTCCTTATTATTTCTTATCATTAGTTTTAGTAATAAATGATGTAAATTCAATGGCGTGGTAAATCTAAGTTTAACCCAACCTCTGCGCATCAGTTTGTCTGACAGTATCAGCCAACATTTCGAAATCATTGTGATCCAAGGAATTTGATATTTTCCGATCCCCGTATCTTTGAGCCTCTTGTATGTAATAGCTTCCTTGGGCTTTACTCCTTTGAATCAAAGGAATCAGTTTAAGAATATTCATTTTGGTCGACCAAAAGCCACACATACAAAAGGCTCTCTTTCAAACCAGAAGTAAAGTTAAGTGCTATTTCAAAACTTGAAAAAGACGAGTTTTTATAACGACTTTATTTTAGAAATATTCCTTTAAAGTAGTAGCATTAACAAATAATAATTGGAATGATCAAATAAGAAATTATCCAATCAGCCCATTTTTTTAAATAACATTCCCTTTTTTACTTGTCAAAAACTGTAGTTTTCTCAAACCTATTTGCTAAATAAATATTTTCACATCTTAAAGTGGAAGTAAATCACAACAGAGGGCATTACTTTAGACAATAAATATGTATGTAATGATTTTAACGATAATTATAATGACAGTCACATATCAAGACTGAGTCTTATTAATAATAAATACAATTTGTGAGTTTAAATAAAATCTGGACTTTAATAACATAATTTAAAAAATTGCGTTTTAGAGCTCCTTAATTAGCATATAAAACAATTAATTTATGCTTATCTTTGTGAAACTAATAAATATTATTATTTGCGATGATTTAATCATAAATCATTGTGTGCTCAGTTTTTTAAAATACCAAAACGACACATGACTCATGAATAGTCCTCTATTTTTATAGGTTCTCTCCGACGCTGTTCACAAACGAATCAAAACCTTCTTAGAAGAAGAAGCAGATATCCAGGCCCGACTTCGAAACTACTCATCAATTTCCTCCTCCGAAGTCAAAACCCTAGAAGAGCGATTGACAGTTTTGTCGAAAAGAATCAAGGAAGTAAAAAAGATCCCAGAGAGTGAGCTCCTTCAAAATCGCAGTGAAGAGTTTGATTGGCTCAAAATATCTACTCAATCCGTAAGAGCTCTATCTTAACCCCATTACTTATATGGCTAATTATGAAGCAATTGTATTCAAAGTGTAATCAGGAAACGGCTTCAAAACTTCATGAATCTAGTTTAATCATAGATTTACTCCATTGGATAATTGCTTGGGTTAGATATATCTATGTCTGTATATATATATATAATATACGTCTGTATTTTTCTATTATACTAAAATACCGTTTTACCCATTTTTACAGATTGAACGTATTTTATAATTTATCATATTTTTAAATGCTTTGTGAATTAATTTGTTTTACTAGGTACATGAAGAAAAAATATTTTATTTTCATATGTAATATAAGTAATTGGACCAATAACGTAGATCCTTCCACTTATTAAAGTTATTTTTTTGTTTTTAGTACAAAAAGACCTTTAGTCATGAGTGCATTCGATGCATGTGGAGGAATTTGGTACATCCAAGTGTTAAGAAAGGCAGCTGGTCCCAGGATGAAGATGCTCGGCTTCAAGATCTCGTGTTAGCACACCAAGGTAGAGACTGGGATGCAATAGCCTCTGCATTAGGGACAAATCGCCCGGCATATTTATGTTTTGTCCGCTACCAACGGAAATACAAGTTAAAAGAATATTTTAGGAAGAAGTGGAATAAAGATGAGGACACTCGTCTATGTGCTATCATTAAACAGTGCCAAATAAGTAGCTACATCCCCTGGTCAAAGGTAAGAAGATTTGGTGAATGCCTTTTTTCAAAATGTTAATATATAATTGATTCTCTAGGTGGTTACTACATGCCCCATGGACGCTCCAAAGATATGTGCTACCAGCGTTTTATCCTCCACATTAACTTCAAGTTTAGTCGAGATCATTTCAAGATGGAGGAGGACTTTATAATTATTCTCGGGGTTCATATTTTCACCACAAACTGGAAAGCAATTGCACGGTTCCTCCAAAAGAGATCGCCAGTTCAAATCAATGGAAGGTTGTTTTTCACAATTTTTATTCTTCTTAACAACCAAATATCAATCGTATTCTCTTATCCTTCTATAGATATCATAATTTCCTTTGTGCCAATTTATCCCCCTGGACTTTAAAGGAGGATAAGGCTCTCCTACAGGCCATCAAGGCTACAGGCACAATGAATTGGAAGGCCATTGAGTTATCCATGCCCTCTCGGAGTAGACGTCAGTGTCGCTATCGATTATGGCCATCTTTAGGTCGTATCGAAAGGACCCAAAGTCCTTCGACTTGGAGAAATGTATGAATTATTCATCTTGTACTTCTTTGGGCTCCAAGAAGCGCCAGGATTCAATCTTTGGCGCACTTGATGAACTCCTCAAGTACTATTTGGAGGCTGAGGAGGCCGTGATCGAGGCGCCTATTCCAAACGAGTTCCTTATGAAAGTTTTAACACTCTTGTCTGAGGATCTGGCCCTTGGGAGGTCCAGACCAAAATTACCTAAGCCCTGTCCCATTCCTAAGGAGAATACCAAGCTGAGCCAAAAGGATTTGGAGCTAAGGAAGAAGTATAACGATTTTTTCCGACGTTTTTCCAATGGCAAGAGTGGACGAGAAAGAGGTATTGAAGTTGAATATTAAATATAGAAAATGTGTTAAACCTGTTCTTCAAGTGATACAATATTAGTTTGTCCTTTCATAATAAATATAATTATAAAACATATTTTAATTGCAATATTTAAAATTAAATATAGGAATAAAGGTGTTTTAATCTAATTGGGGAGGCAATTATAAATATATTGTAATTATATTATTTAATTTGATGTGTCATGCTTTAAAACTTTATTGGATCAGATGCTATCAAATAATAATATCTATTTTTTTAGTCCGATACAAACCTCTTGAATTGGGTACTTTTGCCCTATTTGGAACGGCGACTTGGAATCTTCTGGACGCCAAAAATACCTGCAAGATAGCTAATGTAGCCTTGGAGTCACCCGTAGAGAAGTCTCAGCAGCTCTTGGACATCATGGCGAGTTGTCCCAAGGACTTTGCCCAAAAGGACGAGGGAGTGCAGCGAAAGCCTCTTTTGAAGACTTACTCTCGTAAAAAGCCTCTGAGGGTTAGTCTTCCTCCAAGCTCCTCCTCTTCTTCCTCCTCCTCGAATAATAAACTCGCTCCTCCCACGGCAATGACATGCATTGGACTGAAAAACACGTTGTCCTTCATCATGGACTTTGCCGAGAAAGGTAAAAATGCTCCTTGGAAGCGAGAGGGGCAGAAAGCAACGAAGAAGTCCGAGCTGAAAGGAATATTTGCAGAAAATTACTCTGACATGTACATGCATTTGGGGCTGATGACAGAGGATGATGAGAGGAGCCCCTCTCCGCCTGACGCCCTCCTACTCAAAAGATTCAAATCCATATTCTTCTGGCCGGCAGTTTTATCTACCATCGGGTAAGTGTGTGTCTGTGTGATGTAATTGATTTGAAACAGGTGTAACTATTCAGCTAGAAAAAAATATCCGCTCTAAAATTTTATAAATAAAACTATAACAACAAAAGTCATCTAAAGACAGTAAAAGTAATTTTTAAAAAAAACCCACAGAAAAAGGGATTAGCTAGGTGCTGTCGTGGCTTGCCTTCCAGCAATTTATCTTCCCTCCCCCAGACTCTTGACAAATCTGAGTTCTAAGAATAGAAATAGTCTATACTCTAGCTGCCGCAGATGCAAAGGTTTTAATATCAACAGAGCATTTATGGGAGAGCTTAAAAATATATTTTTCGGCGTCCTAAAACATCAGAGGAATATAATGACATACGAAAAATCCGATCAAAATACGACATTATAGACAAGTGGGATACACTTAAAAAAATGTTTAAAAAAAGTGTTTTTAAAATTTGTCTCAACTGAAATGAAAACTTTTGTTTTGACACTATATATTAAGAGTATTTATCTACTCATTTAGCCTTTCCATATTTCGACTGTTTTTCCCTATGTCATCATTTTCTGATTGCGTCCTTTTTGACGTGTTTCTTCTTAATATTTAATTTTTATCATATATCTCTTTTTTAATATTCGTTACATCTTTTTTGCAATAAATACTTTTAAAAACCTTAATAACTAATTGACTTAAAGTATCATTGTTGATTATTTTATGTTTAAAAGTCTTGCAGTATTTATGTACAGATCAATTAAAGTAGACAAAACAGGGATCCAAATGAAAAAATCAAGCCTCCAATAACCAGAAACTCACATATTTGAATGGTTTTTAAGAAGAACAAAAAAAACACTGTTCGTCGTTTTAAATTGCTTGAACTCTCTCAATTTTGGTTATTAACCCAAATAAACTTATTCCATACCTGACAAGAGTTTTCAAGAGGAAATGAAGGCTAACTAGAATGAGGTCACGGGCTTTTTTGTCCATAAAAAGAGTTGTTCTATAGCATAATTAATTCACAATGGAAAGCCAGGCAAGGAAAGTAATAAGCTAAAATAAGCAAGTAAGACATCGTTAAGGTGCAGATGAAGGAGTTTATGATGGTGTTCTCCTCTGCGATCTTTAGGATATAACAGGGGATTAATAATTAAATATTATTTTATTTGTTATATTTAACAGGAATTAGTAGGGATAGATAAACGTGATTGGTTCAAAGAAAATGAATGAATCATTTGGCATGCTGCTGCACTACTCGCGGTAGCTGTTGAGGAGCTAAGATCAATTAAGAATCCATCCTTAAAAATAAGAATTGTCTCTTCTTCGTTTATGAATCGTTAATAGAATAAAGCAACTGCCCATACTCGTTATCACCCCCGTTACTAATATTTATTATCCTTTAAAGCCCACTAATGAAGTTAACTATGTTTTCTTTTGCATTAGTGTTTGAAAGCTATGTTCCTATTATCGGCCAATTAAAACATATGGTCCATATTAGGAACATAGGTTTATAAAACTAATGCAATTTTGTGATAAAGAAAATATAGTTAGCTTCATAAGTGGACTTTCAGGGATAACAATTATTAGTAACGGGGGGAAGGGTTGGGAGTCTTAAACTCGCCCATACTCTATCATTGCAGAATGATTCATTTGTTTACTCATATCTGTCGATAAATAGATCATCATTACTATGATCATTAGACGTAGGAAAGGAAACAGTTTTATGAAATGAGAAAATCATGTTTATTAGTGAGTTTGCTAACTCCATCTTTTAGCGTTACCTCTAATTATTGCCTCACATCCCTGCACCAGTACATGATGATCAACTGACTAGTGCATGGTGAAAGAGACATTAAACCATAGAAATATACACATATAGAGAGCTTATTTCCTTCAATAGAAGAGAAACATCGTCGTTCAGCTGAATTTTTGTGTCCAATATAAACAAAGTAATTAGTACTACGTCATCGTAAGTTGATCATAGAGATAGAAAGATTATGTTTATATTGGGCAATATGACGTATGCCCTTAGAGATAAAAAGATATAGAGTGCTGATTCCTTTCAACAGTAGAGAAAAATCGTTCAGCTGTATTTTTGTGTCCAATAAAAACAAAGTAATTTGTACTACGTCATCGTAAGCGGATCATCGATAAAGATTATATCTCTGATCAGCTTACGATGACGTAGTACAAATTACTATGTTTATATTGGACACACAGATACATTTGAAAGGAATAAGCTCTCTATATCTTTTTATATCTATGCTTATGCCTCTGAAGAATCCAATATGCTTAAATGTCTTTATATCTCTATGGATTAAACACTATTAGCACAGCTGAAAATGTGTAAAAGCTAGGAATCAGTCATTCTAATGCGTATTTTACAGCTCAGAGACTCATTGTTTGTGGTCTATACTTTATTACTCCTTACTCTTTTTTTTCCTTCTCCCTGTAATAAAGGTTTCCAATATGAATATAGATTTTCTTTGATTTTTTCCAGATCTGAGAGATTTGTAGATGCATCGTCTTCGTCGAGCTGCAAGGAAGAGGACAAGGATGACAAAACCCTTATGGAACAATCACAAACCCCTCCGCCCTCAAAGCGATTCAAGCTTGAATAGTTACATTCAATATTTATGTCCATAGTTAATAATAATAATACATCGTTATCAAAGTTCCCTTTTAAGGGAAAATCCAAGCTTGTTTTCAATATCTTGCTTATTAAAGCGATAAAAATCCCCTTCAAACATTACGCAATTAAGTGGTGTGCAAATATAGAGAGGTGGCCCTCCTTGCGATGGCGTATTAGAATAAAATTACTCTGTAAGTAAGCAATAACTTATATTACTGGAAAATAGGGATTGTTTAATATAAAAAAATCCCAATAAAATTAATAATAATAGTAATAATAATGACACGGGTACTACTTATCACCACAACAACAATAGTAGTAGTAATAAATAAAAATGCAATCTCAGGGTTCAATACTATGAATAAAATTATTAATAATATCTTTTCTTTTTTTCTGATAATGAAAGAATGACGATTGAAAGAATGAATAATTTGAAGGGCGGAATATCACAACAAATGTAGTGTTTTTCATAGACTTTTTACGAGTTAACAAAGTGTGAAGAGGAGAGAGATGTGTGTGTGTGGAAGAAAGGCAACTTATGAGATTGCTTTTTAGTAAAGAAAAAAAAAGTTGCTTTACAACCATTAACTTGGTGGTGGCGGGGAAATGAGGGTGGGAAGGAATCATGCTGACAGTACTAATAGCGGACCTCTGCCAACTGGCAACAGTTCCTGAGAGGACAGTCTAGGTTTTGACAGCCATTGGCTGAGTTTGGATAGGGTCCGTCGGATATCATGTTGCAGTAGTAGAGGTTTTCGGGCTTGAGGCGTGAGCACTGAGATATGAAGGCATTTAGATGCGCTCCTGAGAGGCGGAAGCACCCGGAGAGGTCTATGAACTCCAGGGTTTGAGCATGCACGGAGAGCTGGTCGAGTCCATCGTTGCTGATCTTGTAGACGCCTGAGAGGGCAATCCGAGAGAGTTGGCTCATCCTGGGCGCTCGACGCAGAGGAAAGTAGCAGGAGGAAATCCGTTCGAAGGCGTTATCGTGAGTTGCTTGCAGCCAGATAGTTCCATACTTCGCAGCTTTCGGAGTGCAGCATAGCGTCGAAGGCCCTTGAAGACGTCGTCATCGATTTGTGAACTGTAGCTCATGTCCAAATGGATGACATTGGGCGTCTTCATGAGAAAGCTCCGTGCCGTGAAGGAGGAGAGGCTTCGACTCCCACTCAGGATGAGTCGCTTGACCCCGCTCCCGATCTTGGGGAGGAAGTGAATGGACATCCGCCGAAGAAAGAGGGCTTCACCATCGTCCTTCTTGGAGGACTCGCTCTTGATGATCAATGGAGCATTGTTGTTGTCATCGTCCTCGTCGAAGGTATCCTCCTGGTGATAGATGAGTAGCTCCGGTGCCGTGAACTCCCTGTCTTCGTCCTTGATGGCCATGAAGGTCTCGTCGTAGGTGAAGGACCAATGCCCACGACTCCACATCACGGGGAATACATTGGCCCAAAGGGCTGGACTTGTGTAGAGGCGGTTCCATCGTCGGGAGACTCGGGAGCAAACGAGGAGCAGGTCGCGTGGGGAGAGGTAGCCAAAGACCCGGAGCAGTATCTCATTGGGAAGGTTCTCCAGGACGCAGTCATTCACGGAAGAAGTAAAGCTTCTCCCAAAAAATCATTGACTTCCTCGCAGTAGGAGCGTCTAAAGCGAAGCGTGTCCAGCTTGGATGCCGCAATCTCCGCGATGTAGTCGTCCTCATCGTCCGTGTGCTCCCGCTTTCGCTTGACGAGCTTGAGGGACTTCTCCGCGGAGACCTTTTCCTTCCAGAGTCGATGTTGCTCCAAGACCGTGCTGAGGAGTGTCTCCAGTTCCTTTTCATCAAAGTACTTGTCCAGGAGTGGCTGAAAGACCTGCTCCTCCTCCGTCATGTGGTGGATGAACTCTTCCAGGAAGTCTGAGAGGGCGATTTGAAGCCGTGCACCCAGCTCCTGACGAAGAGCAATGCTCCGGGCGTAAAAGAGCTTCTCCACGAGGTTGATGACGGCCACGAGCTTGGAGTCCTCGTGACAATTGCAGACGACCTTGTTGTAGACCTAGAACGAACGAACGAAGGAACAAGAGAGAGAGATTCATATCAGACATCGGGCAAACAGGGAGCCTTGACCTTGAATTTGACTTGCTCTTCTTGCTCTTCCTTACCCGGTTGGCCTGAAGCCTGTCCTTGAGTCTGTTCATGATGTAGGTGTCCTCGATGTACTCATGGGACTTGAGCTCCCACATGGACACATAGATACACTGAAGAATGCCCCCCACCTCCACACTCGTAAAATCACTCAGACTCTCCAGCTTACGCAAGTTCAGAGCCACCAGCTCCTTCATACGGGCATGAGGAACGGAAAATATGGCCTTGGAGGCTGCGTCAGGGATCAACAGGGACTCCATACTCAGAGAACAAAGCACCTCCTCTCCTATGAAGCCTCATACACAACAAACCATGGCCTCAAGGAAGAGTGAAGGAAGGAGAGGTGTTGTAGGTGTTGTAGGTGTTGCTAGGATGGGGCTGTTTGTGATGACTTACTTACTTACTTGCTTCTTTGCTTGCTTACTCAAGAGCAAGAATGTTGTCCAAATAGAGAATAGTGCGTGAATTAAGAAGAGAGAGACAGAGAGAGAGAGAAAGAGAGGGTCCCAAGGCAATAATGAAATCAAGATGAAATAACAGAAACAAATAGAGACCCAAACAGCTCCTTCCCCTTTTTTCTCCTCTCTTGTACTCTGCCAAAACGGGTGTCATATTCGAAGACGTAACAGGACTAGCACCCCCCAGACAATCACCCCCCACAATCACCCCCCGTGCCAATCACCCCCGGACATTTACCCCCGTTAGTAATATTTCTTATCTCTTATAGTCCACTTATTAAGTTAACTATGTTTTCCAGGTGACGTCACTGGTTAACCACTTTCTTGATCTCCTTTTCCGCTGCTTGCGAAGACCAATGGGGACTTGGATTTGGATATCTTAAAAAAAGCCACAGGAACACGTTTTTGGGTGTGAAGAAATGAATATAATGGATTGAGAATAAAATTTATATGTCAACTTATTTGAGTGGATGAGTTTTTGATCATAGTCTTCGATTTAGGACAAGTGGTTCCTTGATGAAATCTTAGAAAATAGCATAGGACCTATATGAGATAAATAAGATATCTTGAGTTGATAGGTTACAAACTGTATGATTGTCTAGTTGTACATAAGTAGCCCAGATATAAGGTCTAAGACACGAAATTTGCAAATTTATGCACATTTATTAATACATATTCCAATTCTAAAGGACTGGGACTGCGTACTAACCAGTGACGTCATCTTTGTTAATAACTAGAAACATAGTTAACTTCATAAGTGGACTTTATGAGATAAGAAATATTACTAACGGGGTAAATGCCCGGGGGGTGATTGCCCTAGAACCATTCGAAGAACATGGCTCTCTTTATCAACCCTTGACATGATCATGGAGCAAAATGTCATAGAAATGATTCCCCACATATTTATATTAAAACATAGACAATATAACAAGAGATTTACTCATAGAAAAAACTAAGAAGGAATTGCTTCATGCTGAATACGAATCCAATGATGTCATCGGGAGTAAATAAATAAAGGTTTGTTTACAAAAAAGAGAACATAATATGACGTCAATGGACATTTCACTGCGTTGGACTCACTTGCTCTACTCCCTTATAGTACCTTGCCAATAAGTAGGCTTTAAAGATTCTGCATTTAAAAATACTGTGTTTCTTATCCAGTTTGCTTACATTTTGTTTTATACACAACACTTGACTTACTTTTTGTTTGCAAAGTTCTCAATATGCAAGATCTAAGTTATCCATTTTAATCTTCATATTCTATTCGATCCCCAGAAAATGTCTTATTCCAACTTTATGCAACATGCAAATCTGTATGAAGCTTTCAACATGTATTAAGTCAAAGCATTTATTAAAAATAGTAGAGTCTATGTATGCACATATATTTATTTTTGGACGCATATTTAAACTAGATTTTCTTTCTCAATTCCTTGACGCAACGACACGTCCTGCTTATGTAATAGTAAGGAGGTGTTTTTTGTTATTATTATTGGCGATATAAAGAGATAATTATGTATACCGAGAACGTTTGTTTTAGATAAACAAAGATTCTGTCTAGTTATTGTAAGGGATAAAGACCTCAAAGAAACGCTTTCAACATACTTTACGATAAATACTTTATCAATAACTATGTTTTTATTTTAAATACATATGTTTTATCATAATTTTCTAGGTAACTAAAGTAGACCCTTAAACCACTTAACCTCTAAGCCATATTTATATTAATATAATTAAAAATAAAGATACAATTATATTGACTTCTTGTAAGGATATATATCATTTTTATTTCTTTAAATAAATAAATAAACAAGTATTTCGGAAATGGGCATGAATAACTCAAAACTTACGTCAATTAACATACAAAAATTCATCATTATTTGGAATTACATAATGATTCATTTCTAAGTAAATGTGTTTTTTATTATTATGAGGTATGGGAATTCTTTTTTAAATAAAAACGAATTTCATCATCAAAATTTGTTGCCATCGAAGTCATTATTATAATGTGCATGGGCCCAACGGGTTTTTTCTTCTCAAAATTGGACTCGAAACCTTCTCGTTTGTAGCAAGATACATATGTATCTTGGTTTGCAGTATTTTATAGGATTTATATGATCTCTCAAAAGTTATAGAAAATCAAAGCAAATAATATATTTATTACAAATTGATCTAGTACTCATTTATTTGTTTGTTTCTTTACGATATACTAAATAGACAGAGAGGAAATAATATATACCAAGAAATGCTAGATGTATCTAGTATTCCTTGCATATTCATATTCTGATTTTTCGATAAAAAAGACAAACGCAATAGCAGAACACAGATGAAAGAAGCAATGGGAGTAATTCAAATTTTCTATATTTCTCCTATTGGTGCTCTGCTTATTACCTCCGCCGAAGGAGGTATTGCTTTCACTGGCGTTGGTTTGTTGGTTTGTTTGTCAGCAGGATAACTCAAAAAGTACCGAACGGATTCGGATGAAACTTTGTGGAGTTGTTGGAATGCCAAAAGGAACAAGTGATAAAATTTTGCAGAATTAAGATGCAAAATGAGCTAAATACTAATAAATATTTCAAGTTAGCCTACTCTGCCAATAGATGTCGCTGTGCTGTGAAATCGGGTGCCGGGAGCGTCTTCCTCTCGGAATTTCCGTCGTGGGGAACCCTCCCCCGTCCCTCTACGCCGCCCCAGTCGTGAAAAATTCGCCTCGGAAGGGTCATAAGGACCCCGTGACGGCGGAGGTATGCACTCTCTGAGTGTATATATGCCTCTAGTTTTCACTGGTGTTGGTTTGTTTGTTTGTTGATTTGTCAGCAGGATAACTCAAAAAGTACTGAACGGACTCGGATGAAATTTTGTGGAGTTGTTGAAAATGCCAAAAGGAACAAGTGATTAAATTTTGGCATCTCTGAGTTCAGAATTAAGATGCAAAATGAGCTAAATACTAATAAATATTTCAAGTTAGCCTAATCTGCCAATAGATGTCGCTGTGCTGTGAAATCGGGTGCCGGGAGCGTCTTCCTCTCGGAATTTCCGTCGAGGGGAACCCTCCCCCGTCCCCTCTACGCCGCCCCAGTCGTGAAAAATTCGCCTCGGAAGGCTCATAAGGACCCTGTGACGGCGGAGGTTTGCACTCTCTGAGTGTATATATGCCTCTAGTTTTTTTATTGTTTAGAATAGTCGCTTTAGGAATTTATCGTTCATAACTTTCTTGGACTTGCCAAAACTGATGAAAGATAGTTTTTTTAGAAACTTTGCGATAAACCATTTAACGTATGTGGAAATCATAGTAAAATGGAAAAACTCGTATATATCTACGGCTGACACTTTTTAACCCGTGGATGCATGATGAGGTTCATATTGACCCCAACAGACGTTTGAACTCTTCTAACGTAATATTTTTAATAAATTCGGTGGCTTGGTTTTTGTGACTTTTAATAATTTATTATGCTTTGTTTAAAAAAAAAAAAAATTGCAATAAGTTAATTAGTTTTTGCCATATAGATTTTTTTAGCATCTGTGCATGAATGGGGTCAATTTTGAACCCATATTTATTACGCAATACAGTATCTTCCAGAACAAATTAAAAAAATATATGCCATCAAACTTCTTATATACTTTTTAGAACACATCATTTGGAACTTTTCTACTATCTTTTTATCGAAATTTGTTGACTTTTTAGACCATATAATTATTTTTCTTCTCACTTCAATTTTGATGGGTAACAAAAGAGATTCATCTATACTTCTACATGATAGGGTCTTACAAGAAGAAATATAACATGCGATAATTTCCTTACTAGTTTCAAACTGGCAAAGGAACTGAAGAATAAAAATATTTCATTGGTTGGAGAAAACAAAGGCGAGAAGTTCCAAAGGAATTCCGTGAAGTCAAATCAAAGAAATTATTTAGTAGTGACTGCGCATTTACTGAGGATGGAATAATGCTCGTTATTTACAAATAAAAGAACAGAAATGTTATTATGGTATCCTTTCAACACAAAAACCACATAATTCCCAATGATCTAAAGAGAAAACCTGAGGTCATATTGTATTTTAACCAAACTAAGGTGGAGTGGATTGTGTCGATGAAAGAGTGGCAATTTATAGTGTCAAATATTCATATATGTATATTTATGTATCTGCTCTATAATACTATAAGTTGTCCATTGGAGCTATGTAGTTGTTTATGTATTTAGCAAAGTTCCAGTTCTTCACACAAGGATGCGCTTCCACTTGTACCTTAGTACTTAAAAAAACAAAAGTAAATTTCATTCAAATATTTGTTCATTTTTTTAAAAAGCAATACATAATCTACTTCTATCCAAATATCAACTTACTATGACGTAGTACAAAATAATTTGTTTATGTTGGGCAAAGCGACAGTTGAACGATGTTTCTCTGCTATTGAAGAGAATAAGCTCTCTATATCTTTATGTCTCTATGTGAATGTCACTAAAGTCATACTTTCAAATATACCGTACCGATTTTCAATCGGTATCGGTATTTGAAATCTACCGTTGGTAGTATCGAATACCGACTTACATTCGGTAGTCGCAGCTCTATATTTTAGTAATAGTGTGGCAATACATTTGTATTTATAGCATAATATCGAATAACTTTAATCCCCCTACTTACTCAAATAATGTTAGCAGATAAATTGCATGAATTTGGAGGCTATGGGTTATTTTTATTTTAACAAAAAAAAAGAATAAGCTATTTCCTAAATATACAAACTCATGCTAATGCAATCATATTTTGCAATGTCATTATTTAAAAAGGATCGTTTAAGCGATTCACCATTACATCATATATAATTTAATACTCTTACAGCGATGTGAAGATCAAAATAAAATTTTCATACTACAAAATAATTTTATTAAAAGCATGATTTTTCACATACCAAAAAAACCCCTTCAATCAGCACTTCTCCATAATTTGAAATGCCGCATCGAAACTCCTCAATGTTTAACTTATTCGGGAACCTTAATATTTTTATAGCCTTAAGGCTAAATAAAATCAGTGGTGTTTGCGTGCGATAAAAGAGATATATCTCTGAGATCTAATTTATCGTTATAATGCTAGTCCTCACAAATGAGAAACGTTAAACAATAAAGTCAAGGGTGATTTTTTGTAAAATGGACATGGCGGCAGTAGATTTTCTATTATCACTTTTTGCATTGCTTTATAATAAAATATGGCATTAAGAAAGTTTATGTATTAATTAATTAAGTAGACAGTACAAATGTTGAGCTCTGCTATTCATAAAATATGTTTTTTAATATATAAACTTAGTTAATATGTATCATTTATTAATAGCGTAATATCAATTTGTAAGTCTGAATAAATCCTTTTCACATTTTTGTTCATAAAAAGTAATTTCTTTTTCATTAATATGTCCATATGTTTATTAAAGGCTACAAAATTGTTAGTCTTATAATAGCCTATGGGATCCAAAACTAAGACCATATTCGTTCTTATCTGTATTAAAAACTAAAATAATCCAATGACTGTCTCAAATACTATAAATATAGTTATAAAGCCTTATAACTACAATTTAGTAAGAAGCTTAGATTACTCTACATTTTTTAATATAAGTCTTGTAACCAAGTTCTTTACTGAGCTTTATAGACAACTACAAAAGATAACTCTTCATAACAAATTAGATAAAGATTCGAAAGAATAGCATCTTTCTACCCAAATTATAGGTTGGCTATATTTTTTATAATGCTATCACAAGGATCACAAATATCAAGTACATCCCTTTTCTTCGATTTCATTACCGTACTCGTCATCCAAGGTAACAAGGGAGTGTATAAAAAAAAAACGATAAGAAATCCACTTATGTCATCATCACTTTTATTTTTTGTAACAAGGAATATATTTCCTCCTATATTGATTTCACTGGATATTCATTGTTATTCCTTATTTTCTTTCCTCCCTCGTCCTATGTGGATCCTGCGTTGTTTATTGTTCCGACTCGAACTTCCTCCTTCCCCTTGTTTTACACTTTATTTGTCTCAGCCGGTTCTGCCCAGAGTTGAGGCAGACTTATTATGATCACTCTTTCTTTCTTTCTTTCTTCTCTCCCTTCTTAGTAAGAAGGCTTGGATTGCTAAGAAGTTCGTGCGAGTCGATCATCATTTTTCGTGTTTGTTCCCCGAAGTGACTTTGTCTCAAGGTAAGGGTTGGATCTGTTCTCTGAGTGGGGTCCTTGATTCCTCTTTTCTTCCTCTTTTTAGCGTCGTCATGGCGGACTTTATGGACGAAGAAGCCGTGGAGGACTCCGATGAGGACTTGTCTGAGGAAGAGGATCGTGGATCCGGTCAGGCCAAGAGTGCGAAGAAGAAGAAGACTCGTTCATCTCGCATGAAGAGCCGCATGCTGAGTTCCGATGAGGAAGACGAGGAGGAGGATGAGGAGGACGACGAGGAGCGTGCGCGTGAGGAGATGAAAGGCTTCATTGACGACGGCGGCGGTGTTGGCTCCGGGGTAGAAGACGGGGAACAGGACGAGGAGGAAGAAGTCTCCTCCCGGCGGCGAAAGAAGAAGCGTCGGAAGCGTCGGTCTGAGGATGAGGAAGACATCGACGAGGAAGACATGGAGCTCCTTCAGGAGAACCTGGGCATCAAAATACAGAAGAAACGGAAGCGCGTCCGCCTGGGCTCGGGCTCAGAGGGGGACTCCCCTCGCGCCAGCAGTGGCGGGGACTCGGATGGCCCAGAGACATCCTCACGACGCGGAAAGAGTGCCGGGCACAAGGGCGGACCCTCGGCGTCCTCCTCGGGGTCTCGTGGCGGGAATCTCATGGACTCGGAGGAAGAGGCCGAGAAGGCCATGGAGGACGACGAAGAGGATGACGGCTTCATCGTGGACGAAGACGGGGAGCCCATTCAAAAGAAGCGCAAGAAGAAGAAAACCCACATCTTCCAGGACAGTGCCCGGCAGCTGGCTGAGGATATCTTTGGGGTGGCCTTCGACTATGAGGAGTTTGACGACGGGGATCGTGGCGGTGCGGAGGAAGACTCTGAGGAAGAGGATGACTATGAGGACGAAGAAGGCTCACGAAGAATGAAAAAGCTCAAGAAACAAAAACGAAAGTCTGCCAAATCCATCTTTGAGATCTTTGAGCCCCGTGAGCTGGAGCTGCGGCACTTTACAGATTTAGACAATGAGGTGAGGAACACGGACATTCCTGAGCGAATGCAGTTGCGCTCCATCCCTGTGAGTTCTGTTCCGGAGGGCTCCGACGAGTTGGATCGGGAGGCGGAGTGGATCTTCAAGTATGGGTTCATCAAGCCCACGATCTCCAAGCAGGAGGGCTATAGCCGGGAGGAATGCCAAGAGTGGTCACGCAAGGAGCGCACCGTGGAAAAGATCAAGAAAGCCCTTGACTTTATGCGTCAGCAGTTCCACGAAGTGCCCTTCATTGCCTTTTACCGCAAGGAGTATGTGGAGCCTGAGCTGAAAATCAACGACCTCTGGCGTGTGTACTTCATGGACGAGCACTGGTGTCAGCTTCAAGGTCGGAAGCGGAATTTAAAGAAGCTCTTTGAGGGCATGCAGAGCTGGCAGGGGAGCAGTTGGTCAACAACATGGACAAGCCCATTCCCGAGGGCATGCGAATGCTCTCTCAGGACGACCTTCAAAAAATCGAAGGCATCGAGTCCTACGAAGAGCTTAAGGACATGGACCTCTTTTTCAAGCTCTACTACTCCAAGGACCTGGAGTCCGTCCAGGCAGCTCTCAAAGAGAAGAAGCGGCTGGCCCGTGAAGAAAAACGACAGGGACGAAAGAAAAGACCAAGACCATCCTGAACGAAGACGGGGAGGAAATCGTCGTGACGGACGATGAAGACTCGGCACCTGACTCTGAGGCTGACGAACATGACATGCTCAAACAGGCAAGCAAGAGCGATCCGTACTCCATCTGCAGGAAACATGGACTTGTCGGAATGTCTAAAAGGTTCGGACTCACACCAGAGCAGTTTGCTGAGAATTTGAGAGACGGATACCAAAAACATGATCTGGACCAGGAACCCTCTGAGCCACTAGAAGTGGCATCAGAATATGTCAACGATAAGTTTAAGGTATTCACTTAAATACTATTATCCCTTATGCTCACAATAATTTTATTGAATTTTTCTTTTTTTAAGGATCCGCAAGACATCCTCAAGGCAGTCAAGTTTGTAGTAGCGACTCAGTTGAGTCGAGAGCCCGAGGTTCGTCGCGTGACCCGCGAAATATTCAACGACCGGGCCATAATTACTGTGACCCCACCAAGAACGGTATCACTGAAATCGACGAGAACCACTACTGCTACTCTATGAAGTATTTAAAGGACAAGTCCGTGCGCAACATCAGCGGGAATCAGTGGCTGCATCTGACTGACGCCGAAGACCAAAAGCTCATCGAGATCACAATCGGCAAAGACATTCCCTCGCTCTCCGGGGCCAAGGAGAGGACGCACTTGGAGGAAGCTAAGGAGTTCTACAAGCACGATGGCTTCTCTCGCTCCGTCACAGAGTGGAACAACCTCCGATCTGAATGCGTTGAAATGACGTTCAAGGATATATTGTACCCGGCTTTGCGTAAAGAGCTCCGCATCCGGCTGACTCGCGAGGCTAAGGACGGCGTCATCCGGCAGTGCAAGAACAAGATGTATGACTACCTCAAGACGGCCAAGTACAGCGTTACCTTCGAGGACGAAGACGAGGACGACTGGGATTCTTCAGGGGGATGCCGCATCCTGGCCCTCTGCTACGAAAATGACACGGACGTTGCCTCATACGCCGTATGCATAGGAATCAATGGGGAAGTGTGGACTTTCTCAAAATGGAGGCACTCCTCCTCAGGAGCTTTGCACCCAACGACCCCAGACGGAAGACCGGGGACCGACGCAGCAAGGAAGGCGACATGGCCAAGCTAAAGAGCTTCATCATCCACAAGCGGCCCCACGTCATCGTGGTGGGTGCCGTGGACCGAGAGGCCGTTCGGGTCCGCTTCGAAGTGGAAGCCCTCGTCCACGAGCTTGTGGAGGGCGAGCACCAGTTCCCAAAAATCGGTGTCTACCTCATGGATGACAACCTAGCCAAGGTCTACGCCGCCTCCACGCGGGCCGCACAGGACTTCAGGGACTACCCCAGTGTGCTTCGACAAGCCATCAGCCTTGGACGACGCATGCAAGACCCACTCGTGGAATTCAGTCAGCTCACCGGACCGGAAAACGAGATCCTCTGTCTCAATTTCCACCCCCTCCAAAACCGCCTGGAGGACGAGGAACTTCTGGAAGCCGTCAACATCGAGTTCATCAACCGGACGAACGAGGTCGGCGTGGACATTAACGAGTGCGTCAGCCGGACACACACCTCCAACATCGTACAGTTCGTGGGGGACTCGGACCTCGAAAGGGAGCCGCACTTCTCAAGACCCTCAGGCAAATGCAGTCCTCTCAGAGACTAGAAAATCGTCAACAACTCGTCACGCTCTGTCACATGGGTCCAAAGGTCCTGATAAACTGTGCAGGATTCATCAAGATCGACACAACGACCCTGGGAGACTCGGAGGTCTACTTGGAGGTCCTAGACGGCTCTCGCATTCACAATGAGCCTATGAATGGGCCCGAAAAATGGCTGTGGACGCCTTGGAGTACGACGAGGAGGAAGGGAACCCTGCCACTGCTCTCGAAGAAATCATCAATGACCCCGAAAAACTAGCAGAACTGGACCTTGACGCCTTTGCCCGAGAGCTGGAGCGACAAGGATTCGGAAATAAGTCCATCACACTCTACGATATTCGTGCCGAGCTCTATCACATGTACAAAGACCTCCGGGAGCCTTACTCTCCCCCAGACCCAGAAGAATCTTCAACATGGTCACCAAGGAAAATCCCGCCACCTTCTTTATCGGAAAACTCATCACAGCCTCCGTCTCAGGCTTCGCCTACAAGAAGCCCCAAGGAGAAGAGCTGGATCAGGCTGCACCCATTCGTGCTGGTGAAGAAAACGTTTGGCAATGTCCCTTCTGTGGTCGAGACGATTTCCCCGAGCTCACAGAAGTATGGAATCACTTTGACGCTGGAATGTGTCCAGGTAAGGCCACAGGCGTTAAGATCCGGTTAGACAACGGCGTCTCCGGGTTTATTCCTATCAAAAATCTCTCGGATAAGCAAGTCATCAACCCTGAGGATCGTGTCAAAGTGGGACAGACCCTCTTTTGTCGCATCGTGAAGATCAACCCTGAGCGCTTCTCTGTAGAGTGCATTTCCAAGTCTTCCGCTCTCTTGGACAAGGACCACGAGTGGAAGCCTGCCAAGGACGACTTTTATGACGATGAGGCCCAGGCCAAGGACCTTGAGCAGAACTCTCAGAAGAAGAAGGCCCAGGAGCGGCAGACTTACATCAAGCGCGTCATTGTGCACCCCAGCTTCCACAACGTGGGCTACAAGGAGGCCGAGCGACTCATCGGTGGCATGGACCAGGGCGACGTCGTCATCCGACCAAGCTCAAAGGGTGAAGATCATCTCACAGTCACATGGAAGGTCACAGACGGAATCTACGAGCACATCGACGTCCGAGAAGAAGGGAAGCTCAATGCTTTCTCCCTCGGACAGTCGCTCTGGATCGGGAGCGAAGAGTTCGAGGACTGGACGAAATTATAGCGCGGCACATCAACCCCATGGCAGCCCACGCGAGGGACCTGCTCAACTTCAAGTATTACCGGGATACGGAGGGAGGTAAGCGAGAGGTGGCTGACGAGATGCTTAAGACGGACAAGGTCTCGGGGCCTGGGAAAATACACTACTTCTTCTCTGCTAGCAAGTCCTACCCGGGGAAGTTCATGCTCAGCTACCTACCCCGTACCAAGACGAGACACGAATTCGTGACGGTAACACCCGAGGGCTTCCGCTTTCGGCAGCAAGTCTTGAGGCGCTGTCCTCTCTCATGAAGTGGTTCAAGGAGCACTTCCGTGACCCCCTTCCCGGCACACCCAACACACCAGGGCGCCTCACTTCTCGCACGCCCTACCTTCAGGGAGGGACTCCCGGACTGGGTACTATCACCCCTGGGGCCATGAGCCTAGCCACGGGGACGCCCTACGGAGCCACGCCGGGCGCAGTCTCCAACTACGGTGTGAGCGTCAATACCCTTACACGCCCTCGGGGCAAACGCCCTTTATGACGCCGTATCACACCACGCCGGGGCCATCCAATACACCCAGAGCCGCATCACGAGGTACGCCTTCCTCCGGAGCAGGGAGAGCAACATTCCCATCTGGACCCACGCCTAGAAGTAGCGGAGGAGGAGGAGGCTCGTCTTCCCACACAGCGGGGAGGCCTCGACCACCGACGACCCATCGGGGAGGAGACAGTTGGCAGGCAGCTCTTGACGCATGGCCCGGAGGAGGCTCCTCCAGAAGGACGCCTAGACAACCCGATGGATCCAATACACCCAGAGGTATGGAAATG
This sequence comes from Caligus rogercresseyi, assembly GCA_013387185.1. Classification (NCBI taxonomy): domain Eukaryota; kingdom Metazoa; phylum Arthropoda; class Copepoda; order Siphonostomatoida; family Caligidae; genus Caligus; species Caligus rogercresseyi. The sequence goes on along the minus strand of CP045890.1, from coordinate 8,797,343 downwards.
AAATTAATTTTGTGAAAAGGGTTTATTCAAACTTGTAGACCTGGTATTCGGTTGAAGAAAAAAAACTACCGCCAGTATCAGTAGTCGCTAGCAAGCTGTGTTACATCTGGATAGGCAGATTTGTACAAAAATTATAACGATTATGTGGTATCGGTATTCCGTGTATTAAAAAAAGTGTATCCGGGGGGATTGCAATTCATTTGTGCGTAATCATCTTACACAGAGTAGCAATTCATTGTCCAAAAATCTTCCGCTACCGATGACCGAATCTATATTCAGTAGATTTTTATATTTCAAAATGATCTGTATTTGTAAAAAATTACTGCCGGTACTACCGATTATCTATCCAACATTTTTTAGGTAATAAAAACAGAGGAGGGTGAACTTAGTTGATCCATTTCATTTTGATGACCAAGTTGTAACTTGTCTGAATATTTTCAAGAATTTGTTTGAACTTTTTGCAAGAAAAAATAAGGGCGACAGAGCTGGCGGAATTTTACTTTGCTTGATGTTTTAGGGATGCCCCCTGAGAGAGTTCATTTTGACCACTACATAGTCTCAAGTGTGATATTTATAATACTTGTTAAAATAAATATCATACAGTCCAACACATATGGAGCAAGGAACAAATGCTAAATTATAAAACTTAGTGACTGAATGGTTTTGGATATTTTTATTAGTATCCTAGTATTAATATGTACAAAGTGAAATACAATACTCATTGTACTTTTTAGCTTTTGAATTCAAATATCATTTAACAAAATGACAATTAAATAGATACTTTTTGACACTTTTAATAGCCACTGCAACATTTTAGTTCCCAAGGATGATGATAATTTTTTATAATTCCATTATCTTTGTTGTTATCTACTTATGTTATTATCTCTAATAGCTTACCTTAATGCTTCTGTGTTGTGAAGGAGTTTATTTTTAAATTTAAGCCAACATGCCCATGTTTTCTAAATATTCCTTATAAATGAATACGATGTTATTTTCCCTTTAATTATAAGGTTACGACGGCCGTCAAAAGACTCCAAAGTATGGATCAGCGAACAACACTCCAAAGCGAACTCCGAAGGCCTTCGGAGATGCCACGCCCCTCTACGATGAGTAAAAAATGCATTTTCGTACTTAGAATAATACTAAGTATGAAAGGAGGTTACTCACTGCTAGTATTTTTATGATATACTACTACTTTTCATTAAGATTCGTCCAATGTCTTTATTCACGCGTCAAATAAATTATGAATATGACTTGTATTCAACGTCATCCGTCTTTATTGCAAGTTATTTATGAGATAAAAGTCAACGTCTGCTCACTGATGAACCTTCATTGGCTTTCAAAATGACAGCAGCCTAAAGATCGCTTATGCGGGAGCGCCAAAATAGTGGATCACAAAAGGATTACCTCCTTATTGTTTTTGAGTAGATGAACCTTGCCTACACGAGGCCTGGATAGTTGTTATCATTCAAGGGTTATCCATATTAGAGATAGAGAGAAAGAGGTGTTTATTTTGAAACGGTATTGGTTGAAAGAAAAGGAGAAGGAAAGGTGGTAACCTGCTTCAAAGATTTACATCACTTACAGGCTGCTGCTACTGTTGAAGAGTGAACATCAACAATTCAGAGAGAAGAAATTCATCCTTCAAAATACTCAAAATTGTCTTTTCTTCATGGGATTAAAATTCCTGTCATAAATGAATCCTTGTTTTTGAATAATCATAAAAGGCAGTTGGCATAATGCACTCATCCTATTGTATCTATCTATTAATTTAATGGAATAAAGTAACTCCTCATACTCAGGGAACAAATAATAATAATCATTTAGCTCGTTAAATTATGTCGACAGATAGATCTATCACTACTCCGACTACTGGACCTAGAAAAATAAAGAAATAGGTTAACCAATGAAAAAAACATTTACATCAGGGATTTGTGTAAGCAACCTTGTCTCTTTCCCTATCCATATTGCCAAGAGATCTGACTTTTCGATTACTGGGGTTATTAATGAGTATCAACGGCAAACGGGAAGACTCTCATATAAGTAATATTAATCTTCCTGCTCACGGCCACTGTTCTCATACGGACGATCTCATTACAATCTGAGAAAAAAGTATTATTAAAAACATTAATATAATATTAATTTGCTGGAATTTTTAGTATTACTTTAAATTTATTTGCCTCTTGCATTTTGGGTCTAAATAGTTCAATATGGAGGTTCCAAAGAGAGGACGTTCGATAGCACTATGTGACAAAATTTAGGTCTTTGTTTGCCCCCAGGCTGAAATTCCAAATTTGAGTACCATTTTTTGTAAAGTAAAGATCAATATAGTACGACCAAGTACAGTCGTCCCTCGCTAAGTCGCGACGGCCCGGATCCACTACACGACTACCGCGATATATATGAGGGTCGCGATGTTGGTATATATTGAAAATTTAGAGAGATTTGACATCCCCGGCGTTTAAACCTACCGCCATTTGCCTTGTTGTCGTTCGTGCGTCTGAATACATGTACGCGGCGGACCTTTTTTTGGGGCTTGCCATCTTGCATTTTCGAAGATTTACCAGTTTTCAACCTCAAATATCTTATCAAACACTGAATATGCCGTGAAAAACGGGAGCCAAGCCGTCGTCGCGTAGTAAAAGAACTGCGAGATGTCGAGGGGCGAAGTAGCGAGGGCCGACTGTATTGATCATATTAAATAAATGCATATATGTATTTTCGTTCAGGTTGCGGTAAATATTATTGTGATTTGTTACGTAGAAAAAAATATGTTTGCCTTTTTATTTGCAAGTTCTTTAAATAATTTGAGAACAAGTTTGAATGACATTTTCCGAATCATAGTAACTCTCCAATTATTCAGATTATTTAAGAGACTAATAATAATAATTACATTCAAATAAAAAGGCAAACATGAATCAGGCTTTCCTAACTAGAACTGGAATAAAGGACGAATTATTGGTGTTTATCAACCATGAAAAATATAAATACAAAGAGAATGCTTGGAAAACAACATTTATGGGCCTTAAGAGTTCATACACAATGAACGTGAACAACAACCATTCAATGTCTTCTATTGAAGGATGATAACCCACAAACTTAAATTATAGATGACAAAATGTGGTGGAAATTTTAAGAAAATCCGTGATAGAGGTAGTAATTTTCTTTAAATCTTTATCTATGAACTAAATAAAATAACTTTTGCAGGCACTGATAATAACGCATTTCCATCGATATGGACTTCATCAGTGGCGTTCCTGATAACCCTGGGCCCCCTGAAAGGAGAAAACTCGGGACCTTTTCACCACAGTGATGGAGCTCCCTCTATGCTCGCCCTCCCCACGTATTGCATCGCTCCAAAAGGCCCCTGAACTTCACTTACCTCTACATTGATACACGCCTGTGTGAACAAACACATCAACAGCTTCATTTATTCTAAAAATGTCTTGCTGACTTTCTGCATATTTATTTTCTTAAGATATGTCGTTTTATTCGTTATGAAGGGTTTACTAACTTCCTGCTTCCATATTTTGTAATATTAAAAATATATATTATCACTTTTGTTAAAAGTGCCCTCACTTAGAAAATAGCTTTCCTTCACAATCCAGCTCCATCCCTGGAAACAAATTTGTTGATTCTTCGTGCCCACCTATTTTGTCCCCCCCCCCCCCCCCTTGATATTGTAGTCTGGCTATGGGTCTGCACATAAATATTTATGGCATATTCGAACTAGACCAGAACTGTAACAGAGTTGTTATGTATCCAAATATCTAAACTACAGGATAATATTAAATTAGTTACATAAGCAGATGAGTTATGTCTTGGCAATCCGCAATATTTTATTATGGAAACTGCACAAACACACACTGTACCTTTGGCATTTTTCAATAATTGATAGCAATGAATGGTTCCTTTTAAATAATTCCTTTTTAAATGAATGAATAATAATATGCATATTCAACAATGACGTCATACAACAGCTGAGTCAACTAACGCCAACCTGCCTGCGTTAGAGAGTTCGTTGTTCACACACCTTTATATATTCTCCTTGTCATTTCTCCTCCTCCTTCGCGCTACAACATATTGATTATAGTCAATAAACTTGAAACCAAAAATATATAGCCGCTTAAATAGAACACTAAAAAATGATCGACTTTTTGAATATAAAGCCTATTTTTTAAATTATTATTAGGATATTGAAATTATAAAAACTTATTTGAAATGCATTGTCATACTAGAATAAATTAATATATGATACTCTCGGTTATTCTTACTTTAGACGAAGATAACTGGGTGTGAAACATAAAAAATGATGGAAATTCTGATTTTGGGCGATATTTAAGTAACATTTTTTGAATCTACGTAAAAAATGGGACCCAAATTAGGAATTTCAGCTTGGGGGCAAAATCCTGTTACATTAAGTATCAATAATATTTGTTAATTTGTAATAAAAGATTGTACAAATTTTCACAGTTTAACAATGAAATGTTTTGAACTGAGAGAGAAAAAAAGAATGACAAAAATGGGTCCCACAATCTCCTGAGTAAAACTAAGTGAATTTAGTCACGTCGTATTCAATGTGATTTATTTTTTAAAACTTAGTGGGATATTTTCTCATATCACCTATGTTTACAAATTTAGGTTGTTGTGATGACATCTCACACAGGCTGCCAACTGCATTCCTGGAAGAGTATTAATATAGCCAACCTATTAAGGAAAGGAAAGAAAGAAAAAGAAGAGGAAAGAGTGATTGCCATCACAAATCAACTATCGAACATTATCCCTATTGTTGTTCATTTCTCCGAGCCCCTTTTAACTTTGAGACGTACTCTTTCCTCTTCTTTCTCTCTTTCTTTACTTTTTTAATAGGTTGGCTATATTAATACTCTTCCAGGAATGCAGTTGGCAGCCTGTGTGAGACGTCATCACAACAACCTAAATTTGTAAAAATAGGTGATTTGAAAAAAATATCCCCAACTTAGTTTTGGATTTTATTTCCTTTTTATCGTTTTTAAAGGCTAAATTTTCACAAATGTGTATTGGAATTTGTTAAATGTTAATGCAACCACTTATAAAAACATAATGTTAGACTATTTCTCACTTAGTCAATTTATCAGGTATCGGTTTTTGTCAAGCGATATCAATAATAGTTAACGCACCATACATGATCTTTTGGTTCCCTTGATAAAAAGTAGTTTTATTTATGCTCCTTTTTTCACCATGAATTGTAAGTGCCAAGAGTTACCGCGGCAACTTTCAGATGTAGCCATGTATACATATATGTTTTGACCTTTGAAAGCAAATTGTACTTTGGTTCCTATTTGCCCAATGAATTAGGTTCAAACCTAAATCTACATTACAAGGTAATTGGAGGAAGAATAAGAAAAGCTAAATAATAATAATAATGGCCATCTTCTTCTAATTAAAGCGATACAAATCATAATTGATATCAATTATAATATTATCATAATTAATATTATTATCTATTGTTATTTGTTTGCTTTATTATTACCTCCGCCGAGGAGGTATTGTTTTCACTGGCGTTGGTTTTTTGGTTGGTTTGTTTGTGGTTTGTTTTGTCAGCAGGATAACTCAAAAAGTACGGAACGGATTCGAATGAAACTTTGTGGAGTTGTTGGAAATGCCAAAACGAACAAGTGATTAAATTTTGGCATCTCTGAGTGCAGAATTAGATGCAAAATGAGCTAAATACTAATAAATATTTCAAGTTAGCCTACTCTGCCAATAGATGTCGCTGTGCTGTGAAATCGGGTGCCGGGAGCGTCTTCCCTCGGATTTCCGTCGAGGGGAACCCTCCCCCGTCCCTCTACACCGCCCCAGTCGTGAAAAAATCCGCCTCGGAAGGCTCATAAAGATCCCGGACGGCGGGGTTTGCACTCTCTGAGTGTTATAGGTAGCCTTAGTTTTATTACCTCCGCCGAAGGAGGTATTGTTTTCACTGGCGGTTTGGTTGTTTTTTGGTTTGTTTTGTTTGTTGTTTTTTTTTGTCAGCAGGATAACTCAAAAAGTACTGAACGGATTTGGTGAAATTTGTGGAGTTGTTGAAGTGCCAAAAGGAAGAAGTGATTAAATTTTGGCATCTCTGAGTGCAGAATTAAGGCGCCAAATGAGCTAATACTACTAAATTTGCCAAGTTAGCCTACTCTGCCAATAGATGTCTTTTGCTGTGAAATTGGGGCCGGAACGTCTTCCTCTCGAATTTTCCGTCTAGGGAACCCTCCCCCGTCTCTCTACCCCTCCCCAGTCGTGAAAAATCCGCCTCGGAAGGCTCATGACGGCGGAGTTTGCACTCTCTGAGTGTATATATGCCTCTAGTTTACTTTGTAGTGTATCTTGTTCAATAGACCTGGTTGGATCTCTGATAACTTATGTGTTTGTCTACATGTTAACATGCTTTGATACCTTTAAGTGATGAAATAAGTTTAACTGATATGTATATATATATGAATGTACAGTGTAAATATTGGTTTTGCAAGCTTGAATTAATAAGAAAATATAGCATATTCCAAGTTTCCTTTGCGTGTGCATTCTCTATCAATCATGATCAATTATATGATCCTCACAACAAATTTATATTTTTATAACTATATGCCATTTTTAGTCTAAATGAATGAAGGGAACTTTAAAGGAAATACTTCACGTATAGTTAAGATAGTATTTTTCTGGGACTATTTGAATAAAGGATACCAGAATGCAAAAAGCTTGCATTATGTATATCAGTCATATGATATGTTACGATCGCACATATTTGCTCCATTTTCTTGAGTACAAATAAAATAACTTACCCTCTTGCATTATTGTTGCCTATGAAATCGACTAGAAAAAATGTTATGATTGCTTAAAGGACAATTTAAAGTACAGATTCACAAGTTAGCTTTTTAATGTAGATTCTCTGCTTAGAATTTTATTTCAATTTAATATATATTTTCTTGACTTTTTCATGGATAAAAACACTTTACACTGTTACATGTATATAATACAGGGTCCACGCACTAAATTTGACACTTTGGTTTATTGCACGAAACGGCCGCTAGGGGGCTACGATCGGCCAGCTGGGCTTTTACCTTTAGCCTCAGTAGTTGAACACAGCTGGTAACGATAACAATGGTGTCTGACAATTTTAACCCGCCCGAATCCTGGAAACGCGTAACTGCAGTGATGATGATCCGCGCCGGTTGCAAGGATATGGAGATTATGAAGACGGCGTGTGTGGCCAGGAACACTGTCAAGTCCATCAGATCGGAGCTGGAGGAGTCCAATAACGACTACGAGAGGTGGTGGAGAGAGAAAAGGGGAAAAAGACGTTCTGACTCCCTTAGGACCCCGGAATTCGTGGAAAAGCTCCAGAAGAAGGTGCAAGAGGACCCCAGCAAATCCTGCACCAAGCTGGCGGAGGAGTTGGGGGTCGGAAACACCACAGTTAGGGTATGTATCAACGAGGACCTCCGTTACTACTTCTACAAGCGCCGCAAAGGCCAGATTTTGACCGAGAAGGCCCAGGAGAACCAGTTTAACAAGGCCCTGAAGCTACACGAGCCCGAACATCTGGCCGCCCAACTCCCCCGACTGCAACCTGTGCGACTTCTACCTATGGGCGCGGTTGAAAGGGATACCAACCGAACTGCTTGCAACACCATGGCCGAGTTGAAGGCCCGCATCACGCTCTGCTTCAAGAAGTTGCCGAGGGACCAGGTCAGGTGCGCGTGCTCCAGGTTCCGGTCCCGGCTGAAGAAGGTCGTCGAGGTTAGGGGCCTGTACTTCAATTAGAATCCAAGCCAAGACCAATACTGACAACCATATATATATAATTTTTTGATTTAATAAAGAATTAAAGATTCTATCCATGTTTGTTTTTTATTTTCGAAAGTGTCAAATTTAGCGCGTGGACCCTGTATATATATATATATATATATATATATATATATATCGTATTTCAATCGCCTAAAGGGTTGAAAGAGTTTAAATGGTTCATTCCTTAAGGTTGGCGGGAAGACTTTGAGAGGAGAAAAATGTGTTTTACTTTTTCTTTCATGAGATAAGAAAGTAAGACACAATCGACCCAAGGATGTGATGTAATTTAATAGATTATTGCATGCCTGTTCGGATATATAACACAATCATATCAGGAGGATTTTATCTTTGTTCCAGAGTAATGCTTTTAAAAGTATTGAAACATTTAAAAGAAATTAAATGATTTAACATATTATATCCTCGTCGTTATTTATAAATTTACAAAGTATACGAAGCAAAAATTCAATATTGTCGAAAAAAGTAATCTGATACATCCAGAATTTTTATTCTTTTAGCATTGGCATTCGTCTTCTCTTTGATGATGAGTAGTATTAGTGGATATCTTCATAAATCTTACATGTGAGCTCCGCAAAAGTTGAGTCATTGGAAATAAATTATATTAGGATAAATGTATCTTGGGGGTTTATTCAATGGTCTTAGTTTTGACTTTTTGTCATATTATAATGGATAATCTATTTATATATGTACGGACATAATCTTGCCTTTAAACTCAACTTTTTTTCAGAACTAAATATTTTGATAAAGGTATATACAAGATTTGTCTAATTCATTAAATATATCTTTACAAGGCTTTTAAGGACGTCATACTGGTGTGCGAGCAGTCAGCTCTCGTGACAATATGAACAAATCATATATAAGGATAAATAGGTTGTGTTTTTTTCGAAACGTTGAACAAAAAAAAGAAGCATATGTTCATACTCAGAGAAATATTAATTTTTATGTGTTCGTTTATACATGTCGATAAATGGACCATATCCCTCCGAATAAAAGAGTAATTAAATGATAAAATCATGTTGATTGCTGAGTTTATGAGAACAACTTTTTTGTTATCCCATCTAAGTATGCATTTCAATACCACTTGCTAATGTAAATACAGAAAAATAGTGCAAACATGAAGTACTCCAATTTGCATGTTTTTTTAGATATTAAATTCAGGTGGTTTTAAAAATGACTTTTTTGAGGTTTCACTGTTCTGAACAAATAAGAGATTTTTTTATAAGCAAATATAAAAACTTTGTTTCACTTTTTTAAATAAAAACTCTATCAATTCCGAGAATATACCGTATGCTATATAAAAAATTAAACAATATCACAGAACAAACATATATATGATAAAATGATTAATTTGCTGATACGCAAACATAATGATGTAATCATCATTGCATTGCATTTCGTAATAAAAATAAATGAATGTCACAAACATTTTTATTTCAAGGAAAATATATAGGAACCAAGGTAGTTAAAAGCAGGAACTTTGTTTTTAAAAAACAATCTTTTCATAAATATGACTTGATCCAACTATGTTTTGAAATGTTTTTTGAGGAGCTAGGATCCGGAAGAAAGAATCTACCACCGGTACTTGGTAGAAAGTTGTGTCCAATCGATATTGGTTGATCGGTAGATTAAGGAATCATATCTCTCGATGAAATATAAAACAATGAACAACATCAATTTTTTCATCTTTTTCACAGAAAACCAAAACATTATTTTATTATTATAACGGAAATTACATTATTAAGATATGTGGGTTGTTCGGTTCAAAACAACTCGCATATTTGGGCGCCTATGGCGCCCATATATTCGCCCTCCGGGTAAGGGTAGGTTTTGGAGCTATTTTGTGAGTGAAACAGACCTTAAAGAATATAAGAGAGGAGTGAGAAAATAATTTTATGTTTTGTACAAACATTCCTCATAAAAGTTTGACTTTGTACAAAGAATATGTTTTAGGTCACATGAGATGCTTTTTTTTATATATTTCTCTAACTCCTCCTCCTCCTTTTCTTTTTTTCCCTCTCTTTACCTTGAAAAGTAGGTAGTAAAATCAGACAAGGTCTGATTTTTTACCATTTCCTGTCCCATCACTTTGCAAATAGTTTTATTAGGTCCGTCTTGACCCAAGGATTCCATAGGTACCTTCAAAGTTCAAATTTGACTATAAATGTGGGAGGAGATAGCGTGCGGACATACAGACGGTCAGAGATTGGTGAATTAATATATCGATTATAGAACGATGTAGATCAAAACTGTCTATTTTAATAATATTTTATTATATGAAAACAACAAGAGGTTCTTGATAAAACATTATTCTGAAATATGGAGCCAATGGTTTTTATTAACTCTATTGTATATATCGTATGACCCAAATACATTTACTCGTGGTTGGAAAGTTTTCGGTTGAAGACCATAAAATCATTCTGTTGCCCAACTCTGCTAAAATATTACCTTCTTTGTTACTTCAAGATTGTCCATTTACTTATCATTATTATTGTACCATATATATTATATATATATATATATATATATATATATATATATATATTATATATATATATATATATATATATATATATATATATATATATATATATATATATATATATATCAGGAAACGACCGGTACCCGGCCTGGGTCCCGGCTGTTTTTTGAGCGTCCTTGCCCTGCCCGATGTCCCTTTTTTAGACACCGGGCCGGGACTTCAATATTTTCTTTCGTTTGTCATTCATATATATTTATGGAAAATAATTTCCCAAAAAAAGTTAGGACGGTTTTTTAGGAAGGAATTTTCGAAATATTCTTAAAAAAACATCTTCACTTTTTGGAGATTCTTTTCAAAAAAACGTTACTTATTTTTAGGGATTTTTTTTCTAAAAAAACGTCGTGACTTCAGAATGTCGAAGGATCGAAAATATATATTAAGTCCCGGCCCAGTTTTGGCCCGGCCTGGTTTAAAAAATTTAAGTCCGGTCCGGTCCGGGTCCCGGCGAAAAAAGGTGTCCCGGTCGTTTCCTGATATATATATATATATATAATTACATAATGGATTTATTGAATTTAAATGGAATTTGAATAAATGCCATTTCAACTTGTCCTCTATATGTTTTGAAAATAAAGGTCCTGAAATATTATTTAACAGCTAAAATACATGAATACATTTTTATCCAAACCTGACCTGGCCTGGAGTGGTCTTTATAAGGAATGGCCCTTCCAAGAGATACAGAATATTTTAGACAAAGTAAACTATGGCTTTCATAGCCATACCTTAATGTGTCGAGAGGATTAATTAATCGTAAATCTCTATGTATTCAAATATGGATAGTACCTTTCTTGGATTGTCGATTACATCTCTTATTCGTGAGTGTCGTTTATGTCGGCAGAGTGATGCGACGTCTACCCACAGGCTGGTAGAGACGGATTTCTTTTATCATAAAATAATTATGGATTAAAATGCTTTAACCAACATCCTTCAATGTATGTGAGTCCAAGACTTCTAATAAATGGCCTAAAATTGTTAATTCAACTCCGCCATGGATCCAAGGCTCCACCTAAATTCGTAGATCCCAGGGATCCTACTCACAAACAACCCCTCAAAATATGAATAAATTTGATTTTTTAAATTATGTTATGTATGTCATAATATTTTATTTAATGCCATTAGTAAATGAATCCGTTTGAAATGATGAAAACATTGATGAAGGGGGGAAACAAATGTATTTATAACAATATGGGCCTCGGATAAGATTATTCTGAGTCCATAAATACGAAGCTTTAAAAACTGTTTCTGCAAAACTCTTAGTGAAAACATGACTCCCAAGGCTAATGCTATCAACTTTATTACAATTTTTAAGTGACTTTTTGAGAACAGAGAGATGGGAAACCCCCAATTAGATAAATAAGTCAACTTCTTTTCATTAAAATGTGGATATTCCCAAAATAAGATTTAAAGTTCATTTTACTTATGATGCCCGCTATGAATTATAAAAGTAGCGTTATCATTCTAAGTTATAAGTGTTGTGAAAACCTTTTGATATGAGGCTCTGAAGTATTAATATGCGAAATGGCATTATTAGGTTATTATTTTGCTTAACAGTACATATAAAATTAACAAAGATAAAAGCGATTGGTTTCTTGAACAATTCATTTTCTTCTTCCTCTTTTTGGTGGATTTGTTACCCCAAATTGTTTCATTTAAAAAAAGGTGATCCATTGACAATGTATTGAAACCCCAATATATTATGAGGGATACAGGCTCAGAGCATATGCGGGGTGGAACACAAATGCATGGGCGGTAATCTTTATGGATACCTAAAAAAGTCCCTAACTAAAAAGTATGTGAGTCCAAGACGTCTAATAAATGTTGGTCGAAAGAGTGGCCATGTCTAATTGTTAAATAGTCTGTCAAACAATAATCCCCATGTAAATGTTTTTCAATGATATTCTATTCTTTTTTTGTATGTCATAAAGCGAATAGCTGTAAATAGTAGCGGATATAAAGGCGTGTTGTATATCTGACTAATCTATATAGCTTTAAATGGCAATAAGAAAGGTGAGCACAAGGACAAAGAAATCAACTGATGTCGCAATATTTTATAGACAATTACATATTATTACCTCCGCCTAAGGAGGTATTGTTTTCACTGGCGTTGGTTTGTTGGTTGGTTGGTTTGTTTGTTTGTCAGCAGGATAACTCAAAAAATTGCGTAACGGATTCGGATGAAACTTTGTGGAGTTGTTGAAAATGCCAAAAGGAAAAAGTGATTAAATTTTGGAATCTCTAAGTGCTTATTTAAGATGCAAAATGAGCTAAATACTAATAAATATTTCAAGTCAGCCTACTCTGCCAATAGATGTCGCTGTGCTGTGCCCTCAAAGAGGAGAGCACAGCACAGCGACATCTATTTGCAAATGACAAAAAGACCAAGTGATTCATTTGGTGGGGATCGGCGGAGGTTTGCACTCTCGGAGTCCTTTAGTTTAAGTTGTAAATAAATGAAGACATTTAAAAATAGCTTTATGAACAATAAACAAAATAGAACGATGTTTGTTCACTGAACAAAAAGCCTGAAATATAATACATTGACCGGAATAATGAACATAATACTAAAAAAAATTATATTGTAGCGTTCTGTTCAAATAATATGGCTCTAATTATTCTTCGTGGTAAAACTTGGACTAGGTTATTCATATATAAGTGTATATTAATGTGGTTTAGGGTCTTTAATTCTGGCATTTAGGTTTCAGCAAAGCAATAAGGATATGGAGTAAGATCCAATTATGGCTCCAAATCAAAGTAGGGTGTGAACTAACGGATCTTCTTAATAGAAAATAGTATATGTCAGGATTAATAACGGAACACAAAATTGAACGACACTTATCTATGAACATAATATCGAACGGAGCGGAGTAAATTAAGGGAACGACATTTTTTTAACACTTACCTTCCTGTAAAAACCGTTAAATCCATTGAAGCTAGATTATCAAGTGCCATGGAATCAAGGCATATCTAATATTACAAAATAAAATCGATAAAAAAAAATAATTTCCACCGGTCTTTTTTAGTACGTGTAAGAATGTGGTTAATTATATATGATGTTCTTTGCGCTTTTATTGATTGTCTAATGTTAGTCATTTTGAGATTATTTTTAGAGCTACATTGTGCTTTATTGCAAATTTTATACAAGCATATATCTACTCCTCGGGGTTTTAACACATTTATTAACTAAACTCTTTAGAAAATAAAGTTTCTTATTTGCTATTATAAACTGCAAATGTTATATTGGACAAAAAAGAGTAATACAGTGGGTGTGGATATCACACTTTTAAGAACAGTTATTATATCCGTAGCATCAAGCTACTGTGCCCTGGAAATCAAGATACTCGATGTCCGTGATGATTCGGATTATACGATGGATAATACGATATTTTTCATAGAACCCAGCAAAATATCTCCAAGCGTTAAAGGGTTTACTGTAATTTCATCGCGCGTACGCCCACGTAATTAGGTCTACAAAGTAAAAAAATAAATAGCACGGAAAATGCTTCATTACAAAAAAGCTTCGTGACAAAAAATCACAAGAAAAGAAGAACGAGATAAATGCTTCACTACAAAAAAGTTTCGTGACAAAAATACCCACGAAAGAAAGAAGAACGAAGAAATTGATTGACTACAAAAGAGCAAGTGAGGTAAATAACAACGACGAAAAAACGGCTATAAAAAGGTCCACGACAATTTACGAGCAATGAAATTACTGGACACCGTTAAAAAGGATTTTAAGATTTCACAAGCAACTCTCCATGAACACCAAGGAGTGATTTCCTAAGTAGGGTTGGATTATATTCATATATGAATAGAACCTTTTCGAGATGTTCCCTTTAAAAATCGATATCATATGAAGTCTGACTTTAATCTATGATTACATATCACGTAATATTTCCATGAAATCAAATACCACTTTATTCGTGTTGACATGAAGCACGTTATTTCCCAATTAGGTTCTTCAATTCGTGACAGCAAAGTACACATGGGTTATTAGGAAATATAACTATTACATATCTATAACTACAAAGACAAAAAACAAGATTTTACTCACATGCACATATACAAAATACTTACAAATGCAAAAATTATATATTCAATTAGTATAAGATCTGTTTTTAAATAACACATATTGATAAAACCAAGTCGTTATTCGATCAAGGAGGTCATTTTCAATTTTTGACTTCATATTTATTTTCATTTTTTCTTTAAATGTAGTTACTGCAAATAATAATATTAAAGCTTGATTATGATCTCAAATGTTACAAATACATAAATGCACTAAATATTCTTTAAGGATTCATTATTTATGATAGTCTTATTATAGTATATATTCACATAAAACTATTTCATCCAGTTTTAATTTGAATACGTATTTCCTCCAGCCAAAAATATACAATGTGTTATAATTTGTGAATGAATATAAAATAGTTAAACAAAAATGAACGTTTTTTCATTGAATGTAAGTTTTGAATCTCCTCCTTCCCGCCTTTTTCTTTGAATTTTTTAACAGTTGATTCATGTCCAACTCATCACGTGTGGTATATGAATGATAGCACTAAGGTCAGTGTAGCCATGTTCATTTTTTATGTGGGATATTGGATTTTATAAAGCTTAATATGAAGAATTGTTCTAACAAAAGAAACAACATTACATCCAAAATCGAAAGTATAAAATACTTTTATATTATTTATGATATCATTAACCATGAGTTAATATGATATGCGTCTAAAAATTGTTATTATTATTATGAGTAACAATTTTAGACGTGTTGGCACAAGTATTTTTGAGCAATGTATTTGTAAATAAGATCACCATAAAACTATATGGTCATTGATTCTCATGTTCATTGTTAAAATATAAATTATAAGAGGTGTACTTTTATTTGGCTCTAAAAATAAATGTTGTTTTCAAAAAAGACTTTAATGTTCAGAAATTAGAAGCGTTTTAGAATTGATAAGTTAAAATATTATAAATCAAAAGCGTACCTATAATGAAGACATACAGTCGATCACCCCATGCTTTTTGTCTATAGTTCCCCGCTGGCTAAACTGTACCAAAGAATACTAGACCTAAGTTCAGTCATGGAAGTCTAGAATACATGGAACCCTCACGACTTTTTATTCTTTGCTGATAAGGCCGACACATATAAAAAAAGATATTAAATTCTATTAAGAAAAGAAGAAGAAATAAAGCTTTACCAACCAGTCATTTATCATTTTAATAAAATACATTTCAGGAATGATTGAAAAAATATAATCATAATATAAAAACTTACAAAACCCAATGTTATATATTATTAGGAGAGAAATATAAAATATAAAAATTATATTTATCAAATCTAATATTATAAGTAACGGTTCAAAGTCATTTTTATCTTTTCTTTTAAACAAAAATTAATCATATCAAAAAGTTCACTACTAATCTTTAAAAAGAAATCTCAATTAAAAAATTACCTTGATCTTCTTTTAACGTCCAAATGCAAAATAAGAAGAAGTTTTAAATTACTCTTTGTACCATATCTCTTTCATTTACTCTTCGTTTAGGATCTGAATGTCCATTCTGTGTTGGTTAACAACTTTGAGGCTGAGCTCTCTGCTCTTTTCCAAGCGTAAGGGAAGTGTGTCTGATTGAAAATGAGCGGATCCGCATGTCTGGTTGTAATGGTTGTAAATGTTGGCTTTCTCCATGAAATAGAGCAGGGAAGATCCGGACTCTATTTCTTATATAGGAGGGGGTTTCCAAAACGGATGGGCTTCTCGGGGTCTGAGCACTTCCGAGTCCCGTCCGCTTGTGAGTGATAGTTCTTACTGGGAAAAAACAAACGGAACAAGCAGGCATATTCAATCACTTATAGAATTATTCTATGAGGGTACGTGACAAAAACTAATGTCAGCCATTTTGTGAGCCATACTCTTCTATCCATTTTTTGATTCCGCATTTATGAACTGGGAGATCTCTCATTTGATTCCAAGCTGATATAAAAACCCAGAAACTGTACTATTATAATGTTTAATTACGGATAAAACTATTTTCATATCACCAACAAAAGTTTCAATTATCTGTTTACAGACGGAATTGAAAAGGAACATGCAATCAAATTCAACATGTACAATATCATGTACAATTACTTAATACATGATACATATTGTATTGCTGTCGGTCCTTGATCTATATTCAAAGTAGGAAACATAACTATAGTGTGATTATATCAATTTTAAAGCACATTGGTTATGATGTAATAATAATTGCTAAACAGTAAATGCCATTTGT
This sequence comes from Caligus rogercresseyi, assembly GCA_013387185.1. Lineage (NCBI taxonomy): Eukaryota > Metazoa > Arthropoda > Copepoda > Siphonostomatoida > Caligidae > Caligus > Caligus rogercresseyi. Next base: position 8,780,704 of record CP045890.1, on the reverse strand, counting down.
TCTCTGAACCATAGTATGAAGCAAAGCATAGTACAGTAGTATGCTATACCATACAGCTCAAACCAACTTTTCCCTTCTGAATGTCTTGAAAAATATCCTTTTCTCACAAGCATAACATAATGCCAATATTTTTCTTAAGCTAAGAAAATAAAAACTGCCGTCAATATTTGAGGATACCACGGAGAATTTCTTCAAGGTCAATATATATATATATATATAATATATATATATTATATATATATATATATATATAATATATTATATTATATATATATACATAATGTTTGACTGTGTTTGTCTCAGTTTTTTCATTTCAAACATGTTCATTGTGATAACTTTGATTTTTATACAGTAAAATCTATTGCTCATATTCATTATAACGTCATGCAAAAGAGAGGTATTACAATATCCTTGAGATCAGATAAGTACTCGTATTGCACATCATCCTCTCAGTGAGGTTGAAAGTCAGAGTTTCTCAACTCCATTTTTTTTCATGACTAATGTTGCAATTTTTATTGAACCATGGGAGCGTGATAAATATTTGGAGGACATTCAATATTATATTTATATGCTGAGAGTTAGAAAAAATATACACGCACTGACAAGGCCATCACTAGGGATAACAAAAGGTTGTTCTCAGAAACTTTCCAGTAGTCATAATTTTCATTTGGTAGCATAGTTTTCATTCACTTTCTTCATTTAATTATCCGAGTAATGATCCATTTATCGATATATATTAGCAAACATTTTTTGAAAGTATGATACCACGCCGAGATCAAGACTTACGTCACAGAGAATTTGTAGGGAAGTCAACCTTGATGTTATTCGTGAGTTTGCCTTAAACATATATATATATATATATATATATATCATCTTTTATTTATGAAGTAAATTTGATTAGTTTTTGTTCTGGGCCTCCATCGATAGCTGCTCCATATTTCACTGTTATTGAAGAGCACTTTACGTTTAGTACATAGAGTTGCAATTCATTTCGAAGAAAATTAAAAATATTCTCAAAAAAAAAAGCTTGCGAGTGGGTCGGTAAAAATACTTTGTGAGCAAAGTAATAGAGGTGCCTCATTTCTTTGACATCTACTTTCTAATAAAACCCAAATATGCAGTAGACTGCCGACCATATTTTCTAGCAGATGACCGGCTTTATATTATTATTACAAGAGATAAAATATCTAAGGATAATGCTCAAAATCATTCTTGGCGGAGAAAGTTTTCGGTTTCCACTTCAGAGATCTGTAAAAACCATACGCCCTTCCATGCCCAGGTTTTCAAAACTAATATTTGACAAGCAAACATCGAATGAGGTAAGAATATAGCAGGAAAGTTTTTAAATCTTCTAAGCCTTTCTTCGTCATGGGGAAAATAATTTATAATTCAACCTGTGGAATCGCTGGCGTGTCCAAATTCACAGCTCAATTCCAAATTGAGGCAGTCCTCATTAAATTTTATTTTCCATGCAATAGTTGTGGATTTTTATTCAACAATACATCGCACGCCTTCGTGGATTGTCCTCTATTGAAGACGATCAGCACTTTACTCAATCTAAACGTTTGTGGTAATATAGACTTAAATTCGAACAATTCTTTTTGGGCATTGAAAGAAGAAGGAAGATCTTTCCTCATCAAAAGGCTGTTAAATTTGCACTACTTGACATGAAATCATTAATTGCAAAGAGACTGCCAAATACCTCTTGTATGCTAATCGAAGACCTTAGAACAATTATGATTAGGGCAGCAGCTCGTTATTATTAGTTAAAAGTTTATTACTGTAAGTATTACAATAGATGTACACATAAGTATATATAAATACAAACTAAAGCAGCAGCAGCTCGTTATTCAGCCCTCTCAATAAAAATTCCAATTCATCTGCGACGTCATGGACATGGGCCGGAGATTTGATAAAGTTTATTCCTTCAAATTCTCTCGAATACCTCAAACTCATCAAATCGACAATAAGACGACATCAACGTTTTATATTGAAAAAAAAAATATTATAAGTCATTTATGTTTTGTTTTTAACGTAACTGTCTTAAGATTGTGTTTTTTTATCTCCTATCTTTCTAGTGTTTTGTTATTTTTTTTACACTGTATGATTTGTAGCTTATAAATAAACATCTTAACAAAAAATCAAAATATTTATGCTTTGAAGAAGAATGTAAGTTTAAATCATTTTAATATCTATTAGGAATTAGTTATTTTTTTCAAGTATAGTGTTGTAACTTTCATTAGTAATACAGATAAGTACCCAATTGAATGGTTTCTTCATTTTCTTTATTCTATGAAAATTTATTGTAAATAGTATCAATACATAATGATTAAACACTAAAACCGTTCAATCGTTCGGAAATCATAACAAAAAAAGTCGAGACTATGTATTAACGGCTAGGGTATACTTTCGTACACCGCCTCCATATTTTAGGGACTCATGGTATATATTTTTATTTTTGGAAGGGAATGGGAGAGGAAAAAAAAGAAAAAGAAAGAGGAGAGTTAGAGAGATGGAATAGAGAGAGACACAGAGAGAGAGTCACGCAGATATAGACACACAGATAGAGAGGCAGAGGAGAGAGAGAGAGAATTAACTTATTCCCATCCTGAAGAGTCTCGGGTAAATATATGAAGACCTCAATATGTCGCAACTGAGACTATGACTAGACTAGTTATTGACCCCAAGGAAATATTTACATGAGTCTCATGTTGGCAAAATTACGTTTTATGCTTAATCAAATCGTCCTCCGATAAGGGAGGCCATTATATAGATTATTTTGTAATGAGACAAAAAGTCTAGAAATTAAACAGACTATCTGTTTGACAATTTCTCTATGACAATATTATGAGGGATAATAAAAAGTTGTTCTATTAAACTCATCAATATACATATTTATGAGTTGGTAATTCCAATTTCTATCTTTTACTACATCTTATCGCCATGGTGATGATCTATTTATCATCAACTATAATGAAACAAATAAAAAATCGTCTAGGACCTTAGTACTTTATATAATATGCATATGGAATATCGGAGGATTCCTTTCAAAAGATTCGTTTATGCTACATGTTCATGAGAAAATATGCTTAAGGAGTTTATTCGTATCTCGGAGATGATGTTGACATGTCAAGAGCTGGTACTGAAATGATGCATTATTACATTTTGCCAACTGTTTTTTTATTATGAACTCTCCTTTATTTTCAACCCATCCCGTTTGAGAAAAGGATCTCCGTTTTTCATCAGTAGACATTATATTGATGTCCGATCTGATTTGTGTATATAGACGAGAGGATTAAGACAAAACGATTTCTTCCATAGAGTTATAAAGATATAGAGGGCTTGTTCCCTACAATAGCAGAGCTGACGTCATTGCCCAATATATACAAAGAAATTTGTACTAAGTCATCGTAAGTTGATCATAGGGATAGAAAGATTTATTTAGATTGGGCACAAAAATGTATTTCTCTGAAGAATCCAAAAAGCTCTCAATATCTTTATATCTCTATGTTTTCTTCGTTCTCCTGTTATTTAGACGTTTCTTACTCTTTCCTCTTGACAGGTAGAGCTATGTCCAAGAGCATCATCTAAGGTTGTTAAACCTTTATATTATAAACTGTAGTTACTTCTTATATAATTCCACGCCCTGGAATTACGCTAGGGCCTTTAGGCGTCGTCGCTGTATTCTTGAATTCTCTTCCTGAAGATGCAATCCACGCTCACCCTCCTGTAGTAAAAGATCTCGTAACAAAGAGTGATATATCCCTGATACATGCACTCCAAAAAGTGTTATAAATGTCAGCGTTAACATTGACATTAAGCCAATTGAGCCCCCATGACGAATTGATTAAAGAACCTTTTTCTTGTTCTTTCCAAATGTCGGCATTGTCAATTGACATAATTTTTTTTATATTTACATATAATATTATTAATATGTATTTTTATGTATAACTTCTTCAACTAGAATTGAAACATTCATTTTGTATTCATTTTAAAAAATAAAAATTGTAAAATCAAAGCAAAATATGTAATCTAAGATCTTATTTATACTAATTTTGTACACATATATATATATATATATATATACATATACAGTCGGCCCTCGCTACTTCGCCCCTCGACATCTCGCAGTTCTTTTACTACGCGACGATGGCTTGGCTCCCGTTTTTTCACGGCAATATTCAGTGGCTTTTAAAATATTTGAGGTTGAAAACTGGTAAATCTTCAAAAAAGCAAGATGGCGGCCCAAAAAAAGGTCCGGCCGCGTACATGTATTCAGACGCACGAACGACAACAAGGCAAAATGGCGGTAGGTTTAAACGCCGGGTGATGTCAAATCTCTCTAAATTTCAATATATATCAACATGCGACCCTCATATATATCGCGGTAGTCGTGTAGTGGATCCGGGCCGTCGCGACTTTGCGAGGGATGACTGTATATATATATATATATATATATATATATATATATATATATATATATATATATATATATATATATATATATATCATATATATACCTATCTTCCTCATATACCTTCCTCACAACCTTTTTTTTATGACATGAACCGTCTTTGCAGTCTTCTCTGATATCTTGAAAGCATTTATGGTCTTGAAGAGCGTTGCTTTGCTTAAATGCCTTTGAAAATTTTGCATGATTTCCGTCTCATACTCTACAAAATGAGGCCAAAATCTGTTCTGAAGCAATTTTGTGCTGTATGCAGATCTCTTCCAAACTGTTTACTCTTTTCATATCCCTACTTTTTGAATCGCACTGTCTCTCAAAATGTATCATGAAATCTCTCAATGATTTCTATAAGTCTTCAATTCATTCTAAACTAATGTACTTACTCTATAAATGATGAATAATGCACTTGATGCAATAGCTAACGAATCTTTTGTCAGTCAATCTACTATTGAGGCCATTCATGAAATCATTTCATCAATAGATTGATGATAATACAGTAGGCCATGTTTCTTTGCACATTTTCTCCTCGTGACAAAACCAATTAATTATTCTTTTCATTTGTATGTAAAACCACCGACTTAAATTCTAATTGTTTTAACCTCTTGTTTAAATATTTATTATAAACTATATTTTATATATCTTGAAGTAGAGATGGAGATCCAGTAGAGTCGTTGAGTAGAGATCACGATCGTATCCTCTCCTTGGAGTAACTACGATCGTGATCTATATCAGAAGAATCAGCGACTCTACTTGAAGAGATCAGGAGTGTTATATCTTTTAGAAGGGATGACGACATAAATATACATCAAGAAAAATCTTCGAAAATCGATATTTTATTAAATACAATGCAATTTCTTCGTAATTTAATTTACTTTGAGTAAAGTTCTATCTTAATTATTCAACTATCATTATGTTATTAGAGTTAAAAATAATTGCATGTGTTTTGGAGTTTTACTTATTAGGCATGTGCTTCAACACAAATAAAACTTTTATATCGTGTTAAAACTTCTCTTCCTCTGAATTATTTTAATTATAAGTTTAATTATATTTGAAACCCATTGTAAGATACAACATGAGAGTCCTTCAAGTAATCCAATTGATAATCATTCAACAAAAATTTAATTAAAGAGGCTTTGACATATATCTGCAAAATACATACATATCGTAATTACCTGCAAACACAATTGTATTCAAGAGGAGTAAATGACAAGGACGCCCTATTTTAAAAAACAAGGAAGAGATAATTTTTAAGGCCATACTTCATATTTAAAATATAAATAAACAAAAGTACTTAATATCTTGACAAGTAGACTCCGCAGTTGTGAACTTTTTTCAAGTCAACAGTCGTTACAAATAAAAGCCTTCCTTTTGATGTTTTTATAAAAGTTTGAATTTGGCGCGTTAGAGCAAGGTTACCAATCTCACACTGTTCCTTCTTCTCTTCCAATACGGCCCTACTTATTTAGTGAGAGCTATAATGAGTTTATTTTATTGTTTGCAGTTGCCAGCTCTAAAAAATGATGTTTTTGAATAAGCAGGAATAAAAGTTTATCTATTCCTAATGATGGTATTTATAGACTTAAAAGACAGCTCTTTTTTGTTGATGTTATAAGTTACCTTGACCTCTTTTACATAAAAGGATTTTTTACATAAATACTAATATTGTCAAAAGGAATTAAATACCCTCATTAATAATGAGGATATTTAATTCCTTTTGATTTTGAATAATATCCTATAATGAGTCATTATAGGATATTATTGATTTAAAAATTCTATATCTCTAGGAAGCAAATGGGAAGGAAGGATTCCTTGATCATGTTCTTAATAATATTTTTTTTTTGGGGGGGAAAGCAGTTCTGCGTCAACTGTCGAACATCTGATAACATGGTAGGCTTTCCCGCCTTATTCACAGGAGGCTATGAGCAAAATATACATTGTGTTCATGTTATTCCTTATGAGAATGATATAATAGTAATCCTTGTCTTGAAGAGTTAAAGAGAGAGAGAATAAGGAATGTGAACTTGAATGGATTTCGAAGGATAGGAGCTGTTTAAAATTTAGATATGACATTCAGGCTGCGGAACTTTGAACTACGACTCTTAATTGTTCATACAAAGGGATCAATCTACAATGCAGAAGAAGAAGAACATTTATTATAATGGGTGAAATAGAGCAATTGAGTGAACAATTCTTCAGCTTTACATACATGCATACATTCGTGAAGCCCGTCTATTAGGAACATATAATTGTGCTCTGCACAAATACCACAAGGCAATGAGGAAGTGCGAAATATTATTATTTTTTTAAGTGTACAAAATGCAGGGATTCCTTATAGGAACTTTACAATAAATATACATATCTTGGTACCGTTTCATCAAGGCAAAGTACCAAACTATTGGGTAGAGAGAGAGTAAAGCTGAACGTTCTTCCACGGAATTAACTCGAAAGCTTACCGAAAGCAGTACTTATTGTTCTGCATTCAAAAACTAAACACATGGTTTATGAATATAACACCAAAATTGTACTTTTGAGTGAAAAGGAGGCATTTTGAATGATGAATGCCAAATATGTTGAACAGAAGGCCGGACTAAACTTATGTCCCTGATAATTTTATGTAATCATTTTAAGAAATAGGTTCTTATTACTATTAATCACGTTCCTTAAATATGAATGACCTTGTCTTGTGATAGCAATATTTTTATATTTTGTAGAATGTCTGTTTTAACAGTGTTGTTATATAACTGCCTGCAGCAGGGAGCCAACATGAGACGCAATGAAGACTTTCGCAGTGCGCTTATATATAACTAAATGGCTATAAAGAGTAACCTTAGACAATATGAATGGATTTGCATATCATAATTCTTATCAATTATTGAATGAGGGGTATTCAGGGCTTACAACCCCCATCAAATAGTAGCCACGAATACAGGATGGTAATTATGAGGTTTAAAGGCACGTTTGATGATTTCATGATACGCCATGAGTATCAATGTCAGTATGGACGATAGTATAATTGAAATGTCTAAAGGACATTTATTTTATCAGATAAATGTAATTTATTTCTACGTGAATGCAAGGGTTCTTCAAACCATTTAAATTTTAGTGGAGATTCGTAGAAAAGTAAAAAAAGAAGAAAATGCAGTCTTCTTTTCGAGGAAAAATGAATAAATATCAGAAAATACATATCAGTAAGGAAACCTAATGCATAATACAATTATATTTTGTTCGTATGGAAGGCCTTCCATAGATAATACATACTAGTGAAATCCAAAGTGAATTATTAGATATTGCTTAACCTAAATCATATTATAAAAATATAATCAATATATTATAATCCATATTGTCATACATTGATATCCGTATGTAACAATTGGTTCCCTGATTTTGATGCCTTTATGACAAGGACAAAACATAAGCTAACAATGCCTGATATACACTAAGAAAATACTTGACAAAAAGTGGTCTAACCCAAGGTATATTAATACCAGTTTATTTATTTCATGTGTAGTGAAACGTAAGAATCTTACTATTATTTTCACATCATCAACAAGATTATTTTTAGCAATATATATTTTGTGATGTAAGCGGGAAGTCTTCCCGTAGTGACGTCATTAGAAATCACACGCAAGCAAAAGGTCATCTCCGTTGGCAATATGGACGTACCTTGTTTGTCAATGGTCTAGTCTATTTGTTCGATTATTTTACGTTACCTTCATTACAACGAATCAGGAATAGGGTGTAATCAAATATAAAAATGAGAATATTCTAATGATGTGGCCAAAACCATGACGTAAATTACTTTTAGTGTCATTTTTTATTTGTCTCTTTTTTCAAGATGCTAACATTGCTATACTCTTATTGAATAAAATAAACTAGCCGTTATTACATACATATATATATAACTATACAGCTGTTCAAGGCCATTGAAAGAACTTAAAAGCTTCTAGCGAGATATAGTTAAAAGTTAAAAGTCTAATCCATGTTTAACTTAAAGTCACACATTTTATAGATTTAGCTTAGACGTCACCGTGTATTTTTAGAGACATAAAAAAGCATTTTATCTTATGGAGCCCTTCTCTGATCATAAAGTAATTCAAGTTGAACTTGGTTCCCCGCCTGCCCGACATCAGTTCAAAACGGCAAAATGAATCCTTGAACATAATTTTTTTTGGCACTATTTAAGAATTCGCTCCTTTTCCAGAGACTCCTTTATTCACTTTAAAAGTCCATAGTGATAAAGGATGATATACGCAAGTAAAAGAGAGAGAAAAGAGGGAAGGAGAAAGATGAAGAGAGAGGGAAGGAAAAAAGGGGATTGAGAGAGAGGAGGGAGGAGAGAGTAATCAGTGCCAATCACCGACCATGTCGGGGGAGCCGATAAAGAAAAACAATGTCCGAATGAATTATACAACTACTATTACTATTATTTTAGAGTTATAAACCATCATTTTACTCCAGGATAATTGTTATAATAGCTAGAAACCAAAAACAGCCCAGCCCTCGACGACCAACGTTTCATATAGAACGTAGAACATGATTTTACATAAACTTATGTTGTTCTACGTTCAATATAAAACGTTGGTCATCGAGAGGTGGGTTGAGTATAGCATCCTTTATCACTATGGACTTTTAAAGTGAATAAAGGAGTCCCTGGAAAAGGAGCGAATTCTTAAATAGTGCCGCTCTTTTATTCATAACATCAAAATTTTAGCGATTATGTTTTCCAAAGCCAAAAGAAGAGAAGTAAGAATTTTTAGCGATAATTTAGATGACATTTTAAATACAGGGTCTATTTTTCATAGATCCTTCGTCCCTCATACTTTCAATATTTTTAGAGTATCTGATATCACAGAAGAAGAGATGGAACGAAAGTGCAAAAAAAAAAGAAAACGATGCCGGATTCAGAAGGACGGGATCTATTTTTAAATGATCTAATACTTCTGTTGCAGTCCAGAGAATTATTTTACATAATTCCTTCCCTAAATATTTTAAAAATAAGCCACTTAAAATATGAAACATTGGAACAGTGAAATAATATTTACATATTAATACGTAAGCATAATGAAATATATTTTAAAGTAATATAATCAAATAGACGTGTAGTTTTTATTATCATATGTGGAATTTATTTAATGACGCTTCTTGTTTGATTGAACCTATCATGACATTTAAAAAAATCCGTAATATCTCATTTATTTACTGTGGACCATAAACCATAAAGGAGGTGAACCAGCTCGCCGAGGAATCCATAATTAGGAAGACCCCAGTGGAAGCTCAATGTATGGAATTCTTCGACATTTTCTGTAAATTTAATTTATTCCATTGTAAAGATCTTAGCTCTTGTATATTTTTGTTTACAAGCTGATACCGGGTTCAAGTGGAGTCAAACAAACAATAATCCTCACATCTCTTATTTCCTAGAATTATCTTGATGTAAAGTTTATTGTTACCTTCCTGGTTTTCCCCAACGTTAATATGTGGTGAAACTTTTCACCTATATTTTTTATATTGAGGAAAACACTTGTTCATGTGTTGATACGTTTGCAATCAAAGAACGAATAACATATGATTATTTCGACACCTTGCACAATATCTGATAGTGACATTAATAGATTGTAAATATTTTTTGGATGATTTACGATTAAATAGATAAAAATAGTTTTTATTTTTGAGAAAATATGATAAAAAGTACAGGGTCAACATCAATTCCTAACCATGTTCCATGGATTAACTTTAATCTATATAATAATACTCTAGGAACGAACAAAAAAACGCGACAATTTTGCATGCTACAGCCAAACTACTTGATGGATCGAGTTGAAATTTGGCACAGAGATGTTTTTCGATCTGGAGATTATACTGGTCAAAAAATTTTTTGTCTTTATGGCCACAATGGGCTAGAAAAGGCCAATTGAAAGTTGGATTTCCAGTTTTTGATAAACAAATGTATTTTTTTCATTTCAAATATTTTAAAGAAACTAATCTTTCTAAGAATTTGATAGTAACATGTTGGTATGTATCTTCAATAACTACATTTTTAAGAGCGATCAAAGTTTAAATAAAAAAGGGAGAAAGAAAAAATGAATGCCACTATCTATATAATAATATTCTAGGAACGAACACAAAAACGCGACAATTTTGTATGTTACAGCCAAACCACTTGATGGATCGAGTTGAAATTTGGCACAGAGATGTCTTTCTATCTGGAGATTATATTGGTCAAAAAATAATTTTGTTTATGGCCACAATGGGCTAGAAAAGGCCAATTGAAAGTTGGATTTCCAGGTTTTGATAAACAAATGTATTTTTTTTCATTACAAATATTTCAAAGAGCTACTCTTTCTAAGAATTTTGATATTTACATGTTGGTATGTATCTTCAAAAACTCCATTTTTAAGAGCGATCAAACTTTAAATAAAAAAGGGAGAAAGAAAAAATGAATACCCCTATCATTTAATAATACCCTAAAAAGTCATGTCATGTGGATGTAGCAGCTTAAACACTAGATTGATCAAATTGCAATTCAGCATGGAGATGTATTTTTTTGGGGGATATTATTGAGCCAAAAAAATAATGTATGACATACTTTTGCTCCTCTGTCATACGTCATATATACATACAGATATAGCCATTTAAATTTAAATGCCAATTTATCCATTTATTTGAAAAAATACATACCAATATAAAAATATACATTTTTGAACTCTAAGTAAAAATACAATTGAGATGAGGTAATAAAATAGGGGTCTTTAGTACTCAAGAGTTGAGGTACTCATATCTCACGCTCAAGCAGAATAGTTTTTTAGTGTGAAAAATTATTGCCGCCCTAGAGTGAAAAATATGACAGATATATACCCATGTTATAAAGTATGAAGTGTAGTTCATGCAAATTCTCATCATCATAGATAAATGGTCTTTGAATTTTTTTTCAATAAACTCATTATTTTGAGCAAAACCCCAAAAAACTTTAACTGCCCATTTGTCCTTATTGGGTAATGATAGGTGGCTTAAAAGTACATAATATCAACAAAATATAAATTTCTGAGAGGTCATAACACTTCATTTTTGTGATTTGCATGTGAAAATTTCAAGTAATTGGCGAAAAACGACATAATTCAAATTTTCTTTGTTTTTTTTTTAACAAACATTTTTTTTTGGTTTTTAAAAGTTGTAGGAAACGTTTTTCTGAGACACTCTGTTCAAATAAAATTGATCTTTTTTCAAAATTATCATCAGGAGAGCTACTCAAAGGTCCCTTTTACAACCATTCAAAGCCGTTTTTGAGAGGTCTCCCTAGGGAGTTGATACATAAAATAAAAAAAACCTTAGAATTGAATTTGTACAATAAAACATCTGCGATTTTTTTGGCAACTCATATTTTTTGCAAGGCCTTTAGGGACCTCTTGAAGACCCCCCCTCAAAAATATTTGGTAAACCACTTACCCCGTTTTTTGAACAAAGTTTTTGTTTGGAGTGTTTTTTCTATTGGTATAGTAAAAAGTGCTCAACTCGGTATTCCGAGATAAATCATCAGTTTATTATGTGTTGAAAATAATATAAAAAGGGAGGAAGAAAAATGTTACATAAAAAAGGAATTAGCCGGTTTCATATTAATGAGACAATTGAAAGTGAATTAATGAATGAATATACTCAGTACGAGTAGATACTCTTCAGTTAGTGTATCCGGATAAGTTATTCCCAGATAATTCACTTATCTACAAACATCTTTTCTTTTGGATCTTATTCCTTATCACCAGGCTTGTTGATCGGAGTTTTTTCTGATCGGCGATCAATAGCGATATAGCGATATTTGATCGCTGATCGGAGTATCGCAAAAGGTCCTGATCTTTATATCTTTTGATCGTAAGAAAATCACTAAAAAAAGCGATCCGATCAATTTTTATAAAATATCTAAAAGAAAAAATGTTTGTAATAAGGATTTTGGAGACAAACCCTACATTTCTTAAACTTAACTTATTAACTCTCATATTGACCAAAATCCATTCCAACACTAATATTTGTTTAGAAAACACAAAATACAGACTAATACTAATGGAAAAAGCCAGTGTGTGCTATCCTGATATATTTTTGTCCTAAATATACAGACAGGCAACTATGTAGAAGTCATTGTTTTGTAGCTCATAGGCTATGGGAAACATTTATTCTGGCATCTCCTGTCTTAAAGTATGCAGCCATATGTCAATTGTGGAGCCAGAGTGTTGTAGCTCATAGGCTATGAGAAACAATCATTCTGATATTTTTGTCCTAAAATATACATACAGGCGCCTATTCGTTATTTTGGAGCTCATAGGCCAGTGGTTCCCAAAGTGGGGGGCGTAGAGCAATTGCATGGGGGGGGACGATGAATGAAATATAAATGCCGTTGACTAAATAACACTGCTAGAAAATGGACAAAAAAAAAAGGTTGAGGTTTGTATTAATTACAATGTGTAAATAAACTGCAATGGACTCTGAGAAAAAATGTGTAGTTTCCTTTTTTTTGGTGGGGGGGGGGGGGGGCAAAAATTTCTTATAAATCAAAGGGGCCCCAGCAGAAAAAGTTCGGGAACCACTGTCAAAGGCTATGGGAAACAACCATTCCATTGCCATATAAAGATGAATGCTTATAAAGTTTGACTGTATATAAATTTAAATTTTTACTTAGAATTAGTATTATATAGGTACTTTTTTTGTTGATCGCAATTAAATTGATCGGATCGCTGATCGGCAAAATCCCTGATCGTTATATCGCTATTCGCAAAGAATTTCTGATCGCTATTTTTGATCGGATCGCTATTTTTTTCCTGATCGCTCACAAGCCTGCTTATCACAATTGAAACAATTTATACTTGAGAGGATCTGATAATAAATATCTGATGGAGACCCAAATAACTCAAAGGACTCAGTGCCAAGGAACAGGAAATCTGTCCATTCTAGAGATGGAAAGTCGAGGGATATTTTGGGCGTGTGAAAGGAAATGTCTGAAGGGTGCAATTGAGTTCAAGCTCCTTGTTATCGCTATCTCTCTCCTCTCTTGAGGAATATTTATTTCATTTATGAAGCAGGCCAAGTCGGCCAGAACAGAAGGTATTTATTTATATTTGAATCTCTGTTTTTGCTTCCGTTCGAGGAGAGAATAGTGATACAAGAAGCTTGAAACTCAATTGCACCCTTCGACATTCTCCCTTTCACACCCAAAATATCCCTCGACTTTCCATCTCTATCCATTCTAAAGGATTAAGGGAGGCACAAAGAGCTAGGACAAATGAGAAATCGAGTATGTATATGGAGATAAAATATGTCAACAGCACAGAGGGAGAGGAAAGAGAAAGGATGAGAATATGGAGAAGTATTAGATCGAACGCTGGCTCTACATCAAGAGTTTACTTGGGTCCGATGACTAAACTTTGTCTGTACTGTCAAGCCTTTAGATTCCCAAATAAGACCCTTAATTGCTGTCACAATGAGAAGGTCAGCCTTTCACCATTAGGTGTTTATCCATCACCACTGGTGGACCTTATAACAGGCTGTAGCACTGAATCATGTAACTTTAGGGACATCAGACACTATAACAGTGCCTTCTCATTTGCTTTATTTGGAGCCCAAACAGTACAGGTGAGTGGGTGCCTGCGATGGCTAATTAAATAAACTATATGTATAGCCACTTAATCCCCTAAATCAAGGCAGAACTATCCTGTAGAGTTTCTCAACTCGCTAACACCTTCTGGGATGCCACCACACCGTCTGAATTTGAAAGTGAATGCAGTCGTGATGCTACTTAGGAATCTGTCTCTCCGCCAGGACCTTTGCAATGGAACTAGACTGAAGGTCACTCACATGCATAACAACTGCATCCAAACCTCAATTATGACAGGTGCTAACCAAGGTAACGAAGTCCTGATTCTTCGCATCAATCCAGCACCCAGTGACACTAACCTGCCATTTATCCTGGAACGACACAGTTTCCTCTGAGACTGGCTTACTCCATAACAATAAACAAGGCACAGGGTCAGACCTTTGAGAAAGTGGTAATTTATCTGCAAAGTCCAGTCTTCTCACATGGCCAGTTATATGTGGCTTTTTCAAGGGAAAGTGTATGACAGAAAGTGTATTATCAGAAAGTGAAGGTGGAGGTTGGAGGAAATAATACAGTGACACCCAACGTAATATATTGGGAAGTGCTTGACGCCACTTAAGGGATTTCTTTCATTTTTTTCTTCTTTGTATTTTATTAGAATATTTTCTCATTGGAATAAAACAACATTATTATTTTAAAAAGAACATTTTCTATTATGCTGTTAAAAACATAAAGCGTCACTATGTGACGGGTCCTCGCTAGTATTATAATAATACATCAAATTCATATACGGATATACCAATTCTTCTAACCGAATATACAAACTATAATGTTTATTTTCGTATTTATACGTATTAGTATCGTTTTTATATACTTGTGCAGTATACCTATGTGAACAATTTAATAAAAAATGGATTAAATATAAAATTACATAATTAAGTCCGGAAATAGATTGCCCAGAAAAAGGGACCTGGAAAACAAGACCTAGAAAGAAATGATACAAGGAAAAAATGACCCAAGGAAGAAAAGGAAAATGGCGATGCACGGAAAAATGACCCAAATAAATCGTTGTCCCGTTTAATTACAACAGCAAGGAAATCATTAATCTATAAATGCCTATATAAATTTATTTTAAAGGACAATATACTCGATTTATTTGAGAAATATTTGAGAAATACTTGCGTACCAATGCATTTGGGCAATTTTTTCCATGAGTGATCGTTTTCCTTTTCTATCTTGGGTCATTTCTTCCTAGTATATTTCTTTCAATGCAGTATTTCCCTTGGCCATGTCTGCGGGACACCCTATTTCCTGACTTAATTATGTAATTTGCCCATACTAATTGCTTACCAAAATATATCAACGCCACAATCACATTTCCGAAATCTATTAATTCTCCCTCTCTCTCTTTCTCTCTCTCTCCCTTCCTCTCTCTCTTTCTCTCTCTCTCCTTCCTCTCTCTCTCTCACTCCCACTCTCTCTCTCTCTCAATATATATATATATGCCTCCTCAGAAAATCTATATTTCAATGGAAATTATGTTGTGAACAAGAAATGCATCTGATAAGTATCATATCCACAAAACAGTATGGCTATCTGATACTAGTAGCAAATGTTCCCTATTGGAGACTGAAGAAAATATAAGAAATATTTGTAATTTCCTACTATCTTTGACCATGTTTGAAAAGGAAATATATTGAAAATAAATTTCCATATTTGGTGATGATTGATTGCTATACAAAATAAAATAAAAACCAAAATCATCAAAATTTGATAAGTATCATTGGTTGTATGTCTTAAAACATGACCAGCAACAAGTATTTAATTTTTTTAAAGCTAAATAAACCTTTATTTAAGTTCAAAATAATATATTATATATGGTATCCGAGTCAAGTTTATATAATCTGGAAAACAGTGTATATATATCTGCTATGACATAAGCTCAATTCAAATAAAAATATTTGAAACTGACTTCATGTTATTTTTTATTTAAATCCATGGCAACCAAAGTATCCTCCAAGAATCAGCTTTGGATGCTTCTTATTTAAGCATAGTCGACCTATTTGGGCTCTAATGTATTATAAATAAAGCGTTATAGCTTATAATTCATATGGCCAGCTAATAATCATTATTAAGTAATGTCTTTTTCTTTATATTCTGAAAAAGACAATCGATAAAACCGTCTTGATTCATTGGTTCCCGCCAAATATCGAATTTTATCAAACTTTTAAACATTTAAAAAAAGGCAAGATATTCGAAAAAGAAAATCAGACGACCTCTCCAATAATTAATGCTTAATTAACCATTTCCTTTAATTCAATCCTGAATAAGTAGATAGACTGACGTAGAGATTGAACCATTATATATATATATATATATATATATATATATATATATATATATATATATATATATATATATATATATAATGAAAAACAAAGTTTCAATATGGGAATGACCTCACACCTCTCCGTTTTTCAAATAAATTAGAAAGGACATCAATTGTATGTAGACCTTTTATGGAACGTGATTGGTTTAAAGAAAAAGAAGTGTAAATAGTAATACTAATAAACCAGCTGGCATTAGAAATCAAGACATCACTTCATTCATGGCTCTTGAGATATAAGAAATATTAATTGTCTTTTCTCAGAGTTTTGATCCATTGCATTACCTAATACTTTAAATGGGGCAGACTTCCTATTGATTGAATAGTGCAACTTTATATATTCAGGGAGGTGATGCATATTAACTTTATTCTGTCAATTCAGTGAATAAATGGACCATCCTTCTGATGATTAAACATAAAAGTAAAAAATAGGGTTGCCAACTGAAAAAACATTGTTTATTTCTTTATGAGAATTTCCATAGAATCATCCTTAATTATTAGCTGTAGCAATGAATACTAAAGCAATCAGGAATGGTAAAGTTGCGCAACCTTTCAAAACACAAATACAAAGTGGGATCGACTAATTTATTTATTTGCCGCGTGAATGAAGTAGTGGAAGTGTGTAGAGGAATCGTTTTAGAACTACCTATTTATCTTCAAACTAGACGACAATGGGGAAGGTTTGTGTTGCTCCGGATTGCAAGAGTGGCTACAAACCAAAGGGCAATGAGGGGGAAAAGAGACGGTTTCATATGTTCCCTAAGGATGAGTCCCTACGCCAACTCTGGACAAAGGCTGTTCCGCGAAAAAATTAGATACCTTCAAGACATTCTGCGTTGTGTGACGTACATTTCATGCCCTCCGATTATAAGCCAGAGTCTACTGACTCTAATCCATCACGTTCAGACAGATCTGGAAAAACTCTTTGTCTTAAGATATTAATAAAAGATGCCGTCCCTTCCAATTTTCCAATCTTCCTCACTACTATTCAAAAAAGCCTCCAAAGCGTTCCTCCACCTCAACCTCCTCCTCACGACTCCTGAATGAAAACGAGCAAATTTAAAAAAGAATAAGGCTTTTGAAGAGGCCAACACATTTTTAACACTCGAAGAGCTTCAAATTAAAATGGATAGGACTTGCCTTCCGAGCGGCGTTCAAAACATTATGATGAAAAAGATAAAGAGCTATGGTTCTTCAAGATGAACTTTAGTCATGGAGGACCGTCAATAGACTTCAGTCTAAAGATTAATGAAGAAATGACAATCCATATACGTGAGCCAAACTTCATTCCTTAACCTTCTTTATTACCTCCGCCGAAGGAGGTATTGTTTTCACTGGCGTTTGTTGGTTTGTTGGTTTGTCAGCAGGATAACTCAAAAGTACTGAACGGATTTGGATGAAATTTTGTGGAGTTGTTGGAAGTGCGAAAAGGAAGAAGTGATTAAATTTTGGCATCTCTGAGTGCAGAATTAAGGCGCCAAATGAGCTAAATACTACTAAATTTGCCAAGTTAGCCTACTCTGCCAATAGATGTCGTTTTGCTGTGAAATTGGGTGCCGGGAGCGTCTTCCTCTCGGAATTTCCGTCTAGGGGAACCCTCCCCCGTCTCTCTACGCCTCCCAGTCGTGAAAATCCGCCTCGGAAGGCTCATGACGGCGGAGGTTTGCACTCTCTGAGTGTATATATGCCTCTAGTTTATATATTGTTTTTCACATATCAAAACTTGACTATCCGTCAGTATTTTCTTATTAATACTGATTCATACAACTACGATGACTTTATTCCCTGCTATGTTGTATTTTTCAGGGTGAAAGATAGAGATCTATCTTTAATCATCTCGAACATATCACCAAGAACAATCATATTACAAAATGTGACACCCTTCTTAATATTTTGGCCTTCTTAAATTCTTCTTAACTGAAAAGTATGATTAATACCGAATTATTTAGATAGAAACTAGGACATTTAGGTCATTAAAACCATACATAGCTTAACCAAACCATTAATTCAATTACATACTTTAAGACCTACCATATTAATTTCCCAAGAGTTACAATAGTTCAAAATTCAGTAGGCAAGACGGGTTCCTGCTTGCTCATTGAGGCACATTGGACGATGAGACGGTGTACAAGTATTGTATTGTATATACAGTTAAGACAACATGTATGATCCATGCTATTCTTATTTAATCAACCATTATCGATTACCTCATCAAGTGGGAAAGAAGGAACTATGTTTTGTAGTTACAAAAAATAAATATTTAATGTTTATTTATGTATATATGTACGCAATTGCTAGTGTGAAATAATAATGGTTATATAATTTTAAGAAATACTCATTAGACACTAGCCAACTTTATATAGAGCTCACGCATCGATACAATTGATGTTAAGCCGTAATCAAGCACAAAAAGAGAATATATTGGAGAATGAGATGCTAACCTCTTAGCTATAAGAGCTTTGGCATTTAAAAGAGCATTGTTAATTCTAGATTATCTAGATTTGGCAGAAGAGGATCTGCCAAGACCGAACAGGATGATAGCTTAGCAAATGTAATTTGCATCTGAAGTCTGAAGGTCTCTAACATTCAAACTGATGAACTGTCTAAGGATGGTTACTGTATGACAATCTACATAGGTGTGTAACTTTTGAAACCAAAAACAATTTTAATTGAACTGCTCAAATACAACACAGGTATATAAACTACAAAATGTTTTTATAAAGGTCCTTTTACAATAACACCGTTAATTGTGGAACAATTTATTTGAACTGCTCAAATACAACACAGGTATATAAACTACAAAATGTTTTTATAAAGGTCCTTTAACAATACCATTAATTGTGGAACAATTTATTTGAAGCAATTTGAAAAAAATACATTTTTGTAATATGGCTATGCATAATAAGAAATGCAAATATATAAAACAAGACACATGATTGATGTTCGATGCAGATCATTTTATAGGCTATAATTATATTAATTTACAACAGATATATTCGACCAAAGCTCAAAGAAGCCCAGTTAAAAAAATCAAAGGTTCTGAAAATCATAAAGCTTAAGTTAGAATGCTAAGCATTTGGAATGCTTATTTTAAATTTGCTGAGTTGCATCACGTGGGATAACTTTACTCGTAATTGTTCAGCTAAATTGCAGCCGTAATAACTAAATATAAATTATAATAAGAGTGTCCCGCCAAAATTCTAGATCCTGTAATGGTTATAGGTCTTGGTCCGTATAGGTCAGCGTGTGGATTAGGGACCCTTGGTAACCCATCTACGGTTAAACCATGTTAGGGGCCACTCGCCGATAGCAGCTATCCAATTTCTTCACGCAGAAGAAAAATAAGTATTATAGAACCTCTGTTTATAGCGGCCACTTAACTGTAAAAATCACTTTGAGTGGCCACTATCGACAGCTCTGACTCTCTCTCTCTCTTTATCTCTCATATTTAATATAGGCATTTGCAGGCAATTTTCTCTGTGGTTAATTTTCTTGCGGACAATTTTCTGTTTTCCACAATTTAGGCTCTACAATTAGGCACGGAGATGTCCTCCAATCTGAGATCCATGCATGAAAATAGAGACTCTTTTTAAAATATCACAAGTGATGCAACTTCTTTGTTTTCATTTATCTACATACCTAGTAGTGTTGTCCATCGGGCGGGCATGCCCGCCCGCCCGCCCGCCCGCCCGACGGGCCGGGCCGGCTCGGGCGCAAAAAACATGAAAGTCGGGCGGGCTATGCGGGCGGCCTCTTTGAATTTTTTTTTAAATTTTTTAAAATGACTTCTCTCTAAAAAAACGTCCTCACTTTAGTTTTTTCCTCAGACCTCTTTCTAAAAAAACGTCTTCACTTTTTTCCTCAGACCTCTTTCTAAAAAAAAACGTCTTCACTTTTTTCCTCAGACCTCTTTCTAAAAAAAAAAAACGTCCTCACTTTTTCCTCGGCCTCTTTCTAAAAAAAAACGTCTTTACTTTTTTTCCTCAGACCTCTTTCTAAAAAAACGTCCTCACTTTTTTCCTCATCCCTCTTTCTAAAAAAAAACGTCTTTACTTTTTTTCCTCAGACCTCTTTCTAAAAAATACGTCCTCAGACTCTTTCTAAAAAAAACGTCCTCACTTTTTTCCTCAGACCTCTTCTAAAAAAAACGTCCTCACTTTTTTCCTCAGACCTCTTTCTAAAAAAAACGTCTCACTTTTTTCCTCACACCTCTTTCTTAAAAAAACGTCCTCACTTTTTCTCGGATCTGTTGAATTGAATTTCTTTCTTCTATTAATATATTTTCCCAATGATCGGGCGGGCGCAAGTCGGGCGCATATCCACTAATCGGGCTCGGGCCGGGCTCGGGCTCAATTATTAGTCTTTCGGGCGGGCTCGGGCTCGAAAATCGCGCCCGATGGACAACACTAATACCTACTCATTTGGCAAATCCATGTAATTATGTGTGCTGCAGATAATACGTATCACGTCCTTTTGTGTTACGTTTAGGATATTAAAATGATTATGAGCATAGGGAGAATGGTTAGCATAATATATAGGTAAATAATTGTGCACTAAATAGAGAATTATTGTGACTAATGGCATTACAAATGATTCGCTCTTGGCTCCGAACATTTAATCTGAAAATAAAATATTTTTGTCAAATGTAATCTTAACATGGCTGGACAACTTCCGAATAAAAAACAAACGTCTGAACTTGGTGAGGAAGTAAACAGAGAACTTGATAAAGTTAGTTATCAATAAAGAGCATTCAAAATGCCAATGATATATATATATATATATTATATTATAGCATTGTGTTATCCCACCGTGAAAACAATTTTTGGTTATTTCAATGTGGGAATATTTGTTTCTCTTTCTCGTGCAACCTCTAAAAACGAATATCTTTCAATATGATCATAATTTTTTTGTGTTTTTCCATAAACAAATCTTACAATGTTAGGTATGCATATTTAGTTAAGCTATTTATACCTATATTCTACTTTTGAAGAAGTGACAATAATTAGGACACAGCCAATTATTTTACTAATAAACACTTAGACTAGTTACAAATGTAACTAATGTGCCCCATGGCGAAATATACTCGATTACACACACTTGAGTCCTGTGCTCATGACAATATAGTTAGTTTTTACCAAAAGAATATATATGCCAAATGAGGCTTCAAAATTGTCATAGATGGTAGAAGTATATTTACAACGTTTGTGAGTATATAGTTATAAAAGGACTGGGGAGAAATTTATCTCATACAGAAAAGCTGATATATTCCTAGTGAGCGTGCACAAGTTTTAGCACATTTATCTCAATACAAAAATAGCATTCCAAGATAAGATTTTTTTATTTGAAAAAAAAGGAATTGTTGAATTAAAAAGGAAAAGATACGATTAAAGCACTGGGATTGAGTTGTGCAACCACGAAAGTATAACTTACATATTTCGTACTACTTGTGACCTTTTTATCGAAGTTGATCCAGGAAAGCAGTCTAATCCTATGCATGCATGAATGGGAATCCCTTCAAAGGATATTAATTTATTCAAAAATGAAATGCAAGGACACCAGCTTCATCTAATTATTATTCGCTAAAAAGTTTTACTTCCTTTAGTTATAAAGAGTAACTCTCTGATTATTTTGCTCTTTTATTAGGACATTCAAACATTGTAAATTGATTTTCCTTTAAAGTCATGCGTCGGTATATTGAGTGATGACATTAGAAAAAGAGTGTTTTTAGCCCAAAGTTCTAAAATACATACAAATAAAAGATAAGCACAAAAACCGAGGCAAATGTTAAAAATGTTACATTGTTAAACATATTATTATTTTTTTGCACATTTAATTAATTATAAGACGAACAGAAAAGAGAATGAAATATCAAAAAATATTTGGGTAAATCACGAACTACAACGAGATATTAACTATTAGAATAATATTTTTTGAAAGTACCAATTTAAGAGATGTCTTGGGTTAAATTTGGTGTTTGCTTCTATTTCGGACCTCCGTCGTTATTCATTTCCTCCAGGAGGGAAGCTTTGGGTCTAAAAGAAATTCAATCTCACATGGGAGTTTTGAGGAGTTAATTCTTGCTTCATAGATAATCCCCTGGATGCAGCATATTATTTCCTCAATTTTCCAGTGGTTGTGACGTTCGGAGTAGAGAAGATAAGCTAATCACTCTAGAGAGCTTGACATCGAACGCTTTGTTGATTCGGCTCTGTGTCAGCTCTACCAGTGGAGCCACTTTCTGCGAATAAGTGACCCGATGCCTCCATTATTGCAGAAGACACATCTTCTTTTCCTCAGATCCTCCTGTGATTTGCTGACAAATAGGGAGGATGTTGCCAGCCTGTAGCGGCACTACTTATCGGCAGAGATCAAAAATTAGTTAACATAACTAATAAAAAGAAAAGGAATAATAAAAAGCAGTTGGTATACTGCTACAAAGTATCACCGGCTGCTGTTGAGGAATGAGCATCTATTCAGAGAACAAAAATCATCCTTAAAATACTCATTCGTGGGCCCTACTCAATGACGTCATTGGCGAATTCTTCTTTGATTGGAATCCTTCTATTCCACCTATTAATGCTTATGAAATAAGGCAATTTCTCACGCTCTAGGAAATAATAAATGTTGATTTTGTTTGCTCATATCTGACGATAAATGGATCATCACTCTGAGTATCGGACGTAGAAAATTAAAGAAAATAGTGTACTCAAATGAAGTCAAGATCATGTCTATTGGTGAGTCTACGAGAAAAAACCTTTTTGTTTTGGAGCAGCCATTTTTAAACTTGAGACCCATAAACAATTTATGAGGATCGCCAAATGATGCAGGGGAAATAGAAATGCGTAAAATTAATGTGCTCTACGACCGTGACGGTAAGGGACAACAAGTGATTTATCTCAAACTGGCAATACCGAGGAGGTGCGTATGAACATTAAATTAGGGAGTTGCGATTTAATCAAGTTACGAACCACTAAATCCACTTGACTTCTTTTTAAGACTAAATACTCGGCAAACGCAAATGATTCATTTTAAATAATTAATTAGAAAGGGACATAATTACTTGGTAGGTTTTTTCTCACGAAATATCAACTTATCGGAAGGATCCTACATTCGATTAATCAATTTTGACGCTTTAAGTTCATTTATTTCTTTAGGATGCAACTCTATGAAGAAAACAATATCTGCAGGCGAAAGCAATATAACATATTATAATTTTAGATGGCACGATTCACATCTTAATAGACTCTGATCTCATCATTTTCTTGTCGTAGTTTACGGAGTAGTTTCGAAAGGTATTCCCAACACATATCAGGGCCTTTCCACACTCGAATTATTTGTTCTTATACGAAATTCAATGAGGAGAGAAATAAAATCCTCTTCTAAGCGTACCTTTGTGCAAAGCCCTTCAAATAGTAATAATAATTGCAATTCATTCAAGGATGCGAAAACGGATCAATGGAGCAAGGAAGGTATTACTTAAGTTAGGTCGTCAGCTCAGGAAAATGCATACCTGCCATGATCTAAAGTACGTAATATCATAACAAATACTACATTCATTTTCTACAGGAATGGTTTAGGAGAGGCGTTTGTTATGTTTATCTCTTATCGAGGAAAAAAGCAAATTGAGTCAAATAAATAAGAATGCTTGTAACTTTCAAGGATTGAATCATCTCAGTGGGGTTTATTTCCAAACATACTTAAATATCATGGGTCCTTGTTGTGGCAGTCGAAGATCTTCTCATCACTTATTAGATGGACATATTTTGCCTTAAAGGAACTCAAACTTGCTTTATATACATCTTACAGAGCAGATAGCTCCAGCAATTCTTAAAAATAACAGCATTGCTTACCTCTTGGTTTTTCCCATATAAAGGGAAAACATGGTTTTGTGTTATGTGGGATGGGGATAAGATCGTTAATTCGATCGTTTACTCTTCTCCCATTCCTAGTATGAGACCGTATCCAACTAAAAAGGGTGTTCTCTCTTGTTTTGAAGTGGCTTTAACTAATAAAGTAATGAGCTTGAATCCAATCGTTCGAATGATCCACTTCCTGTTCTTATATTATAGCAAAGGTTTAAATTGATTATCATCAAAATTGATATATATATATGATTTTAAGAACTAACTTCTTTTCGAAAGTCTGTAACTCCATTGGATGAATGGACAACGAAATGTGTCAAGCATTTTATATAGTGACTGAATGTTAGGTTTTTTATGCTTGTAAACATTTTTCTAAATCAGCAGGGTATAACTATAAATTTCGTATCGAATTCATATGAAAAAATAAACAGGATATAAATTTCGATTCAATCGTACTTTTATCTTCTTCTTCAATTAACCTTGATTTTTTAATAGAAGTATTTCAAATTTGGCCTTCAAATCAGCAGAAAATATCCATTGGATATCGTTATTAGTCTTTAATTTGTGAAGCATCAAAGTTTGACACATTGCAACCATATTGCTCTGGATTCGCTATACACTCATAGGAAATACATATATCGAAAGAATCTCAATAATGTCTGAGTTTCTAATATTTTTTCCCTCAAAACTTAATACTGTCTTTCATTTCCAACAAAACGGTTGTTTGGGCGTTTACCCATATTGGTAAGATGTTGCGAAGAGGCTTAAACTGAAGACTGACCATGAAGATTTGATGTCTCTTGTAAGAGATTTGTAGATTCCCCACTCAATGAGGATATATAGCTCAGATTGAAGACGTCCATCACACAGAGTCAAAATATTTTACGAATACAACAACTGACATTATTTGGTTGATTTGTAATATTTATATATATTGAAGAAAAAGTTCCAAATTGGGTATCCCTAGATATATGAACCACAGCATAATAAGCATTGTTGTACATATGTTAAAAACAGAAAGGAAGACTTTTTAATATGTCAAGACATTTAAGTTCTATATGAACACAGGCTACATTGATTTATGATTTATTTATACTCCTGTAAAAATTAGACTCTATTTTTAAGCTCCCTTGGTTCCCGTTTTAACCAACTTGTTTATATAATTTTTTTTCATGCCACAGTCAAGAGTGATACACAGAATCAGGATATCAAACCTTGAAGGGGGGAAAAGAGCCCTTGTTAAGGTATTTTCTTATCTAACTGTTCCCTTGGACACACACATATGGGCTAGGGATTACTTTAACCCCTACCTGACATAGAAAGAGAAAAACAGCTGTCGATTTGAAAACATAGAGACATATTTCTTGTATCTCTGTGGCATCTCTTTTATCAAATAGATCACTAACCTCTCCCTTTTTTCTTTTAATTATGAGCTGTTGCTATTATTATTTTTGCTTTATCATAAACAGCTTTAGTTTTTCTATTCTTGAGGAGGAACCACCCTGATATGAAGAATAGAAGAACTCAAGTGTATTTGATTATTTCTTTTAAAATGTTTCTTTTTTTAATGGACATGTTTGTTGCTTTCGTCCACTAGTCCTTTGGAATAAGTAGTAACTCCAGACACAGGAGGGAACTCCATATCAATGTTTCTTCTCCAGAATAAAAGAAATTAAGTTGCTTAATATAACCGATATCTTATTAATAATAGAAAAAGAGAGAGGGTTGTAATTAATTGGATACTATAAAAAGAGATACAAGAAATATATCCCTATGTTTTCTAATCGACAGCTGTTTTTCTCTTACTATGTCAGGTCGGGTATAAAGCAATCCCTTGTCCAAAGATGTGGAGGACACGGAGGATGATTAGTAACGAATCAGTTTGGGATTTTTTTAAATCTTTTTTGCAACACCAAATAAAAAGAATTGGCTTATGAATCCATTAGTTCAAAGAATAATTGAACTTATTATTCAATTATCATATAGACTATTGGATTATAATCCATCGTAATCCTTGTTTATTATTTGATAAGTTGTACGAGCATCTATACGAATATACCATTGTATATAATTCTATTATTATTCTCTAGACCAAGAGATTCAAGTGTTATATATATTTCGTTATACCTTGGATTTTAGTCATTTAGAGTGTCAAGTCCCTTCCTTGTAGAATACAAAATAGTTACACATGTGTAATTCACGTCTCAACAGTTATCAAGGCAATTCCAAATTATTATTTCATGACAGCGTAAAAAACATAAATTTATAAAACGGAGAAACAACATTCGCCAAATAGTTTAATCAGGTTTGGATAAGGAAGCATACAGGAAGTATTTTATGAGTCAAAATGATGACAACTTATTGAAAGAAACCCAAAACAATCAACTTGTACTCTGATTGGTGGAGCTCAAATCATATTGGAACTCCGAGGATTGAAAGATGTTTACCTTTGTATATCAATGAGATTGCCTAATAATACAATAAGAAGATAATTATTTTGTTCATTTACAATTCTTTCATTTTTTTTACTGTTTATATATTGAGGTTCTGAGGGAACTTGGCTTTGTGCAAAAAACTATTTTATATATTTTTGATTATTCATTTCCCCCTTTCTTCTCTTCCCATAATAACAAGACATCTTAGGGGCACTCCTGCGTAGTAAACAATTGCCAATGATGTTCATAGCATGGAGATATATGTAGAGAGCTTATTCTCTTCAATAGCAGAGAACCATCGCTCAGCTGTATTCTGTCCCCAATAAAACAAAGTAATCTGTACTACGTCATCGTAAGTTTGATCATAGATATAGAAAGATTTGTTTTTTTTGGGCAATATGACGTATTCCTCTGAAGAATCCAATAAGCTCTTTATGTCTCTATGGTTCCTACGTAGAACTATAATGCATGCTATTGTATTTATTGTCTATTCAGATGTCTTTCCATCTTGGGCAAATGATAAAATAATGCTTCTTTGATTTGAAAGAAAAATTCCAAAGTGTTACGGTTCTTTAGTAATCCCAATTTGCTTAAAAGTAACGTATAGTTTTGATATTTGAGAGATTTCTATACAGAGCATACATGTATAAATTAGAATGTTACGATGCCTGAGGGGCATCATGCGGGATATCTTGTCTCGCTTCGTGCAATGGTCAGCTAAATCAGTGCCGTAAAGACAATGGTTAAAATAAAAGTATCCCGTCAAAATTATTTTATATCCCTTAATTATTTCAGGGTCTGGTCATGGACGGCGTGTTGGTTCGGACTCGACCACCAGATAAGAACCCTTGCCATAGATATTTTAATGATGAATGCATTTAACCATATTGAATATATAATATTTCTCTTTCCAAGAAAAATTACTCATACCATTGGAAGCTCTAAAAACTCTCCCGCGTTGGAAATAATTATTTTAGGCTGCATGCCATAACATTTTTTTTCTATAACTGTTTTTCCTGTCTTTCCCTTTTGGTTAGCAATATAATCTTAACTGGCATGCCTTTAATAATGCCTGTTTTGCATTTTGTTCATTATATTTCCGTTTATTTATCCTTGATAAGCAAATCACCCCTTTCAGTTTGAATAGTAAGTATTATTTACCGCTAAGAATGGGGAATTTTAAAGTATTTTTCTTTGTTAACGGCAGAAACGACGCCATAGCAATTTAATGCGTTATACATAACTTTGATTAAAGCAATTGACAGACTTACAAGAAGAAGAAGAATAAAAAGTATATTGTCGTCATAATGCTAAAATATATTTGGGAACTTCCATTGCTGGGACTTTTTATATTGCTCTTGGGTTCAAAAAGAACTCTCTTTACATGTTCATGGCTCCTTTTTATACAAATAATTCATACCTAATACTACTACTACAAACCATGATATATTGCGAAATGCAAGGTGAAGGGGAGGAGAGTATTATTATTTGGATATCTTTAATGTTGAATATGTTCACTCGCGAAGAGCTTCAGGCTCAAAGGTCTTTTTTATTTCGTTCATGCATCGCTTCTAAGTCTAAGTAATTAAGCTAGAGAGTTACATACTTCAAAGTGATTACGTGGCTTGCAATTATGTATGGAGTTTGTCGGGAAATGGTTTTGTGAAAGTGGGAGATGTGGACTCGGAAGCCATTTTGAAATAATTGATGACGTCATAATAACATTTTTAATTAGACTTTAGGATAATTATTCCTGCATAGCTATTTGGGGGATCCCTTGAGATATGGAAGGACATGGTTCTGATTTTGATTTGTAATTGTGCATGTATGTCTCAGTTGGCATATTGTCCAATCAGTTTATTTTCTCTGACAACAAACATATCATCAAGCAACCGTAAAGTCTTGTATTGTTTAGAAAGCCTCAAATGTGTACAGGACCATTTACTCTTAAAGAACGTGTTTAAAAATGCATTTAGTGCAAGAGAAATTGTTTGCCGTGAATATTAAAAAATGACCGTTAAAACACATGTACATAAATATGAAAGCATGGAGCCTCTTTGACTTGATTAAAGATACCCAATGATCAGTTATTGTGAACCGAATTTATATGGGATAGAACCAAGGAGATACAAACTGCTGTCCAAATGTATTAAGAGGAAGGGGAATTGAAGGACTAATTTACTATGTCGAGAGGATCAAAATAAACAATAGAGGTTATCGTTGATCACTTAAAAATCAAATAGTCAACTAAAGAGTATTTTTTGTAAAAAAATATCTACCATTCATATACGTTAATAATCTTATCATTAAAATATCAGACATACCAGTCGAGGCTTATATTATCTTATAATTTAGTTTTCATAAGGTTCTTCATTGTTATACTCCTCTCATTTTCCTTATGAATAATTCAACTGTCGAAGTTATTTTCACCCATGAAAAAATATTCTTTATTTATATAGATTATTAAATTTTACAACTATTCAAAAGAACCATGTGAAGAGAGGTAAAAAGCGTTGTCTTAATGGAGACTGCAATTAATTTAGTTTGGAACATACTTAACACGTAATATTTCATAAAATAACTTATACGATATATTTTAGAATGCACTCAGATCTGTTTGAGTGCATGTCACTCTAGAGAATTTAAAAAAATGACCGTTAGAGATAGGTAGACGCTTGTCCAGAAGTTTTTAATTTGTTCTTCTGCGGGAGAGTTTGGGTGGCCAAATGTATGCAGAGGTTGCAACACAAGTTTTACTGTATGAAGCGTTGCATATAAGGATTTATACATATTCTGATGATATATATAAGGATGCATTATGATATTTTACATTATCCTCAAAGAAAAAGTATGGCGATCGAAACCCAGCAGGCAAGATTTATTCGGTGCCCAAGGTGGGGTAAGATCTAATCTTTCTCGGACTGCCGGCCTCATCCGATCTCCTAAGTCAGTGGGCACACTCATCACCAGTGCTGCAGCTATTTGGAATAACAGCCCTACACTTCGCAACACCAAAACCATGAGGAAGCATGTGAAGTTGCCAGGTCTATGAAAAAATGTGCCCCTATATAGTCTATAGCCGACGGTAGTGTTTTTATATTATTTATTTTTAGTTTTAAGGGGTTTTTCCTCAAAAAAAACTTTTGCTTTTAGTTATATGTTTATATTTGTTTCAATTTATATAGTTTCATAAATATACATGGCATTACTTATTTAAAATTCCTGACATCCCAGACTAGCAGAAGTGCTAGGATGTTTCTTGAGAAAATATAGACAATTACACACTCCCTGAGCAGGAAGTTCAAAGCCGTATATGTACTCCATCAAACTTCAATAAAAATTACATATAAAATCAAATTATACATATCTATAATTCTTCTTAAGAAGCTTCCTAAGAGTAGACACAAAACCTTGTTAAGTCTGATATTATACAATACTGCACGTTACGTAAGATACAGCTGAAAGGTTCTACCACCATCACTTGTATCTGCACCAAGGAATACTAGAAACTAAATTAGCTTCTAGTATTCCTTGATCTGCACCCTGGCACTGACATTGAAGGGAGAGCTCTCCCCCCCCCCCCCCTTGCTCAAATAATATGATGAAATCCCCCCCCCCCTTTCGCTTACAGTATAATATTATATAATTATAGGGAAAGTGGGATTCTTTAACAAAAGTGCATTCAGTCTTGTCTAATCCCCTTCGTCTTGCAAAATATTCGGCACTATTTAAGAATTCGCTCCTTTTCAGGGACTCCTTTATTCACTTTAAAAGTCCATAGTGATAAGGATACTATACTCAAGTAAAAGAGAGAGAAAAGAGGGAATTCTTCAATAGTGCCAATATTCTTTTTCTTTTAGAGAGATTACAAATTCAAGATTTCATGTCATAAAGGATGCATTTAAACAGCACGTGGATCAGACACTTTGTCTGTCTAGTGGGCAGTGTGAATCACATCCCCGGTTCTCTAAAGAATAGGACAAGCCAGGTAGGGGTTTTCTTCTTTTCTCTCAATGATGGATATTTTAAGAGTACATAAAATGAGGCGGAGAAAAAACACATTTAGACTAAATATAGCGGGGCCTCGTTGTTTTTTTCCTTTATGTCCACATGGGAGAATTCTAGGAAGAATCTTAAGGTTTAATCTGATGTAAAAAAATTACAACAAAACTGGTATTGAGACGTTTAATGACATGACGTATGAAATGAAGTGGTTTGAGGAATCATCTTAACGCTGTATATTTCTTATATAATATTAAGTTCCATTTAAGCATAATCATTATTATAAAAGTTTTGAAGCTGAAGGCAAGGTCTTGTAAGGAATAATAATAATAATAATATAGCCGAGGGAGCTTAATTTGACGTCATTTCTTGCGCGTGCGTGAGATTTGGAAGGTTAAGATATTTTATCGTCGTTTTTCTTCTTCGAACTCTCACATTCTACCTTCCTTTAAGCAGAGTCGTAGCAGGCGACTAAGAGTAAATTAGTTATTCCAAGACTTCAGTCCTTGCCAGTCATTCAAATAAGACGACAGAAAGGTTATTTCTTTCGTCATGTGTCCCCTCTACCCCTTTCACATGATTCTTCTCTACCTTTGCCTCCTCCTTCCGCTGCTCTTCGCCATCGTGGAGGGGGCCGAGGAGTTCGTGTCCCTGAGCCCCTCTGGACCCCTCAAACTCACGGAGTATGACAGCTTGGAGCTCCGGCGACCTGCGTCAACTGTCCAGCGGATTTGAAGGAAATGACACTGAGCTCCAGCGATAAAAGCGTGGCGTGGATATCTGCGCTGGAAGGATCGCACATCTATCATCAAAAGCGGTCGCTCGTGAATAATCAAAGCCCGAATGACAAATCCCAAGTGCTTCGCGTCCCCTTGGATGAAGTCGCCAAGGAGAAGGGAACTGGAGCGTGAGTCTGAATCTCACGGGCGAATTCTTGGGCTTTAGCACGCTGAGAGTGGGTTTCCCTGGTCTTGAGACGCCAAGCCTCTGGGACGAAGTCAAAGTGAGCGTCTTGCGTCGTCCTACGCTGGCCTCACGGATATTTACTTCATCCGTGGCCATTCTCATATCCCTGGCCTACATCAACATGGGCTGTGCCATGGATTTGGATGTCGTGAAGGCGAATCTTCGTCGACCCCATCGGTCCAGCCATTGGTTTTCCTCTCCCAGTTTGTGGCCATGCCCCTCATTAGCTTTGCTCTGGGCTTCATCTTCACGGACTCTGCACCTCTTCGTCTGGGGTTGTTTGTAACGGGCGTGAGTCCCGGCGGCGGGGCCTCAACATCTGGACACTCATGCTGGGCGGTTCCCTGGACCTGAGCCTGACCATGACCACGCTCTCACCTTCTCCTCATTCTTCATGATGCCCCCTCTGGCTCTTTACCCTGGGTCGATTCCTTTTTAAGGACTCTGACATCGTCCATTCCCTACCGGAAGATCCTCACCTACGCCCACTTGCCTCATCGTGCCCCTCCTCATCGGGGTAGCCATCAAGCGCTACGCACCACGTGTATCAAAGTTCATGGTCAGCATCCTCAAGCCCCTTGCCCTCGCACTCCTCCTATTCATCATCGTCTTCGGAATATACGCCAATCAGTACATCTTCTACATCATGGACATCAAGGTCTGGGCCGTGGGCATTGGACTCCCTTGGCTGGGATTCGCCTTCGGATGGACACTCTCCGTTCTTTGCAAAGAAAAATGGAGGACAAAATTGCCATCGCCATCGAGACAGGAATACAAACACAGGGGTTTCCATTTTCATTCTCTGGTTCACTCTGGAAGACCTCTGGGAGATTTTGCAGGTAATATTGAACACAATGACCTTCAAAAAAACCTTGGTCTGCGTCCAGTTTTTTTCGCAACAATGACCTTGAAAAACGCATGGCCATTCATCCTTCTTTCTTTATCTTTTTTTAGCCGTAATCCCAGTGGGAGCAGCCATGATGACCCCAGTCCCTCTGCTGTTTGCCCTCATTGGCATGAAATGAAGGCGGCTTGCTGTAGCAAGGCTGGGACTATACCTCTGGAGCATCGAGGATGGGAGCTTTACTCCCCAAAAGGAGACGGCGGGCGGAGAGGGAGGACTCTCCACAGTGAGCTCCATTGTCAAGCTCTCTGCACTAGACAACAACAACACAATGATGCCCCTGGCATAATAACCCTACCAAACCCTAGGATCTCTCTTTCTCTCTCTCTTAGTATTATTCATATCTCCTCCTCATAAGATGATGACACCCACGTAGCAGAAATAGTAATTGAATATAAAATTGCTTTTTTGCTGGATGACACTTACGGAAGACGACTCGAGCCTCTCCATCTATCCCACATCACGACTAAAGCCAAATATGTATGCATTTAAATTGAGAAGTAGAATATGATGCAGAGAATGTGGAATCTCAGGCACTTGACTCATTAGCATCATAATCGCACCAAACTTTGTTGTTTTAAGAAAAAAAAAAATACTGACGAGTTATTTGACGCTTCAAATTTATCACTTGAAAAAATAAAGATACTTCGTCAGAGTTGTAGTTTTATGTAAAACATATTATATTATTATTACTGTTTATGAATGGAAATAAATATCTATATCTATATAAATTATTAATAATGCGTTTTAATGGGGAAGATTGAATCAGCTGACGTATTCATGAGCTCATTCTGGATAAAGATAATATGTCATAAATGTAATCCTTATTACTTTTTGACAAGAGTCCCCTAACTGGCGACCCGGGTCCAGATCTAAAGCCATAAATAAGATTTAAAATCTAAAGAAAACGCTTGTATTGAACGGGCGTATATTTTTAAAATATTTTATTTGAAAGTCGGATGTTGATAACTTATTAACACATATTATATGACTGCTAGGCTACACCAGTATAATTGACGCTAAAATCATAACGCAATTTAGATATGATGTTCCGGATTTTGTCTGGATCTCTTTTAGATAAATATACCGGATTATAATTTAATAATTTAACCAAATAGTTTATATTAAGAAGAAAAAAGTTATCTTAATGCATAGTGACGAATCAAAGGCTTACTAAATATGAATAATACATTAAATCTTTTAATGACATTCATCAATCGAATCAAACTATTTACTTGCAGGGGACAGAAGGATTTTGTACGACTGAATATCAATGTCTTTTGAATGAACTAAGAGCAGCTTTCATTTGATCAAATTATAATTCCTTCGTTTATTCCTAATTTATGGCATATTTAATATTTGATTTAATTAGCATATTGTAGTGGATTGACCTGCTTATTAACAGCAAGTCAACCTACCTTCTTATCTCACACCTCAGCAGGTTCTTAATCTTAAGTACTCTTGTCTGCGGCTATATAAGCTGCAGGCAAGAGTTTAATAAATACACTCTTTCACTTCATCTCTGAGTCGTCATTTCTCCTCCTCCTTCACGTTACAATATATAAATATATATAGTAATAATGTTATCAATCACAACTTCCACCCTGTTTAACTATCCGTTTCTTTCATTTAACCCTAGTAGAAGGAGATTAAATTGATACGAATTATGTAAATCGCTATCATAAGGCTTTTGTTCATAATTCCGGCTACTTCAACTATCCGTTCTTCTTTTTAGATTCCGTATTAGTATACTAAATTTTCATAAATGAATCATTCATTACCGCTATCATAATACTCGTAGTTTTTACTATCGGTTCTTCATTGTAGACTTATTTCCGGGATTCAAAAATGGTCAATCCAATATACTGAGTTGTTAGCAGTCCTATTGTAAGCTATACTTTTTACATCAATTAAATATCTGTATCTATAGAAATAACGTAAGCCTTGGTATTTTTTTTTACATGGGAGGGGATCTTATGAGCGTCCTTGAGATGAAGGGAGGTACCTCATCACCTTTGCCAGGAAGTAATTCCCTATATCTATATTCTATGCCTAAAACAACAACTGCATGAACGCGTCATCATGAAAATTAGATACATAATTAGAAGATAATGAGGAACACATGATTACTACTTAGAAAGGGCATTTCTATAATCTGATGATGAGGAAAATAAGGGAGAGACCTGACATGAGAAACATGTTGCTTCATTTTCTTAATAAAACGTCATTTTTACGTAAAATTGAACCGTTGTGTAAGAAGAAGAGAAGCTTTCCTCAACTCCCATATGATATTTCACCTCATGTGATTTCATTTTCTAAGGCATATTTAAGTGATGAAACTTGAGGAAAGCCATGAAGAGAATGTACGAAAAAGTTTGTAAAGATATGTCACCCTTTCCCCCTTTCAAGTAACCAGCACAATAATGTACATCTCTAAGGGAACAACAGTTAAGTGTCCATTTTACGTAGCTATTTCATTATAATATAATCAGGCATTCCAGAGTTCTACTCTGTGTTTTTTAAAGAACCCTTTCATCTCATTTACCATCCGTACCATAGAATACCGTACAACGATAGCCATATGAACTTACAATGAATGGATACAAACCTAAACAAAGTGCTCCGAAAGACTCGTCTATGTTGGGCAGAGCTTAATATATACCTGGCCACACTGTTTCCTATTTTTATGATTGATTGTCTCCTTCACAACAGCTGTTTAAAACATTATTATCTCAGAGCGTAACAAAATACGATATTTGTCTAGGAGTTCATGCATCACCGATACATTACTTGAAAAAAAAGAAGTAGGTATGTTGAAACATATAGCTTAGTTTGGTGCACATAAGCCAAAACTAGGAGGCTTTTTATAAATAAAAATAGAAGGCCAATGGATTGAGAGTGGTATTTAAAACATTACAGCAAAGGATGACCAAATTAAATGACTCGATGCTTTAAGAATATATCAGGGGCCTATATTGATGGACGCTCTATTTATACTAGTTATTTAACTAGTTAAAAAGTGTTACCTTTTTACATTATGGGTCTTTTAATTTCATAATTTTTTTTTGTACCTTCGTACAACATTTATTCTTGAATGTTACCAAACATTTAAAAAAAACCTTTTTCATTACACGTACAAACATAAAATTTCACCCAACTAATATTAAATTTAATTTCATAATTATTTATCAAGTATTTCCCCCTCAATTATGCTTGTAGGTAGAATAAATTTCACAAGGCAGGTAACAATGCAGTTGGGTAATTTATCAATTGTACGATTTTTGTACGAGGAGTCATTTTTTTGTTTGGTGCAGTGGGTCAGATGAGAGTTAATCTCAGACTTCAATTGTATAATCTATTGTAACATCTAACACAAAATAAAAATATATAAAATATCGAATTAAAGTATCCTTTCTTCAAGAATGCGGCAATGTGAAAGTTAATTTCTTGGATGATAAGATTTCATTTCCATTTACTTAATTTTCCTTGGCCATCATATTACTTGAACGAACTTCAATTGATTAGTCCTTCTTACTTAAAATATCCTTTTAATATCACTGTTAGACTTTATAAAAATATAAGCAAGAGATGTATGTTCGAAAAAACAAAAAGTAGCATATAATCACAAGTCAATATATTAATATTTAAATATCAACATTTTGGCTTAAATAATATCGAAATCTTTCGCTCAATCCCTGTGCTTGAATACTTATTCATCTTTATTATTTCATTTCTCACATCGAATTGATGATGCACTCATTAACTCTTTCATATCTATTAAGTGCTGATCAGCATGTCTGTCATCAATAACTAAACTATGACGTCATACTAGCTTTCTAGTCAGACATCAATAGATTTAATACAAAAAACCTCACAATAAAAGCAACAGTTAAAATTTATGGAAATCGAATAACTTTACCATCTTAAAGCGGGATCAAGAACCAATCTGAGTTATAAATATATTAGATAAAAGATTGTCCTTCAACATTTGATATTCCCTAATGACAGCCATTTTGTGTTTGTGCGCCATTTTAATAAAAAAAGAGGGAATAATTATGAAGAAAAACAATGAATATTCATTTATTCTAAGGCTAAAACATGTGTTGCTTTCAAATGATCATCTTTCAGAGAACACTACACTTACAAAAAGATACGTCATGACTTCCATGTCGTAAGAACAATTATTAGGAATACTATGACTGACATTTCATCAGTAATGGAGATAGTTATTATTATTCATGATGGAATTCCTTATCTCGCATAATTGTCCCTTTTAAAAACACCTCTTTTGGTTTACACCTGCTGGGCTTAGATGTCAGTCCAGATGAGTTATGAGCCTCAGGAGGACTTTCTTGGATTCATTTTCGAGGGGAAAGGCCTGAAGTTCTTCTTTGCAGGCATCCGTATGATTCCGTATCACAGAGCGAGTCTTCGTAAGGGACTCACCGCTTTGAAGTATTTGATGAGACAACTAATGGGAAAAGGAAAAATATAGAAAAAGTCAAATAAATGTCTCGAAACATTTGCATAGTGTCCAAACATTATTTCTCATATACATTGAATAACTTATAAAAACCCATTTGCATTTCAAAGATAATTGTTTGCCTATCCCATGTATTGTGACCGTTTTTATGTATATAATTATTCTCATTTCCTATTGAACCTTTTTTAAGTTTTATAGATTTTTTGATCGTTCGAACAAGTATTTACATTTAGAGACCATTTTCAAAGTCTTATTCAGATTGTATAAATATGTTAATAAGGTAGGAAGCTTAAGCACTGCATCGCTCTGATAATAAAACCATAAGTTTTCATAACCCAAGATATTCATTTCACGCAGAGCGACAATATAATATATTTTTTTTCCATTAAGAGTGTTTGGAGCCATCTTCATATTGACAAACAATTGAAATATGTTGTTATTTATACAAACGAAAGAAGCATCATTCAACAATATAGGAAGAGAGTTGCCAAACATTTTTACAAACAGACAGACCATTCTTTCGAAACCAGGCCTTTTTTAAATACCGTTCGCGGTACGAGGCTACAGGTAGAAATTGTCGTACCTAAAATTTACATCGAATTCTGAATGTTCTTATTGATAAATGTTTGGGATTATTTGTTCAAAGGAGTGCATTGGAGGCTTTAAAGTTATATGAAAAAATATTAACATTATTTTGTTTTTCAATTTGAAAATAATTCAAAATCAAATAGTGAATTATATGTGAGTGACGCAATAGGAATCGAAAATTCAATCTCGCTCATTATAAGGTCTTATTTTCTCTAGCCAACGAGTGTCAAAATTATTATTCACCTCCTTCCAGCTCACTTCGTCCACCATGAGCTGGTTGTCCTTGATGGGTAAGGCTGATAGCCTGGATCTGTTTTCTTGGAAGTAAAAGATGGCGGGCAGCGAGGTAAGATCAAAGCCATCCACAGGGCATTCCATGAGTGCATCAATTTCCATTTGTGCCTGATGTGCCAAGGCGAAGTGAAGACCAAAGCGATGACCAAGGCTCTGGTTCTGAAAAAGAATGCTTTTCATTATCTATATTGAGAGACAAAATGTAGTAATTGATGCAGGCATAAACTTTTTTTTGTATTATATTTATTATTACTTCCCCTATTTTCATACTTCTTGAGTCCCTAGTTATTAATTCCACATCAAACTATATTACATAAAGCTTATAGAAACAATAGCCATCAATCCTCGTCATGAATAAAAATAAGAGACCAGGGGGATATTACAATTATAACATTTAAACTAATATAAAAAATTCTAATTTTCCAAGCAATTAGTCACAAATTTATTTATTATTATTATGACTTCAAATCCCACAAGGCATTAAGCTTATATAGAATTTTACAATATTCGTGAGTTACAGAGGAAGTATTACATTGCCGCGTTATTTATAAAACGGGTTATAATACAGTCAGTTTAATTAATATCAGCAATAATTTCTGGCAGAGTATAAATAAATGTTAATGAACAACGAAGCATTATTATAATTAGTTTTGAGAGTTGTTGCCTTAAAAAATATTACATCATGTTTAATCATTATCCACGCTTCATAATTCAAACAGTACTAAAATTATATTAGTTTTTGCCATGGTTTACTCGACGAACTGGAATATTTGATAAATAAAGGCAATTTTTTATTAATCCCTTCAGAGTATTTTTGGTCGACTAGCGCTCCTAATGATTAACAAATTTATATAGGTATGCCTATAGTGTTTGAAGGAAGCATGTCCCTCTAAGTCTATAAACAACATTTAAATGCCGTCATTTTACTCAGCAAATAATGTACATTTTGACCTTAAAAATGAACACATAGTGTCATATCTTCAACACTGAGTATATTTTAAGTAATATATCTAAGAAATATAGTCAATTTCCTCTCTCAAACATGCGGGCAATCGTGGTAGAAAGTTAATGAAAAATATAAAAATGATAAAGAAGATAAATTCGCTTTTATTTAATCAACTCATGTAAAAATAACTTTTGACAGAAAGAAGGTTCATCCATTATTTCCTGGAGATTTTTGAGCAATTTATGTTTGTATTCTTATTGCATCATTTATGTATATTCAATATAAAGGATTGATATTAAATATATAACTTTTATAAAAAAGTATATAATCAATTTTAGAGTCACTAATAAATAAACAGTTATGAAAACCACAAGTCATTCCAATTAACAGAAACAAGAAGGAAATATGACGTGATCCTTGATTTGAACTAATAATTCAATCTGATTTCCATGGATTTTTCCATGAAATTAATTATAAATAATTTCAAAAAAAAGTCATTGCTACTTCCTTATCATCAGGACTTTTTTACTTCTAGGATTTGAATTTTATATGACTTTTAGACGTTTATGTAGATCTTACTTTGACCTAGACCTTGATCAGCCTGGTGTATGTGGCCATCATATTTATAGCCATACTTCTCATAAAATGAGCCATTATTGTAATATACTTCATACCTTAAAGATCCCGCCATACATAAATGCAAAATGAATGCCTTAAGAATCAATTAAGGTGTATCAAATTTAAACGATTAATGATTTATTAAGGCATCTACTAAAATAACACTCACAATTTATTAGCAAATAATTAGTATTTATAATGAAGAATCCATCATAATCTGTCAAATACATTTATTTTAGTGCCGAAATTCATTGATAAAATGTCAGGCATTTCGATCAGATCTTATAAAAGCTAGGTATTAACTTTCTGAAATAAAACATTCCATTTTTTTTTCAAAGTATTATTCATTTGTTATTAAATGATTTTGATAGAAATAGATCTATAACATAA
Source organism: Caligus rogercresseyi (assembly GCA_013387185.1). Lineage (NCBI taxonomy): Eukaryota > Metazoa > Arthropoda > Copepoda > Siphonostomatoida > Caligidae > Caligus > Caligus rogercresseyi. The sequence continues at coordinate 8,740,785 of CP045890.1, read as the reverse complement.
TTTCAAACCTATATATGGAATAGTTTTTTGTCTATAGTGTACCATATAATTGTAATCGCTCGCATATAAGTTAATAAATAGTTTACTCTCGTAGTATCAACAAACTACTTAAATTCGTAAAGTATCATATTAGTTAAATCGATAATAATTGGGATTCGAATTGTAACTTTGAAACCTGGAATATGGTTCAACATTTACTACAAGATATACAACCAGAAAAAATAATAGGCAATCGTCCTTTAGGAGGGCAAATAAGAATATTTTGTTACTGATTCGTCAATTTAGTTCTGAGAAGATTCTAAATCCTAAATTGATTTACAAATTAGAGGTCGAGCCTTATTGCCCACACAGAGTGGATATTTCATTTATTTATATAAATTGTACTCACCTTGTCTGAGTGCCCAGCCAGACTAAGAGAGCCCTTGAGTACATTTCCCATGAGTCCAGCCCAGGCCAAGGAGTTTCGAAGTTCCCAGTGCTCCAGAGACAGCTGATCCTCTCGTGGAAGATGTCGTCCACTCACGTCCCGCTCCGTAATGAACTCTGCCTGTGTGAAGTCAATCAGGGACTTGGAGATGATGTCCACGATCATTGAGCTCCTGAGCAATGCCAGATTCATACACGCCTAATATTTTATAAAACAAATATATTTGATTCAATTTCCCTCAATCGTCAGCAATGTATTAATGAAGAGTATTAAATGCACAATATGTGTGCATGAACTAAACCATGCAGATATTTTTTAAAAAGAAGTTCGAATTGGTCCTAAGAGATGCATCTTACGAGGAGGATGAAAGCATTTAGTAAATACTTAGTAAGAATCAGTTATGTATGTATATGTTACATTAAGAATCCGTAACTAGGGATTACGCGACGTAGAGCTCACTGGCGGTTGGCTTACAGTAAATGTAACATGTAGAATCCTAGGACCAAGTGACACTAAATGCTTGAAAAGGCTTTTAAATCATGAAGCTACTATTAACATTTATCTAATAATAACAAAAACGTAAGTATACAGAATCTTCCACTTTAAAAAATGAGTTCACCTGAGCAAGTAGATAGTCTCCTCCGAGGAGTGCGATCTTATTGCCGAACTCCAGTTGGAGCAGATCGTCTTTGAGCTCCGAGTCTTCCTTACTATGCAGGTCATTCGGTAAATTTAAGAGGCTTTTGTGGATATATTGAGCACTGTAAATGAGTTCCAGAGTTTCTGAGAGCTGCCTTTGGGTCTTGAGTACACCAAATTCCTCTATGAAGTCCTCTCGACCACGAAACTGAAAGAAAAAAACAGATATATCAAAAATTGAACCTCCGAACCATTTTGAAAATTCAATATTGGATCAGCAGCTCTTGTTTGAAATTATATCTATAAAACAGTTCGGAATCCTAGTTTGGAACCGGCAGATATCGGCTCATAATGCGTTTTTAATAAAATAATTTGTTATTTTTATATTTGTATTGCAACTTAAATGGGGGTTTTCTCTTTCAAAATAGTATTTTATCATAATAAGCCAAAAAACACTTCCATACCCTGTATGGCTTGGAGTTTCGGATCCACCAAATCAAAGTGGCTGGAAGCTTATTCAAAACCTGGTTCGAAACAATCACATTTCGGACCATAATTTATAACTTTAAAACCCAAAAAACTAATAAATTTATATCTAATTGAGAGATTAGCAATTCAGACTCGTTAAATAGTTTCCCTGCTGTGTAAAAAATGAAGCAGAACTTACAGCTTTGGAATCATTGGTTAGTCTGGCAAATAGTAGTGCCACAAGTCCTCGTACTTGTAGCCTACTCCTTCCATGGAAAACCAGCCTCTTGATTGTGGAAGTGAAGGGGTGATTGGAGGATGTGAGTCTCCTAGCATGGGCGGACCAGTTGAGACGTCTTCCGTCATGAAGGCGCTGAGGCTCTCAAAGCTGGAAGGGAAGCCAACCAGCTTCTCCGCCTCACTGAGGCAACGATCCCAGCCTCGCCGCTTAGGAATATGCACTTGGGATATGTGAAGGCCCCTCAGGGACCGGGACAGAACCCGACCAATGATCTCCATACTACCTATGATGAAGCAAATGAACCTGTCACCGTTGAGAAGGAAGGGTAGCAGCTACACTCTAGGAGGTAGAAAAAAGGTTTTTGTGGTCATCTAAAAAAGGAAGAAATAAACACTCCTCCTATTATTTACTCCAGGATGATTTCACTTTAAGAAAAAGGTAGTAGAAGAAAAACATATGAACATTACCTGGTGCGTACACCATGTCAACTTAATAATAATGCAATAATCCTTCCATGCAACTGACATTGGATTGCGCAAGATCACATTGCTCCTGAAACGCAAAAGTATAATTAACAAGCACTAAGGAGAACAATAAGGAGGAAACCCAATAAGTATCCAGTGATGTCATTTCCATGTAATAAATTAATGCTCCTTACGTAAAAAACTTAAACTTTACGATGACATCATCGGTTATTTCTTTGTTTTTCTCTTCTTCTCTCCACTCTTAACATATATTATCTAAGAGAAAAAATCAAGGTCAATATAGATATTGACCTTGATTTTTTAGAGAAGTGTTTTCATTATAAAAATAAAAAAATGCCGGAATAACTACGTCATTGTTAAATAAAAGAAATTGCTTGCTTGAGAAATAAAGATATTATATCTCTATGGTTCTAAGAAAACTTTTATAACTGGGAAAAATTAAAAAATTAAAATAACTAGAGAAGGAGTTAAAATATATTTAAAAATCTTTTATTGTTACTTTAAATATAATATTTTTAACTCATTTTCTATATATTCAATATAATATGTGCAACCTCTTTCTCCACTTTCATGCGTCAATAGACGTTTACTGCGATCGGATGGCATTACTCCTACGTTAAGAAAAACAGCCATTAAAAAGAGGCATATTTCCCGTCCTTGAAAAAAAAGCCTCCGAGGGAATAAAAAAAAAGCTGTGATTCAATATTTTGAACAATATAATGAAAGACAGAATTAATAATAAACAAATATTCGAATTGTAGTACCATGCTTAGAGGTTTATTTAATTTGTACCATAACTTTATATTTTAATTACTACTTTTGTAATGTTTGAGCCTTAATAAGTATATAGGTCTTATAGGGCTCTGTATTAGTGTTAGAGCTATTTTCGATACTCTTTTCCTGGGATAAATTACAAAAGGTGCATCTACAAAACCTTTCATTTATTGTTTTAGACAATAAATAGTCAGCCTATATAACTTTCAAACCTGAGTTATAATGGAAATAACAAATATTATAACCAAAAAATGAATGTATCGTCTCAATAAATATCTGATGAGTTTAGTAAATATTTTACCGTCATGATCTTGGTCATTTTCTATTGTAAATAGTTTGGAAATAAAAGGATTTGTACATAAAACAGAATATTTATTTTAATTATATATAAACAATTTAAATTATATGGTGCCATAAATAAATCTTCATATTGCAATAAATAACGTGGCTCCATTACTCTTCAGGGTTTCATCATCTTTTTGCCTCACCCTCTTTTTCCTTGGCAGTGCCTTGTCCTCCTAGTTATTTATATTTGATTTGGAGAAATCCCATCAGGTTCCAAAACAGACAGTCTCATCATGAAGCCGTATGTAAAGGGGTCGAGAGGTTAAGACCCCCAGAAGTTGGAGGAAGACTGCCCTATTGTCTAGTTTTCTTCATGCAACTTAAGTTCGTTATATCTGAGGATACCGAACTTCCTGGAGCTGGCCGAACAAGCCTCATATATACGAACTTAAGTTCGTTATATCTGAGGCTACCGAACCTTTTGTGTTTCATGACCGAAAGGCCTCAGTTATAACGAAACTAAGTTCGTTATATTTGAGGCTACCGAACCTTTTTTTGTCCATGACCAAACAAGCCCTGAATATAACGAACCTAAGTTCGTTATATTAAAGGCTACCGAACCCGAATTATGAGCTGCTGCGGATCATGCGGTTTGAACTCATGCGTGAGGTGCAGCAGAGGAAGACGCAGACAAAGATCTCTGACTTCTTCAAGGCTGGCCCCTCCCCAGCCGATTTATAAATAAAATAATTTTTATTTATTTTCTAAGATATGTCGTTAAATGATTAAGCTAATAAAATTTTACTTTAACATGATTGAAAGAGTTTTTACTATGGATATATAGTCCCTTTTACAAAATTTCTTACAAATCCAAGAAGTTATAGGCGTCACTTTGAAATAAATCATTTTAACTACTTTTTCACTAGTATTTTATCACTATTTACCTTTATTGAAGTTAACATGAATGCATGTTATAAATATATAAATAAAAATTATAGTTTAGAATTTATACAGTAAATAAAGTCAATAAAAAAAATTCAAGCATTAAAAAATCAGTACAAATATAATCAAAATCTACTGATAAAAAAATATAATTAAAATATTTAGAAAATAATGTTTTCATTCAATTTAAGATTATAATTTTTTGTAGAACCGTAGTGAAAACTTCAGATAATGAGAGGTCCTCTCAGAGCAGGAGGGGAAGTACCGAACGATGTCACCCGCAAATCGCCAGCTTCATGTCCTTTGGACTGTTAGATTCATCAGGACATCACGAGACTTATTTCATAGAAATACAGGACTGAGGCATCCAATAGCAAATTCCAAAAAGAGGAAAAAGTCTTCAATATGGAGGAGGTTATGGAAGACGGAACTCCAGTCACGAAGAGGAGGGACGGGGGGCCCTCTAACGAAGACGAAGGAAGGACCTCCTTGGTCGAAGACGAGGGAAGGGGAGCCCCAACACGAAGACAAGGGATGGGAAGCTCTCTAACGAAGTCCGACGAGGGGTAGGGCTCCATTCACAAAGAGGAGGAACGGGGAGCTCTCTAACGAAGATGAGGGAAGGAACTTCTTTGACTGAGGAAGACGAGGGTAGGACTCCGTTCATTACGAAGTCGAGGTGAGGGGAATGTGTCTCTTACTGGGAGGGAAGAGGGAGGAGACTCGTTTCTTGGTGTCCAAGGCATTTATCCTGGATTCCCGGGAAGATAGAAGGAGGGATGGAGGAAGGGATCTCCAACAAGTTTGAAGTCTAGACCAGAATGCTTTCATGACACCCCAAAAATAAAAATTCCCAACTATGATCCGTGGAGGCTCTATTATTCTGATTGTTGATGGTGGTCACTCATGACTCTCCCCCCCCCCCTCATGTTTATGCATGTGTATATAAGCGTGCGTTTTAATCCGTGTAAAATTTGTTCCTGTGAAATAGCTCTATCGCTGTCCATGGGTACACTTGTATCATCAGTCCAAATCCTGATTTTCCAAAAAAAAAGGCCATAAGTCCAAACCTTTTTGGAATCAGACGTAAAAAATGGGACTCAAAAAGAAATTTCAGTCCAGGGCAAACAAAGACATTATTTTTGTTACATAGTGTTATCTTTGGGTTTTCCAAGATACGTTAAGATAAGGTATATCAGACGGAAGGAGTTCAGCCTGCTAGGACAGATAGTGAGTGTGACGTTATATTTTGAAGGACATGAATGAGCTTTTTCCTCACATTTGCGTCCTTCAAGGCAGTGCCTTAGAGTAGCAGAGTCTGGACGAGATGCTGATGAGTCATAACAAAAGCTGACAAAATCTCATAACAAACAAAATTTCATATCATAAATAAATAGGTGTTTTGATTGAATAGCAAATTTAATGTTATCTTATAAATCAAAGGGGATATATTTTAATGTAAAAAGATGGCTATTGAGTTGAATTTGCTATGAATTGCATTATTTTTATGATTTTGTCACTATTTTGAGCAGAAATAGGATATATGTAATAACAATATTATTGCATTTCTAATTTTATTCATAATGTAGGCAGCCCTTCATCAATCACGAAACCTTTTTGTTTTTATGTTTTATATCTCTAGGATCAGTCATCAAAATAGGTTTCTCTTAAAACTTTACCTAGAATAAGAGCAACAAATGATCTTTCCGGAGTAAAACAACAACCTTGGAAGCATCCCACATACTGCCATCGGAGAAAACTTATGTCTAAAGGCAATCCTATTGTGCATCGCACAATTCAAGAGTAGAATGAGGCTACTGCCAATATTCTCATTTTACTCTTGAAACTGATTGGACTCCAGAACGATCATTTGTTGCTCTTATTCTGGGTAAAGTATTACGAAAAACCTATTTTGATGACTGATCTTAGAGATATAAAATATAAAAACAAAAAGGTTTGTGATTGATGAAAGGCTTCCCACATTACGAATAAAATTAGAAATACAATAATATTGTTATTCAACATATAAATCCTATTTCTGCTCAAAATAGTGACAAAATCATAAAAATAATGCAATTCATAGCAAATTCAACTCAATAGCCATCTTTTACATTAAAATATATCCCCTTTGATTTATAAGAATAACATTAAATTTGCTATTCAATCCAAACACCTATTTATTTATGATATGAAATTTTGTTTGTTATGAGATTTTGTCAGCTTTTGTTATGACTCATCAGCATCTCGTCCAGACTCTGCTACTCTAAGGCACTGCTTCAAGGTATATAGAATACAAGGTATGTTACATTTATAATTTTTCTTAATAAGCTTTTATAAATCCCGGCGTGCTCTCAGTCGTCATTGGTCCGACTTCATCTGCCGTAGTAGCAGGAGATATTTTTTAAATTTCATTATAATTTCTTATTAAGAGGAGTTACAAACGAAAATCAATTACATTTTTAATGAATATTTAAATTGTCATTTATTTAATTTGAAATATTCGAAAATCCTGTATTTTTGGAAGAATTATCGCTTATTAAAGGATGATTAAGATAATGCCATGTAGAAAAGAAAGGAATAAAGTTATAAGCTCTCCAGTGATGTAATTGTAAAAATAAAGTAAATAATGTGAAGAAGTGATATGACATAGTTGGATATTTGTTTATATCACCTTCTTTTTCTATTCCGCAAATCATGAAATATATGATACAGCAATTTATTTCAACTATAATAAGGACATCTACCTTTTATGGACAAATAAATTAACTCTCATAGAAACTTCTCAAGTAACAGTTTAATAATTTGATGTTAAGGATTTGATATAGGACATCTATTTTTTGTTCTTATTAAATAGTTAGCTGGGCACTCAGCTACATGTAAAACGGTCAAACAATGGTTGACAATCTCAAGGATTTTTCTGCATTGAAAGCATTAAACAGCACGGAGTCATAAAAATCAATGTTATGTTGAAAGAATACCATTTTTTTCATGTCCCTTTTTAATATTGATGGAGGTTTCGTGACTGAAAGTAAATGAAAAAAAATACGATCATAAAAGAGACTATGACATCATCGGTACATTCTTTTTATTAAGTGTCCGCGCTACTTTTTAAATAGCACATACCTGGTATTCTATATACCTTGCGGCCCTTCTTATGCCTTATTCTCCGTGGAATTGATTGAAGAGTTTCTTGATAGCTTGGACAAATTCTTCTTATCTCTATGTATCTTGGGTTTTGTCAGCTTTATGTTATGACTCATCAGTCTCTCGTCCAGATTCTCCTACTCTAAGGCACTGCTTAGTTCAAGGAGTAAATAAATAATATAAAAACCTGATTTCCCCCTCTCAACTAACCTGATATATTGTAACACTGCCAGAACATCCTCATAAGTGGTTGTAGTGTCTTTTTTTTGTTGTTGCGCTTTGTTCTTCAATACCACCCAGTTTGCTCAAGATGGCCAACCGAAGTAAGTCATGGCCTTATAGCGTTTTTATTACATTTGTATTCTTCGCAACTCCCTTGGTATTAGGTGAAACCATCGATGCCAGCGGGCTCCAGGAGCTCCTTCAACGAGGAAGGGAGGATCAAATTATCATTGACTGTCGCTCAGAATTAGAGAGGGAAGTCCAAGGATATATTGAAGGAAGTCATGGTATGAAGAATGCAAAGCTAATGAGGCCTCAGAGTGAGTAATATAAATGGGTCTAATAAATTTCACGGCTTACTTATATTGGTTTCAGAGCTGGGACTCGGCAGAAAACATATATGCTTCAGAAGTTGGTAGCCAGCTGTGTTTAATCGGTAGAATTGTAATAAATAAAATTAACATCTGTTGACGGTATTGGGTAGATTCTGAAAAGAAAAAAAATATCTACGAGGAGGGAAGTGCCATCCATTCTCAAGAAATCAAAAATTGTGATGAACATATACCAATACGATTAACAAATATAATGTGACAGTAGTGGTATTCAGTAGATTTTTAAATTATACATTTTCGGTAGCAAGAAAAAATCTACTGCCGATACGCCTGATTTTCATATAATCTATCGGTAGTCCAGCTTTGACATTTTTATAAGTTTTTATTGTTCTTTATGATAATTAAGAGTGAGAGTTAAATGCAGTTATATCTTTAGGGAATTGATTGTATTAGAATAGCGGATCCAGGGGATACCAAACCGATTGCTGACCGTTGAATATGTTCAAGATTGTTAGTTATTTAATGGTTAATATGATAAGAAATTATTATTAATAATACATAAACTTAATTATTGTATTTTATTTCAATTTGAATGCTTTAGGTTGAAGGGCCGCTCTACAGAACATATTCTCTGTATCCGAGGCAAGGGATTTACAAAAAAAGATGCTCAGGAGTTAATCCAATCCTTGGGACTGAGTGCCTCAAAATACGACGACTTCTCTGGTGACTTAAGGGAGCTAGATGGCAATCCCGTCGCATTGACCAGACCCGATTTGTTCATTTTGATGCTCTGACAACTCTCTTGAACGAGGGGATATTCTGTTGCTGGACGTTCGTAACCGAACTGAGTTGAATGAGGTTGGCCAGATCCAAGGAAGCGTCTGTGTTCCCCTTCATGAATACCTCTCGCCTTTACTCAACTAAATGATGAGGCATTCAAGGAACGCTATGGGTTCAAAAGCCAAAGCCGGAAGACTCCAACAATATCATTCTCACGTGTCGCTCTGGAAGACGCGTCCTTGTGGCTGATGAAAAAATGATGCCTCTTGGATTTGAGAATCTTAGAATTTACTCGGGAAGCTTTAAACGACTGGAGTAAAATAATGGAGATGCCTTTAAGGCTAGTTTTGATTGGATTATGATATATTATAAGAAATATATTTTAAAAAAATGTGTATTCAATATTTCAAACATTTTTGAATTTGTGAAATAATATCATCTATTGGTCAAAATTGAATGTGAGCAAAATTTATTTCTAGTTTTTATAAAATCATTTTGAAAAAGAGGAAATAGACATCGAGTAGAATGGTCAGATCTACTACAAATGGAACATTTTATACATTTGTATATTTTTTAAATGACCACAGATATAGAAAAATGTCAAATATGTTGTTATGTCAAAGGCCTTCTCCATTGTCTTCTATATATTTAAAGTTCATGCATAGCTAAAAGCAATTATCAACAGATGCGAATAGTTGTATAATTGTAAGATAATAATTATATCATTTAGCCCACTCCAAGCAGTAATATATGACGTCTGAACAAGGTGATAAAGGTAGTTATAGATATATTTGCTAATTACTTTGGCCACAATGAAAGCTATTTTAATGTACAGTCGGATCCATAAAGGTATACAAATATAAAGAGCTTATTCCTTCAATGGAAGAGAAACATCATTCAGCTGTCGCTATTGCCCAAACTAAACAAAGTAATTTGTACTACGTCATCGTAAGTTGATCATAGAGATAGAAGATTTGTTTATATTGGGGCCTATGGCGTATTTTTCTGACGAATCCAATAGTGCATGTCAATTAGTGATCGATAGGATCTTCTTTATATCTCGATGGTCGGACCTCATATTTTTAAGCATTTATATATATTATTAATATCACGATAAAATGTCATGGAATGTAATTATGGGTTCAGCAATGTTTAGTTTTCTTGAAGGGGACACTCTTTATGAATAAGCAGAGTATTAACTTGATTTTTTAAAGTCTAAATTGACCATTTATATTTTCACCTTTTAATATATTTTAGTCAATTCAATATAATTCTTGAATTGGTGTTTTCAGTTGACGAGGTATATATTTTAAGCATTAAATAATGGGCATTTTAGATATAACTCTTAGCTTGTTTACTAAAGTTGACAATCAAAAAAGGAACGATCATTTATGGTACCTATTCAGGGAATACTCGCCAATATCGGTAGTTGGTATCAAGTTGTGCTCTTTGGGTATCCTTATTCAATAGGTTCCTTATATCATGCGTGTTTTTTTCTTTTAATTTATAATTTTCTATTCAAATTACGAATTTTAGTAAATTAGCTCAATGCAACAAATCAGGAATAAATGGTTTTTATTTTTAACTATGTCATAGCCCCTATGAATGATATTGGAACATTAATCAACTGATTAGGAAATAAACTAAAAAAGTATTTTGTTTATTATGCTGTTGGTAACCACTTATTCTTTCTAGGCTCATAATAGGATCCAAAGAGAATATAAGATTATATTCTAAGGCAATTAAGAGTTCTAGGTACAAGCACTGATTGCAACGATAGAGATAAAAAGGTATAGAGAGCTTATTCCCTTCATCTGTATTTTTGTGTCCAATACAAACTAAGTATATATACTACGTCATCGTAAACTGATCATCGAGATAGAATCTATCTCTATGATCAGCTTACGATGACGTAGTACAAATTACTTTGTTTATAGTGGACACACAGAATACAGCTGAACGATGTTCCTCTGCTATTGGAGGGAATCAGCTCTCAATATCTTTATATCTCTATGATTGCAACATTAAAAGGACGGAGAGGTTGCGTAGGTTTGTTTTGATTGTAAAGTCAATAAGCATGCCTGGAAATATATTCTTTGATACAAAAGAACGTCTGTGCAAATCCCCTTCTATTTTTACATTTTTAACCATGCAAAATATCCTATAACTGTCTTAAGCACAATTATTGTAAATTAATACTATGAAATTATCAGATCTTGGCTATAGTCCCTCTGAGTTGGAAGCAAAGATCTTAATTCGCGAGTGTCTCCAAGTAATAGAACTATACAATTGGATCATTGATGGCCTTATACTAGACTTTTTCTCTGAGTCTCTTTGGTCCCGATTCCCGGACTCATGGCAGAATTTTCTCAGTGGAGTCTCTCCCCCGGAACTCGGATCCTGGCTCTCACCGGCTACTATGGTATCAAGTAAAAAAGTATTCCCACTCTCTCTGCTAGCTCTTAAGGCCCTACTCAAGAAGTTATCTCTGAGCCGAGGGCCTAATCACAGCCTAGAAGAAACCCAAAAACTCTACGCTAGCCCAAGCATTGACTCCCTCCTCAAAGTAAAAGTGAACCCCAAAAAAGAACATGAACTTCAAAAAATGGCTGGTTTCATCAATTTCCTAAGTGTCCAGACAGACACAAAGTCTGTAATTGACATTGGATCCGGGGTAAGTCATTGTAAAAGTTTTTCTTGACTTAAATACCTTGAATTTATATATTTTTTCACAACACGGAATCATGATTTGGTTTTTTATCAACCGATTTAAGATGTGAGATCTTCTAATCAACAATTCCATGGTCTAGAAATTTTAATTCAAAATATTTTCTTATTCAGATACATTATGCCGTTCCTTAAGCTAATTATTATGCTAATACATAGAAATCCATACATATAATTTAGTCCAATTTCGTAATAAAAAACTAACTATTTTTAACCAAATTGTATTGGAGATCTCCAGTCCAAGTCGGGAGTTTCATAAAGAAGCAAAATATATAAGATCAACAAAGTTGAGACCAAGAATATATCCGGATTATGATGGGTCGTTCCCAAGCTTCAGAACGGATCCTTTTCCCCACTATTTTTAATATAACTTTTAACATCATTCTCTAACGTTTCAACATTTATTCATTCGGAAAAACATCCAGGAATACTATAAATATTTCTTGTCATGAAGGATAACAATTTTGTATCGTTGTTGTTTAATTATGAATAATTGAATTGGTATTTTTATCTCATTTTAATTATTTATCATTCATTAAATATTAAAAAGGTATGAAGTAGTGAAACATGAAATAAATACACAATTTTTTAAATTAAATTAATATTTTTGTTAGTTTTTAAACAATTTTACATAAACTTTTTTATATTTACAGATTGGGCATTTATCTAGACGGCTTTTTTTCCTCCATGATCTTCAGACGACGGGTCTAGAATCCCAGGAGCCCCTATGCAGGAAGGCCGAGAAATGGATGAAAGGTACACCACCCAACGCCCGAAGACCCACAAGCGTCCCCAGCATATTCCAATGACAATATCTGAAGAAACAATTCAGATGAGAGTCTTTTTCAGGATCACGGATCTTTCGGTCTAGTGGGCCTTCATGCCTGCGGGGATCTCTCCTCTCGGGTAATTCGCCTCTTTGCTGAGTCACCCAAGAGCTCTTTCCTTGCCCTTGCAACCTGTTGTTACATGAAAGGCTGCTCTAGGGCCCTCCACTCGGGCCATGAATTGTCATATGAGGCTCGAGAATTGGGCTGTCACGCCCTGGAGTTCTACGTCGAGAGACTCTCTCGTAATGATGTGGAGTCCCATCTGCGAGTCCACGCATACAGAGCTCTCCTGAGCGGATGCTTCTACGTCGAGGGGAGAAGTATAGACATATAGCCCTCAAAACCGTGCCTCGAGCTCACATTCTGAGTTTCAGGAATTATGCACTATCTGCTACGGTGAACCTTGAAGATGAAATTGTGTTAACAGAGAGTGAGTTGTCTGAGGCGCAGGTAGATTTGGAGAAATATTGGTGGAGAGTGGCTGTTTACTACGTTATTCGACTCTCTGTGGCGCCACTCGTGGAGACGGTTGTTTTCTTGGATAGGTATCTCTACTTAAAAAGAGATGCAAGTCAACGGCAATACTGCCATTGTTTGACCCTTGTATTTCGCCAAGAAACCTTGTGATCGCTGCCATCAAATAAGTCTTCTGCGGCAAATGGATATACTCATATGCCATAAAAACAGTGGATATGAAGGAAATATTACCACCTTATGATGAATGACAATATATTTCTTTAAACGTCCATATTCACATTCATTCGTATGTTCGCCCCTTAATTATGTTAATATTACGACTTTTGAATGGATCTAAATGTCATGTTATTATTTTAAAATAAAGAAATATTGAATGTGTATTGTGTTTTTGTAAAATACTAAAATATATATGTTTATTTATTACAAAAAAATATTGAAATGAATAATACATGACTTTCACAAATTAATTTTAATCATTTTAAAGATTAATCTTGATCGAACCTTATTATTAATTTCTTGGTCATAGATATATATAGCACTTTATTATTATCATTATCTCGTAAGTGTTGATTTGATAAAATACATTGAGGAGCAACTTAGACGCTTTTTTGATCATCAAATATTTTTTTGTTTTTTTTTTCGGCTGGAACGAAGTTACGATTATTCGTCTCTTTATTTAAAAAAAATAATATTAGAATTCAATTTTCAAGACATTATATCATAGCCAAAAATTACAAGTATCAGTATTTCTTAATAAAGCAAAAAAAGTAATACATATTCCAAAGAAATGTATTCTATTACCCCCTAAGAGTTTGAGAAGGATAATTCGGACAAAGATAAGATATCGAATTTCTTGTCATCCTAGTGTTAATTCATACAAGGAATTAAAAAAGGAACAATAGAAAATAATGATGCCTCCTTTGTATTTCAATGGAGAGCATAATTTAACACCACATTATCTCGTATCAAATGACTTCGTTTAAAAGGCAACTTTGCAATTTTTCAAATATAATTGGATTTATAGTTAGAATAGTATCAATTTGGGCATCAATAAGTTGTATTAGAGCGTCGAAATAATTCATCGAGTATAGGATTTCTACTATAGAATTAACCTAGAAAATATTATCTTTGCGAGAGATGAACCAACTATCGTCCACCCTTGTTAAACAATTTACAGTGGTTTCTGCGATAACTTTTTTTTTCAACTTGCGATAACGATAACTTTTTTCTCAACTTGCGATAAACGGTAAAAAAATTCAAAATCCAACCTGCGGTAAACGATAAAGATAAAAAAAACTGACGACGTTGGTTTTTTTTTTGGAAATGAAAAGTGACGACGTTTTTTTTAACAATCTCCAAAAAAGTGGCGACGTTTTTTTTAGAAAAGGGTATTTCAAAAATTCCTTTAAATTTTATTTTGTATTTTTACCAAAGTCGTCTTTGAATTTATCGTTTATCGTTCCTCATTTTTGGGACTAACGATAAGTAAATGAGCGGTAATTTTAGAAAACTTTGCGATAACGATAACCGATAAAAGGTTTGAACTCAGCGATAATTATCGTTTATCGCTCATTTCATCGCACGCGGCAACCACTGCAAATTTAGGACTAGCACCCTCCGTGCCATTTAACCCCCCTGTTACTAATATTTCTTATCTCTTAAAGTCCACTTATGAAACTAAATATGTTTTCTTTATGACCAGATTGCATTAGTGTTTGAAACCTATGTTCCTATATCGGTCATATGTTAAATATGGCCGATATTAGGAACATAGTTTTCAAACACTAATGCAAACGAAGACATTGTTAACTTCATAAGTGGACTTTAAGGGATACGAAATATTAGTACGGCGGGTAAATGGCACGGGGGGTAAAAGACCGGGGGGTGGTAGTCCTGTTACGTATTAAACATATATATTGTTCGAAAATAAGAGATGTTTTGTCCCGTGATTTTTGAATTAACCTTGGCCAAAATATTTTAAATCTACACAAAGGCCTTCAAAATTCAAATTATTGTGATAGTGTTTGAAATTGATATGCATTCTGATATTTCACTAATC
>CP045890.1:8709758-8725853 GCA_013387185.1 Caligus rogercresseyi | reverse complement strand
GTTATATTTACTTATTAATGACGCATTGCAGTGCAATGCTAACAATCAAGATCAAAAATGGTTTACATAAGGCCTTTTAGAGTTCTTTTAATGCTTATACAAATATCACATATATTTGCCTTAATGATATGCGGCGATTCTGTACTATCGCTGCCGAAATTTGTTATAACATATACCAGGCTTGTGAGCGTTCAACTTTTTTTTGGTCGATCAGCGTTCAAAATAAATTAGCGTTCCCGTTCAATGTTTTTGGCGTTCAGCGTTCGCTTAGCGTTCAGCGTTCAAATATTTTTTTAAAGAAAGAATTCCCAAAAGAAAGGATGACGTTTTTTTTTTTTCCGAAAAAAGTCCAAGAAATGTTCGATAAAAAATTGAACGCTGAACGCAAACTCTTTTTTTTTTGCGTTCAACGTTCAGCGTTCCAAAAAAGTTTGCGTTCCGTTCATTGAACGTGCGTTCAGCTGAACGCCGTTCAATTTTGCGTTTCCGTTCACAAGCCTGATATATACCAATATGATTTATTATTAGGATAAAACTTTCAAAGTTTAAAATGAATTGCTTGATTTGCAGTTGATTCGTAGATTGAAATGTAAATGCAATAATTCTTGTAGTTATTAGAGTCTTCAAATATTTAGATTTGTGAAAAATGTGGATTTGAGTCAAGCATACTAATAATAATATATGCAAATTTGTTTAATATGAATGTAATATTCGTGAATAAGGGTTGTTATGTAGCTCACAATTATTTAATCTATTTCTAAGGACAAACTCTCATTCCAGACAAATAGCTGAAATGACAAAAAACGATAAGAAATTATAATGTTATATTAATTTATATTAAATTATAAAGAAAAAACATACTTCCATGTGAGTCATACGAGATGAACTTTTGTTCCAGTTCTTGAGGAATACCTCTTGAATGTCTTTCTGTTATTAACCTTTATATTTTAGGCAACAAGTCCTTTTATGATCATGTTCCAAGTGACGCTTTATGGGTTAATCCTCCAAAACTAGTCTACAAGTGTAGATTTCTTACTATATCTTTTCTTTTTCAAGTCTGAAAAAGAAAAAAATACTTTAACGTTCTACATTCATGAAATTTAAAAGATTTGAGAGTAGCAATATATATTTGTTTGATCGGTACTACTATTGCAGATATCGAATCAGCATATTTTTGTTTTGAAAAACTACTCACCCAAGCTGCCATGGATTGAATTTCTTGGTTCATCGATAAGTTCTATTGAAAAGTTAGCATAAAATCTTACTTGAATCTTATATAAAAATAGTTTGTTTCTTTCTCATGAGAATAAATCAGACTCATAAAGTTGTTCTTTGGTTCCTTAATCTAGCGAATTTACTAACGCCTAGATAAATATATTCTAACTACCTTTAATATTTTTTCTTATGAATAAAAACTTTTTTTAAGAAAAAAAATATTGACATTTTTTTAAATTAGAAAATTGTGGGTCAGACTTAAAAGATACAATTATTGCATGATCAAAGATTAGGTACTATTTAAGAGGTGTATCAAATCTCAAAGGGTTCCCTTTGCTCTATAATGATGCTAGGTAGTGAAAAAATAACACTAGCAATGGAGCTTAAGGCATCAAAAACAATGATTCATATAGTTTTATCCTACCTAATACCAGTACTATCATATTGCTAAGAGAGCTGAATTTTGATATGTCAGTGATTTTTAATGACGTCGCAAGGGGCTAATAGGAAGAATGTCTTTAGTAATGTCTTGTCATCAAAAATCTATTGATACAATAGACCGAGTAACAAAAATGTAGAAACTTCATGGTCACTTTAAATAGTTGTTAGAATGGGCTTATATTGTAAATTATAGCTAATTCAAATATATTTTTGATTTGTATAAAGATATTAATATATATATATAAGATATATATATATATATATATATATATATATATATATATATATATATATATATATATCAGCCTTGTGACGGAACGCAACTTTTTTCGAACGCTGAACGCAAGAAATAGAGTTTTTGCGTTCAGCGTTCAATTTTTCCATACATTTCAAAAAAAAAAATAAAGGAATTTTTGACATACTCTTTTAAAAAAAACGTCATCACTTTTTTTCTGAATTTCTTAATAATAAAAAAACGTCGTCACTTTTTTGGAGATTCTTTTCTATAAAAACCGCCATCACTTATTTGGGACATTCTTTTCTAAAAAGACCCTCTTATAGACGTTCTGCGGACCCCAGGTGGGGAACCCCTGGGTTAGATCCATTCAAAAAAATTATATCATTTGAAAATCGGTTCGTGCTCATTTTTATTATAAAACCCTAAATAGTACTTCCATTTTCAAATTAAACAATGTCATTTTAAAAAAATATTTGAACGCTGAACGTTAACAGAACGCTGAACGCAAAACATTGAACAGAAGGCTGAAACGGAACGCTATTTTTTAACGCTGAACGCAAAAAAAGCTGAACATTCACAAGCCTGATATATATATATATAATAATATATATTATATATATATATATATATATATATAGATATATATATATATATATAATATATATATATATATAATATATATAGCACAGTCGGCCCTCGCTACTTCGCCCCTATACAATCTCGTAGTTATTTACTACGCTCCCGTTTTTTCACGGCAAAACGTCCCCATATGAACTCAAAATTTCAATATATAGATCAACATCGAGACCCTCAAATATATCGCGGTGTTGTGTAGTGGATCGGGCCGTCGCGACTTTGCGAGGGAAGACTATATATATATATATATATATATATGTATCTATATAATATATATTATAATTATATATATATATATATATTAATATATATATATCAATTATTATATATCTATATATATATATATTATCTATCTATAATATTATATATATATATATATATCTATTTAAAGTGAAAAAGATAATTTAAAAAAATAATAATAGAGATTTACATAAGAGTATACAACCATTTTCACTTTTGGTGTTAAAAAGCAACGGCAAACATTATGTATTTATCGCTACTCGTGAACATTTTCTATACTTAAAAGAATATCAATTCATCATTGCAATGACAATATACGTACATGTGAAAGATAACAATTAATCGTGAGCAAGAATATATTATTTATTATTTGTACTTTTGAAAGTATGGCTCTAAATTATAATTGCGTAAACACTGAATTATATACTTTTTGGGGGGGATAAAAAAATATCCCCTCTTATCTGAGTTACTTATTAAGTCTCGAAAAAAGTTGTCACAGGTTAAATAATGAGTTTTTATTCATTTCTAATGTTATAGACATAAATAGAATGAATATTTTTTTTGATTACCAAGTAATGAAATAAACTACTTTTTAACCATAAAGTTCACCTCAATATACAAGCTCTAAGTGATGCAAGCAGAAAATAATTTTTCATCAAAGAACGTGTTTATGCGGTCAATTTAGTAACAAGCAATACTGAGATTCCTTAGAATAAACATTAGTTGCCGCCTTCGCGATATTTACCAAAAAAAATTCGATCAGTTTAAGAAAATTGAGACAAACCCACCGGTTAAAAGTGGTATTAGCATCGACAAATAAGAGATCTCGTTGCAGTATGATTCAAAATATATATTTGCGCTAAAATTTTGGACCCATCGCTACCGATAAGCAATAAATGGTGCAGACAGTAGTGATATTTGTTAGTTTGTCAAAATTAAAGATGATCGACATATTTTAAAGAAATTTATCACCGGTAGCATTACCAAATATCCTTTTTTTACTTTGTATTACCCAGTGGAAAAAAGACTATATAAAAAATATGAATTGGTATTCCTGCTCGGCCTACAGACTTTTTCTTTTATAAATACTTTTGTATGCTTGTTTTAATGAGGACATGCATAAGCGATTTAAGAGTAGGCAGAGAAGCTCTTATTAATACACGATTGTAACTTCTTGTTAAACCATCAAAAGGTTATGCATGAAAAAATTATATGACCTCTGAGGTTGGGAAAGTATAACAAGGCTTATAGAACACCAGATGTACGTTTATTTCATGGATAGGAAAACGTCAAGTATCTTCTTCTTATTATTATTATTTGTGACGTATCAAAAATAGCAATATATTTTTGATGACGACAGCAGGAAGAAACCATAGAGATATGAAGATATAGAGAGCTTATTCTCTTCAATAGCAGAGAAACATCGTTCAGCTGTATTCTTTGTCCAATGTAAACAAAGTAATTTTTACTACGTCATTGTAAGTTGATCATAGAGTTGGAAAAATTTGTTGATATGGGGCAAATGACATATTCTCTGGAGAATCCAATAAACCCACTATGTATTTATATCTCCATGGAGGAAAAACTACCTAAATGTTATTTTCCCCCGCTTACCTGTGTAATATCATTCAAAATATCCGACAAGCGAATAGTCAGCTCTCTACATCTTACTCAGTAGTCCTTGTACTATGCCACTTAATGACTCTTTCGTTATTAACAGATCAATAAATCGCTTCTAGGATTACGTTTATTAGAGCCGGTTAAAATCCCAAATATCATTGTATATTTTATACTCAAAGGATCAAACAATGCTAATTCTGAAGCCCAAATGTCAGTATTGGCTATTACGTTATCAAATGATTCACTAATGATATATGTATATCTTTAAGCCATCATCATTGTAACAACAATTAGTTGACCTAATAAATATGGCTGGTGAAAACTGATTAAATATAAACTTTAGAGTAAATATCTATTATTTAAGATAATAGTAATATTTATTAGCACATATAACAAAGCCACACACCCCCCTTGACGTTTATGGGCAAAGCCATCTAATAAAACAAATGCTAGCAAATAATCCCATTGACGTTTTTTTGCCTTTTTAGACTAATAAATATTCTCTTTGTGTTGTTCTTGTCTCTTTTTCTTTATTTAGATCAAGGTTAAGAAAGATCCATGACGTCACATCTACCTCGTCGTCCCAGTTATCATCATCAACAACAACAACAATACACAACCTTTTGACGTCTTGGATTTGAAGAAAGATCACTTCGCTTCTATAAGAGAATAATTACTAATTATTTGTATTAGACATTTCACACCTTCGACGCACGGGATATTTTTCGACGAAGGGAAAAAACCGTTTTGGGCATGCGATTCCTCTTACACGGGATAACTAGGTGAGAAATGGGTTCTCTCTAATTCCAAAGAGGTTTATAAGGTCTCCCGAACGGAGGTATAAGGATCAGTATTCATTTTCTTTTCATAGGAGAAAGAATAAGAAAATAGGGAGTTTCTTAATTGTTTGTGTCCTTTTTTGTTATCAAGGAATACTTATTTTTAGTGCGTTTTCCCCTTTCCTTGTTAGAGAGAGCTTTTTAATCCAAGGAACATCTCGAAATGAGGGCTACAGAAGAGGAAAGAGTGAGCCTTCTTCGGAATGGATCCGATCATGGTAATTCAGGCTCCTATGAGGCCATTCAGCGGGACCCTCAAGATCACTCTGAGGGTGACGATGAATCCCTGGACCTTGAGGGCTGTGCAGGATCATGTTGCTGTCATCCCACATCTCTCTGTCATCGATTGATTGCTCTTGCTCTCATGTGCTTCCTGGGATTTGGATCCTACTTCTGCTATGATAATCCTGGTGCTCTACAGGTAAGTAAAAATATATATTTACTGTTTTCGTATGAAAGTATTTCTCAAATCTTTTTTTATTTAAAATGTGATATATTTTTCACGAAAAAATATCGACACCTTTCAAAAAACATTCAACAAAGTTCAAACAAAACAAAAATACTCGAAGGCAAAGGTACGGAACATCAAAGAGTCTAATTTACCTGTTAAGTTATATAAACATTTTGGGGGTAATTATTGTACTAAATACATTCTCAAAAACTAAATTTTGAATATCATTGCTTAGTAAAAAGGCATTGTAATTCTGCTCTAAGAATAATAAACTATTTATCGATTGTCTTTTGGTTGAGTGTAATATACTTTTTCTTACTAAATAAAAATGTTTTAATTTTTGGAGTTAAAGCTCAAGCCTCAAAAACAAGAGATTTGATCTCGTAGATTAAAAAAGACATTTTTCACTTCGTTTAAGAGGGTTTTTTTGGACTCTCATTTGGACATTTTTTAGAATCAAATTCGTAAATAACATATCCATACTAAGGAGCTACGTCGTTAGTGTCCTATATTGCCGTACATAATATAGATGAAATTTGGTCGTAAGGGCTGGAAATATTTGTTGATTGTAGGAAGATCGTTTTTAATCACTATTTTTCCATATCTCTGGAATATCTCACATTTTAACAATGAACCCTTTGACGAATTATGACGAATTATATTATTCTTAAAATCCACAATTCTTAAACACGTACAACTAAAATTGTAATCTTAAAATTAAGGCAAATACGTAAAAATACACAAATAAACATTAGAGCTTGAAAAAATTATACAAAAGACGAACAGCTTAATTAACTATTAAAGTTGCTTGAAAATATTAAAACAATATTATTTAATATATAATACAATTCAAACATTTAAATATATATTTATTTTTATTATTGATGGCATTCATTCGAATCAATTAACATGTTTAAGTACTATCTAAAAAAAACAATATTGAACATTAGTGATTGTGTCGATGTACAATTTTTGTAAGGTAGGAAGGGCAGTTCACACTACCAGACTAAATGTTTTCACACCTAAATAGCCTAGTTGACAATCCTATTCATGAATTACAAGATTTCTTCTTCTTTTTTAGAGTAGATTTGTGAAGTTTTGAGTGTGCTTTGTTATTGTTTATCTGCGGTTTGTTTGTTAGTCATTGGTGTGATATGATTGTTTAAATATATATGATAGGAATAACTGCAATAACCTTATTATCTATTTGTGGTAATTCAATATGGATGCTTTTTAGAGCATTTTTCATTTAATTACAACTGCCCTTTAGGTAGCTATGATATAATTAAAATACGAATATACATTAAAATAGAATGTGCCTTCACAAACGTAGAAACCAAGGTACATAGAATACCAGATTTTTATTCAATGTATTCATGAATAAAAAAAACGTCAGACATCGTATTATTTTTATAACGTCAACAAAAGACTATTGAAGCAATATATTTTGATAACATAAGTGGAAAGAAACCATAGAGATGTAAAGATATAGAGAGCTTATTCCCTTCAATAGTAGAGAAACATCGTTCTTTTGTTTCTGTGTGTTCAAAATAAACAAAGTAATTATACTACGTCATCGTAAGCTGATCATAGAGATTTGTTTATATTGGGCACAATGACGTATTTCTCTGAAGAATCCAATAATCTCTCTATGTCGTTATATATCTATGGAAGAAACACATTACATAATGTTATTATTTGCATGATGTGACGTCATTAAAAATCACCGGCAAGCAAGCAGGCAGCTTTTTTGGCAATATGGAGATACCTTGTTTTTAAATACCTTGGGTGGAAACTGGAATATTTGGCTTTTAAATTAAATAGTAATTTGTCAAATATAAAATAATTCATTAAATCAGCCATGATGAACATATTTTTCCTCTCTCCCTCCAACAGAATGAGATTCGTAGTACGATGGGTATCAACACATACGAGTTTGCAGAGCTCTATGCCTGGTACTCCTGGCCCAATACGATCCTTCCCATCATCGGAGGCTATCTCATGGACCGAGTCTTTGGGATTCGACTGGCCACGACCATATTTGCTGTTTTCATTGTCTTGGGTCAAGGGATTTTGACGGTGGGGGCTTATACGGGGAACTTTCCATTGATGCAAATCGGTCGTTTCGTCTTCGGGATCGGAGGAGAGAGTCTGGCCGTGGCTCAGAATGCCTATGCCGTCGCCTGGTTCAAAGGCAAGGAGCTCAATATGGTCTTTGGGTTTCAAATCAGTATAACACGAGTGGGATCCACTGTTAATTTCCTGGCCGTTGGACCCCTCTTTCACTTCATATCCAAACTTCTTCATGGAGATCATCAACGGGCTCTTGGATGGACCTTTGGAATTGCTGGGTCCACTTGCGTTATGTCCTTGATTTGCGCTCTGGTAAAGTTTTTTAAATAACACAAAAGGGAATAATTTTTTAGGCATTAGTTTTTCTTCTATTTTTTATTACAAAGCAAAACTTTTTTTTAAAGAAAGTTATTTATTATTATATAAATAAATAACGAATGCTAACCGGTGTTGTCCGAAATTTCCGGAAATGTCCACCTGGGCCTAATATTTTCTTGGCACCTCATACTTATCCATAGAAAAGTTGATCAATTTATAGCTAAGTGTTTAAGAAACCAGAGGACCGAACAAATAAATTATGGAACGATTTCTTATGAGTATATATTTATATAATTTTTTATCTTGTCTTCACCACTTAGGTCCTGGACCGGATGGATCGTCGTGCAGAGCGGCTCCTCAAGAGCAACTCTGGTGAAAAGAATGAGACCATTAATATCTTCGACATCCTCTCGTATCCTTGCTCCTTTTGGCTCATGTGTGCCGTTGCACTCGCCTACTATGTGGCCATTTTCCCCTTCATATCTCTGGGCCAGGTTTTCTTCATTAAGAAATACGGCTTTAGCACGGAGGCAGCTAACTTTATTACGGGTAAGATAATGAACAATTATAAAAAAGGTTAAATAACGAAATGAATATATATTTACTGTATTGAACTATTTCATTGACCTATTTTGCATTGGAGCATCTTTGGATGTCTTAGATATTGCTATTGATAATTCATAACAAATTTTTAATCATGACAATATTTAAAAATATATACTATTTAAACACATAAAAATTATTTTATCCAATTATAATCAATGACTGATTCATTTCTCTTTATGAAGGCCTGATCTACCTCATTTCCGCCCCGGCATCTCCGATATTTGGCTACCTCATCGACAAAACGGGTCGCAACGTTCTCTATGTGTTCATTTCCGTCTTTGGAACGCTTATTTCTCACTATGCCCTCGCCCTCTCCTTCATGAACCCTTATATCCCCATCGTCGCCATGGGGATTTGCTATAGTCTCCTGGCGAGCGCCCTTTGGCCAATGGCAGCCTATGTTGTCCCAGAGTGCCAGCTTGGAACGGCATATGGTATGTTGGTGGAAGCCATATAATAGATATATACAAGCTAAGAATTGGATGATTTAATGATAGTTATGAATAGGAAAAAGAAGGTTCTCGCAAATCCACCAATCAACATGATTTTTACTCAGTTGATAATACAGTTTGCTTTCTTTTTCTACGTCGGATAGTCAGAGTAATCCGTCCATTGTTCGTCAGACTACATTCAGTGCCTTAAAGTAGTAGAGTCTGGACGAAAGACTGATGAGTCATAACATAAGCTGACAAAAACCCATAACAAACAAATTTCATATAATAAATTAATAGGTGTTTGGATTTAATAACAAATTAATGTTATTTGTATAAATCAAACGGGATATATTTTAATGTAAAAAGATGGTCATTGAGTTGAATTTGCTACGAATTGCATTATTTTTATGATTTTGCTACTATTTTGAGCAGAAATAGGATTTATATGTTGAATAACAATATTATTGCATTTCAAATTTTATTCGTAATGTGGGAAGCCTTTCATCAATCACAAAACCTTTTTGTTTTTATATTTTATATCTCTTGGATCAGTCATCAAAATAGGTTTTTCGTAATACTTTACCCAGAATAAGAGCAACAAATGATCGTTCTGGAGTCCAATTAGTTTCAAGAGTAGAATGAGAATATTGGCAGTAGCCTCATTCTACTCTTGAATTGTGCGATGTATGATAGGATTGCCTTTAGACATAAGTTTTCTCCGATGGCAGTATGTGGGATGCTTGCAAGGTTGTTTTTTTTACTCCGGAAAGATCATTTTTTGCTCTTATTCTGGGTATAGTTTTAAGATAAACCTATTTTGATGACTGATCCTAGAGATATAAAATATAAAAACAAAAAGGTTTCGTGATCAATGAAGGGTTTCCCACATTACGAATAAAATTTGAAATGCAATAATATTGTTATTCAACATATAAATCCTATTTCTGCTCAAAATAGTAGCAAAATCATAAAAATAATGCAATTCTTAGCAAATTCAACTCAATGCCATCTTTTTACATTAAAATATATCCCGTTTAATTTATACAAATAACATTAAATTTGCTATTAAATCTAAACACCTATTAATTTATTATATGAAATTTGTTTGTTATGGGTTTTTGTCAGCTTATGTTATGACTCATCAGTCTTTCGTCCAGACTTACTACTCTAAGGCACTGACTACATTAAAACAAATTGTCATGTATCCCTGAGGAGAAGTAATTGCTTTATTTATTAATAATAATGTGAAATTTGAGTTGACCATTTAAAGGCTTTGCAAATGACATGGATCCATGAAGAAGAGATAATGAATATATTTAAGCATGCATTTTTTCTTTGAATAGATGTTCGCGCCTCAACAACCACGAGTAATGAAAGGATATTTGATTGCTCAATGCTAAATATTGCATTATTATTATTTCATCTTCTTTTCTTTTAATCAATCACATTTCAAAACATTTCCTTTTTTCCTAACTTATATTTATACATCTATGAACCAATGACGTTCATGGAAAAAGTATCAGAATGAATTCCTTACCTTCCCTTGTTTCCAGGACTAATGCAAGCCATTCAAAACATCGGGCTCGCCCTTTGCACGATGCTTTGCGGTCTCACCGTGGACTCCTATGGCTACATTTGGCTGGAGATCTTCTTCATCGGCTGGGTGGCCATTGCTCTCCTCTGCACCTTCGCCATATGGATCATTGACATTCAGACCACGGGCTACCTCAATATGGGTGCTCGTGAGAGAGAGGCCTACGGTGAAGAGATCCAAAGGCGAAGTGCCCTCAAAAAGGAAAAAGAGGAATCCCAGCTAAAGGAAGGACTTAGACCAAGGACGCACGTTGAAATACGGAATAGGTAGGCTCGTCAATGTCTAGTTAAATACTCCCCTCTAGCGTTGGGGACCTTTTGAGCAGAAAGAACTAAAAATACTCATACAAAAATACATAATTATATTTCGTAAAAACAATACAAAAAAGTACAATTAATTGCATGAACTTATCGCATAAACAACACTTATTGTGTCTTATTAACAATCTATTGACATTGTTATCAAAGAACTATATACAATAATATATATTCAAAAATACTTATAAATAATATTGAAAACAACTATTTTGTATGAATAATTTTTTAAATAACTGCTTGTTATTAGTATTTATCAAATAATAGTTATTGTATCCTATGTTTCTTATTCATTTTCTCAACCCTGCCATTAGTACTTAGCCCCTCAATAAGTATTTCACTAACTTCATAAACCATTCCATTATTATATTAATAATTTATTATCATTATATATTCCTCCTTTCCTTATAACTAGTGAACCTCTTGCAGAAGATCTTAGCGTGGAGTCCTAAAGCGAACACGAATCGGATCAGCTAATTATTATTATTATCATTACAATCAGCGTTCTTCTCAAAATATTTTAACAATTAACATGCCTGTTATATGTATTTAAAAAAATACACAATTCCCTGTGTATGTAAGTATATTCTATAGAGAAGTGCCATGGATCACGATACCTTTTTCTTA
Source organism: Caligus rogercresseyi (assembly GCA_013387185.1). Classification (NCBI taxonomy): domain Eukaryota; kingdom Metazoa; phylum Arthropoda; class Copepoda; order Siphonostomatoida; family Caligidae; genus Caligus; species Caligus rogercresseyi. The sequence continues at coordinate 8,714,207 of CP045890.1, read as the reverse complement.
TTTTCATAGGTATTTATCTCGTGTTGGCATTCGCATTCCTCCTCACTTAGCTAAAGTTGTGGCCTAGCCGAGTTTATACCCCCTCACTTACTCAGAATTCATTCAGATCCCTCAAACAAGAACAACCCTCCGGACTCATCTGTGATTCATCGCATCGACGTTCTGTCTTATAGATTTTTTATACTGTTTATCTGTAAAATCAGAGAGAAATGTGATACTCTCTGATAGTATTTTTTTTACTTACTTACATATCCTTAACTACTTAAATGAACATACATTTATTATAATAAAAATGACACTTAGTTTTATATATAAAATTTATTACTTTGTTAAATGAATATTATAATACTCTATACTCTCATTTATAATAAAAAGAAACTTAGCTTTATAAATATTATTATTTGAAAAAAAGTAAGATGTATGGGATCTTAAGGGTAAATTTTCCACCAAAGAGCACTTTAGAATATGTATTCGCTCGACCTTATATGAACATACCCTTTTTATAATAACAAAATATCATCATTTAAAATAAAAATATACTTCATTATATATATATATATAATTATTATATTTATTGATAATACTACTGCTAAGAGAGCAAACGTTACAAATAATTGATCTCAGGGGCTATTTTTCGTCAGGCAGCACCGCAGGATCTTTTATTTCTTCGAACGAAGGAAGGACTAAAAAATGTTGGAGGAGGAAGTTACTTCTTTTGGCTACAATAAGAGGTCCAACATTGTCACCGGTCTTTTCGTTGTGTTTGTTGTGAGCCCCGTCGCAATAAGGAAACTTCTTGCTCTTCCAGCATCGGCAGAACACAGACTAATGAGAAAAATATTATATAATAAAATGACTAAACTTTACACACGAATTAAAAAATTCGTCGAAAAAGTCGGCATGTTAAAAAGTGATACATATTAAATATTTGTACCCTTTTAGATATAATGATAAAATTAACGCTAATGAAGCGAAACCGTTAGCTTGCATGTTCGACTCTATTTGTTGAGAGAGGCGTGTTACGATCAATTAAATTGCAATCAAAATTTAGAGAAACAAAAGGGTGTTTATAGCTTTAAATTATTATTGATGGGACAGCAAACACTTGGCCAATCATGATATCATATGGGGCGATGTATCACAACATATAAAGTCGATTAAAAGCTCCTACAAATAACAATATGTTTCTTCTTCATACTCTAAACATCCCGTTCTCATGCGGTATATGTACACTCACCTTATCTCCAATGTCTTCAATATCAACAGTATCCACGACCTTGTCTGACTCCAACTTGATGGACTTGTTCACTTTATACTGAGCAGAGCAAAAACAGCACTCACCAAACTTGCTCTGTAAAAAAATAACATTAATTCCTTAATATGGTTAAATTGGAACATTTTAACAACCCATTATTTTTTCACCTCAAAGTAAGGGGCGAGTGACGGACAGCAAATGATTCCGTGAACGGTCAAAAAGGAAATTCCCCCAACGGCCAAACCAAGAGGAACTAATCGCATCCAATCCTTGATCCCAAGACCGAACCATCCTCCAAGAGTATCTAAAAAAGGGGGATTAAATCTTGTGCATTTATATTTATTTATTTGGAATATTGTACCAGGGATTGGAAGACTATGAAGATAGCTAGGAATGGAATCCTTGACGAGCACGGAGAGGACCTGCATTTTGATTATGAATTATTAAACGACGATTTTATATACGCAGATAAAAAGAAACTTAATAACATGCACTTCAGAGCTACCAACTGGTCTGAGAAAATCGAATCCCTTACGTAACTATTATATTGTCTTGGCCATAAAAATATAGGGCTGTGACAATTTTTTTTCCAGCAAGCTTCTTGGGTTTTTTATATCTACGCGCTTTATTGACAGTACTTTGTCAATCATCTTTGAAAAAAATAATATATGGAGTGGGTTTGTGTTTCAATAATAATTATTGTATCTAGTTAAACGATTTAGAGAGTAGCCATGGGGGCAAGAACAGGTGTAAGTGAGTAGACATTATTAATCCGTTGATGTTTTAATGCCATATTTTATTAATAGCATGACTCAACGTTTGTCAGTAGGGTTTTAGAGTTCCTTAAGGAAGAAGAAATGTTGGTTGACAACCAATGGTTTTGGTCATGAATCATAGCTCTCAATCGACATCTATAAATGAGCTAAAACCGATCATTGTGAAAACCTCATGTGATCTTTCATCATATAAAATATTTTGTATCCCACGACCTATTGAATTGTTTATCTGGATATTATCATCTTCTTAATTATTAACCTCCAGTTTTTTTGTCGTAGACCCTGTCGAATTTAGGACTAGGACCCCCGACAATCACCCCCGGGCTTTTACTCCCCGTGCCATTTACCCCTGGTTACTAATAATTTATATCTCTTAAAGTCCACTAATAACTATGTTTCTTTAAGACAAAATTGCATTTGTGTCTGAAACGTATGTTCCTAATATCGGTCATATGTTTTATAGAAAACATAGTTAACTTCATAAGTGGACTTAAAGAGATATTAATTATTAGTAACGGAGAGTAAATGGCACGGGGAGTGATTGTAGGGGGTGCTAGTCCTGTTACGACTCTTATCATATTAAAAACGTATTTGATAAATGTTTTTATCGAATATTTTTTAATATATTTGGTTTTAATGTAATACTCAGCTTGCATTTTTTTATATGCTCATGAAGATGGATTTGTGATAGATCTAAGTAAATAGGCAAGTATTTAAGTGTCCAAAAATACCTACCTACCTATCCACTAAGTAACCACGAGTATTTTGTTTCAAGTAAGATCCCTAGTTTCAATTCCTAATTTTATAAACATGGGGTTTCTAATTCAAGACTGAGACGCAGATAAAATGTAGAACAACGCTATTAATAAAATATGACATCAATATTTAAAAAAAATTCATTACTATTATTATATATCAGAGAATGGACCACCGATTGATAGGCGATATTTGGGTAGATCGGTACTACCGGTCGTAGACTTTTTTCAAATAACTATCATCTTAAACTTTTTAAGAACTATCGAATACTGCTACAGATTGCATGATTATATCAATCCATAGTTTTATCATAGTAATAATTTCTTTCAAGAGGATAATGTTTTAGAATTTTATTTCCTGAAATGAATTGCAAAACATGATACACTGATCCATATAGGACACAACTTGATTTCAGACTTTTCTGCTAAATCCCAGTTCTGTGATATATGCAACTGCACTCCATAATTTTTATTGATAAGCCTATGAAAATATATTTTAGTACCATTTATAGATTTTAGTTGTGTTTTTAATATAAGCGAAGTATAATTTGCTTTTGAAGGATGGTTTTCAATTAACATGGCCCATCACAGAAAATCTAATAAAAGTTTTTATAAGAACCGAGACTGGAAGGCGAGATTCGTAATCTGTGATCTTGATTATGCTTTTAGTAAAACTACTTGGGCAAAAAATAAGAAACTATTAAGCAAAATATTTGAAACGTGAAATTAAATAATATTTAAAATATATTGGATTTCTGGATAATCCATGGGGTTTTGCCGTAGAAATTTAAAGAAAATTTATTTTGAGTGTATTGGGAGGGTAAGAAACAGAGGTTAAAACATTAAAAACTCATACTAGTTATTAAAGGTTGCGTGAGTTATTTATATGCCGTTGTATAAAGTAGGCTTTGGTAGCTCAGTATTGATATAAACATCCTACTCAATCTCTCTAGTTGTTTATAAACATAAATCTCGTGCCGGATCACTTTGGTTCAACATTTATTTTTGATCTGTGAAGATAACTGCTCTGGATTCTGGGTCAAAATGGATCCAGATATGTATGATGAGTTTGGGAATTACATCGGGCCGGAGCTGGAGTCAGAGGAGTCCGAATCCGAGGAGGAAGATGATGATGGATCTGGGGATGCCAATGTGAGGGATGAAGATGAGAACGGAGAATTGGACATGGACGATGATGGTATGTTGTTGTTGTATTAGTAGTTTTGTCCTGCTTTTGTGAATTGCATTGATCCTTTCCTCAGGGGCGCGTACGTCTGTGGTGCTTCATGAGGATAAGAAGTATTATCCAACGGCTCTGGAGGTTTATGGGCCTGATGTGGAGACCATCATTCATGAAGAGGACGCACAGCCCCTTTCGGAGCCCATCGTGGCCCCCGTGAAGAAGCACAAGTTCCAGTTCATCGAGCAGGAACTCCCCGAGACGTCATACTCCTCCGTGTATCTTCAGGAGATGATGGAGATTCCCTCCCGCGTTCGGAACGTAGCCTTTCTGGGCCATCTCCACCACGGGAAGTCCTCCTTCGCCGACTGCCTCGTTCAGCAGACGCATCCGGGCTTCCGGACCAAGGACGACAAACCCATTCGCTACACGGACACCCTCTTCACGGAACAAAGAGCGCGGCGTTGTCCATCAAGGCCATGC
>CP045890.1:8634128-8709658 GCA_013387185.1 Caligus rogercresseyi | reverse complement strand
AGTACGCAGAGGTTGTGTGAACTTTATATTTACAACGTCCATATTGCAACATGTTTGCTATTATTATTAGTAGTAATAAGTTATGTGATTTCATTGATTCCCATTGTTACGTTTATGATTTTTTAAATATCTATTATTATAAGATTGTAATGATGATATATATATAATAAGTAATGAATGATCGAATGATTTTTGATAATTCAATCAATATCAGAATAGACAAATTTACCACCTTTGTTGGTCATTGAGTGTGAGATTAAAGGAACCGTTGAAGCCCGGTGTTCGAAAGAAATTATAAAAGTGTTATTCATTTTTAAAAATATTTGATAATTATATTTAGAGGTCTTACCCAATTTTTTCCTCTATAATACCTGATCGAAGTGTTCTTCGAAACTTCACGCTGCTCACACTAGCCATCTATTTGAATATATAATGATAAATAATTAAATATTTAAATAATTGGAGAATAGTTCATCCACCACCTGTGAGCGTTTTTCCACATACATTCTACATAGTTTGTATGAATATTGTTCACAGGATCAACATAATTTGTTGAATGATTAACTACCTTATGTTGGTATTGAAGTATATCGTGTAAGCCTCTAGAAGTAATCCTTTGAACTTTTAAGTCATCTTAAAAACACAATATGAGAATTATCACACACCCAAATGATACATCCTATAATTTTTCTATAACGTCACGAGGTTTGGTCAACTTTATCTATACAATATCACTATTGCTATATATTTCTTGTTTTGGCGATAGTTCAATTGAAATAGTTCATAAACTCTATTCATTGCGAAATTATGAGTGTTGTTCTCTCAGAAATTCTGGATATTATTGATTCCAGTCAATCAGCGAGGGAGTTCTTACAACTTCGAAGATGTCTCCGCTTTTATCTTCCGGCATGTTCCACATGTGGAAAACCTATGACGTTCGTTGTTCATCTAAGAAAACACGATAAATGGAGGTGTTCTACCCAGAGAAATGAAAATATGCCTGAACGAAAAGACTCTCTGTGGGCTGGAAGAAATTTAGGCTTCCCAAATTAATCCAATTGGCCTGGAACCTCAAAATTTCAGTGACCGTCGTTCCTGATGTTATTGCCATTTTAGAATCGACAGCCCTGGAATGGTATTCAAAATTTAGGTCTATTTGTTCCACCTATTTGAACAACAATCCCTATAAAATTAGAGGCCCTGGGATTGTAGTTCAAATAGATGAATCTCTGATGGCAAGGCGCAAGTTCCACGTTGGACGAATAGTTCCTGAACGATGGTTTTTGGAGGCTACTGTCCTCACACAAAGGAAGGCTTCCTAACTTTAGTGAGTATTAATGAATATATGTCCACAAAGAATAATAAACTTTTTATATTTTGATCTAGGTTGATGATCGAAAGGCAGGCACCCTCCTTCCCATCATCATGGAGAAAATTGAGCCGGGTTCTGTTATACACAGCGATGGATAGGCTGCCTATAATAGAATCCCTCAATTACCTATAAACCTTCAATACCAGCACGAGGTGGTAAATCACTCTACAAATTTTGTGGATCCCATAAGCGATGCTCATACGAACCATGTTGAGTGCTATTGGAAAATGCAAAGAGGAGGTAATAAAGAAACTATATTGCATTTAATTATTACTTAATTATTTTTCTTTATAATTCAAATCAATGACTGGTGTGAGCAGTGTTACGCTCGAGGAACATCTCAATGAATTTTTATGGAGGGAGAAATTCGGGAGGACCCCTAAAGACGTATTTTCCAACATACTTTTACACATAGCTTATGTTTATACTTTTTAAAAAATAAATTTATTAATATATGTATAATTTAAAAATTTCTTTCGAACACTGGGCTTCAACGGTTCCTTTAATCTCGCACTCAATGACCAACAAAGGTGGTAAATTTGTCTATTCTGATATTGATTCAATTACCAAAAATCATTCCATCATTCATTACTTCATTATATATATATCATCATTACAATCTTATAATAGATATTTAAAAAATCATAAACGCAACAATGGGAATCAATGAAGTCACATAACTTATTACTACTAATAATAATAAACATGTTGCAATATGGACTTTGCTAAATCCAAGTTCTGTGATATATGCAACTGCACTCCATAATTTTTATTGATAAGCCTATGAAAATAATATTTTTAGTACCATTTATAGATTTTAGTTGTGTTTTTAATATAAGCGAAGTATAATTTGCTTTTGAAGGATGGTTTTCAATTAACATGGCCCATCACAGAAAATCTAATAAAAGTTTTTTATAAGAACCGAGACTGGAAGGCGAGATTCGTAATCTGTGATCTTGATTATGCTTTTAGTAAAACTACTTGGGCAAAAAATAAGAAACTATTAAGCAAAATATTTGAAACGTGAAAATTAAATAATATTTAAAATATATTGGATTTCTGGATAATCCATGGGGTTTTGCCGTAGAAATTTAAAGAAAATTTATTTTGAGTGTATTGGGAGGGTAAGAAACAGAGGTTAAAACATTAAAAACTCATACTAGTTATTAAAGGTTGCGTGAGTTATTTTATATGCCGTTGTATAAAGTAGGCTTTGGTAGCTCAGTATTGATATAAACATCCTACTCAATCTCTCTAGTTGTTTATAAACATAAATCTCGTGCCGGATCACTTTGGTTCAACATTTATTTTTGATCTGTGAAGATAACTGCTCTGGATTCTGGGTCAAAATGGATCCAGATATGTATGATGAGTTTGGGAATTACATCGGGCCGGAGCTGGAGTCAGAGGAGTCCGAATCCGAGGAGGAAGATGATGATGGATCTGGGGATGCCAATGTGAGGGATGAAGATGAGAACGGAGAATTGGACATGGACGATGATGGTATGTTGTTGTTGTATTAGTAGTTTTGTCCTGCTTTTGTGAATTGCATTGATCCTTTCCTCAGGGGCGCGTACGTCTGTGGTGCTTCATGAGGATAAGAAGTATTATCCAACGGCTCTGGAGGTTTATGGGCCTGATGTGGAGACCATCATTCATGAAGAGGACGCACAGCCCCTTTCGGAGCCCATCGTGGCCCCCGTGAAGAAGCACAAGTTCCAGTTCATCGAGCAGGAACTCCCCGAGACGTCATACTCCTCCGTGTATCTTCAGGAGATGATGGAGATTCCCTCCCGCGTTCGGAACGTAGCCTTTCTGGGCCATCTCCACCACGGGAAGTCCTCCTTCGCCGACTGCCTCGTTCAGCAGACGCATCCGGGCTTCCGGACCAAGGACGACAAACCCATTCGCTACACGGACACCCTCTTCACGGAACAAGAGCGCGGCGTGTCCATCAAGGCCATGCCACTATCACTTATCTGCCAGGGAATCCGTGGGCAAAAGAGCTACCTCCTCAATCTCTTTGACACCCCGGGTCACGTCAACTTTTCGGACGAGGTCACGGCGGCCATGCGGCTCTCCGACGGGGTTGTTATATTCGTGGACGCCTCTGAAGGCGTCATGCTCAACACGGAGCGACTCATCAAGCATGCCGTCCAGGAGCAAATGGCCATTACTATCTGTATCAATAAGATCGACAGGCTCATTCTTGAGCTGAAGCTACCTCCTCAGGACGCCTACTACAAACTAAGACACATCGTAGAAGAAATAAATGGCCTCTTGAGTCTGTACTCGGATAAGAACTCGGAGCAAATCATCAGTCCTCTCCTTGGGAACGTTTGCTTTGCAAGCTCCCAGTATTCCCTTTGTTTTACGCTCAAAAGCTTTGCCAAGCTATATAGCGATACCTTTGAATACTTGGACGAAAAGGAGTTTGCACGACGCTTGTGGGGAGACATTTATTTTAACGCCAAGACCCGGAAATTTTCCAAGAAGCCACCTCATGGATCCGCTCAAAGGAGTTTTGTTGAGTTCATTTTAGAGCCTATTTATAAGCTATTTGCTCAGATAGTGGGGGATGTGGACTCCTGTCTACCGGGACTCATGGAAGAACTGGGGATCAAGCTCTCCAAGGAAGAGACCCGCTTAAACATTCGACCGCTCCTCCGGCTCATCAACCAAAAGTTTCTTGGGGATTTTACGGGTTTTACGGAGATGCTTGCTGAGCACATTCCATCTCCTGAAGAGAACGCCAAGGTAAAGATCCCTCATATATACACGGGGAACCTGGACTCTCTCCGAGGCAAAGGCATGTTGGCTTGTGATTCCGAAGGCGTTTTAATGGTCCACACCACTAAGCAGTATCCCACAGATGACACAACCTGCTTCCACGTCTTTGGAAGGGTCTTTTCTGGTCGACTGCGTGCGGGGATGGATATTCGCCTCTTGGGCGAGAACTACACAATGTTTGACGAGGAGGATTCCAGAGTCCTCACGGTGGGGCGACTATGGATTTACGAGGCTCGCTACAAGGTGGAAGTGCACTCAGTCCCTGCGGGCTCCTGGGTCCTCATTGAGGGTGTGGACCAACCTGTCGTGAAGACTTCTACCATTACTATCGCTTCCGACGCTGAAAACAACGAGGAAACCTGCATTTTCCGACCCCTCAAATTCAATACCCAATCCATCATCAAAATTGCCGTTGAGCCCGTGAACCCATCCGAGCTGCCCAAAATGTTGGACGGCCTGCGTAAGGTGAACAAGTCCTATCCTCTTCTAAACACTAAAGTGGAGGAATCCGGGGAACACGTCATTCTGGGGACGGGGGAATTGTATTTGGACTGCGTGATGCACGACCTCAGGAAGCTCTACTCCGAAATCGATATTAAAGTTGCGGACCCCGTTGTTTCCTTTTGTGAAACCGTCGTGGAAACATCTTCTCTTAAGTGCTTTGCTGAGACACCCAACAAAAAAAATAAGATTACCATGATCGCTGAACCACTTGAAAAAGGTATGAACACGAATATGAAAATTTTCGATATCTTTCTTAATACTCTCTCTCTTCTTTTATCAGGCTTAGCCGAAGATATCGAGAACGAGCGGGTCTCCATCAACTGGAACAAAAAGACCCTTGGGGAATTCTTTCAGGCTCAGTATGACTGGGACTTGCTGGCTGCCCGTTCCATATGGGCCTTTGGTCCAGACGCAACTGGGCCCAACATCCTCGTAGACGACACTCTCCCCTCGGAGGTCGACAAGGGACTCTTGGGATCAGTGAAAGACCCCATTGTCCAAGGATTTCAATGGGGAACGCGGGAGGGTCCCCTCTGTGAGGAGCCTATCCGTAACACCAAGTTCAAAATCCTGGATGCCGTCATAGCCAATGAGCCCATTCATCGTGGTGGAGGCCAAATCATTCCCACGGCGCGAAGGGTTGCATACTCTGCTTTCCTCATGGCAACGCCTCGTCTCATGGAACCATATATGTTTGTGGAGGTTCTATGCCCTGCTGACTGTGTCTCAGCAGTCTATACTGTCCTAAGGAATCGAAGAGGGCACGCTACACAAGATGCACCCGTCCCGGGTTCTCCTTTATATATAACTAAGGTAAGCTCTCTCTCATAACGTCAGTATGTGTGTGTGTGTAGTCATGTGTCTCCAGGATATTTTTTCTCTAAGGCCCTCCACATGCATCATGCATCAATTGGGCTTGAAACGCATTGTCTCCGTTTTGTCAAATGTGTAATCACAAATGCATAGCAACGCTATTTATGACATCAATACAAAACTTAGTTGATACCCACTATTTAATCAGTGTTTCTCTTCTTCTTTATCACTCACGAACCCATAAAGTTCCAATTTATGTTGATAGCATTGTAGTATATTTGCATTTTTAAAATAAAATCAACCAAAGGCTCCAATGCTACTGCATTAATCCGCCCCTGTGTGTGTGTGATATTATAAAATTTGCGCATTGGACAAAATTTAGACTTTGTTCAAAAGTATACTCTTAACTAATTGTAGTTAATTATAATTTTTCTCCTAGAAAAATATCCTCTGTCACTACTTTGATAACTTTTGATTATTTAATCCTTGGCCTTGCTTATATTTATTGAAAAACTTTTTTTAAAGTTATACATAAGATCCCTCGTTTCCTTATTAAATTCGTCGAATTGAGCCAGAAATTTATGTATGCCCTTTAAGTTTGCCATCGATCTTGCGGATTTAGAGAGAACTATGTCTATAACTTATTTCTAAATATCCAAATTCGTCTTCATAATTTTATTTTTCTGAGTGGTAAAATATACCTTAAATATTATAACTTACGATTTTATTAATATATGTATAATCAAAAAGTAGACTTTTAAAGGAATGTTCCGATACATTTGGCCTCTGAAAGCTATAGTAAAAAAATGACGGCCGAATTCAATGAACTGTTTATCTACTGAAGCGAGAAAAATATGGATAGTAGACAATCAAGGTTTACTCATTAATTAGTTTGATTTTTTAAACCTAAATTAATATCCAAATATACTGAATAATAATTTGAAAATTGGGAACCATGATCATTAGTTTATTATTCATTTTATAAACTTTGACATTCCCTTTTTACTTTGAATGAATCGAATCCAGTTCGACGCTTCGTAAATAACCATAGCCAAAAGAAAAAATGTTAGGATGTAATGTGTAAAAAACATGAAACCTTAGTTTTTTAACCGATCAAATTGGTTTGTTGCAACCAACAGAAATTGATTGAAAGCCCAATTTTTAGCCAGAAAGCTGAAGTGTTTCTTACATTTTTTCGTGCCTAAGACCAATATAACTTTATTTCACCTCAAAACATACACACAAATTTAACTAACAACATTTAACATTTTAATAACGAATAAACATTCATTTAGCGAAGATCCGGAATCAAAAGCAAAGTATAAGACCAGTTCGATAGCCCAAATTGGTTCTGAAGCTCTTATCACTTAAGCGTTACAAAGAAGCAGATATTTCGTCCAAAACACAAGTTTGTTGCTTTATTTATTTGTTTTCATTCGATTTCTTCCAAAAAAAAACTTCATACCTCAACCCAAAATGGTTTTCTTCTCAGTAAATCGTCAACAACAGATTTCGTTGAAATAATATTCCTCGTACAGATATTTTTATCTTTAAAGAATGATACCTGAACTAAAACAGTACAATAATTAAGGAGATACTTAGTTTGCATTTACTATTTATGACAATTATATAAGAGAGGGGGAAATATAGTTAAGACAAAGAATATAGCTTTCAAAGGGTGTCCAAAGTTTTTTAAAGGAACTCATAAATTTAAAGTCGGCTGTTCCTATAACTTATGATGTGTGTTTCCTTTTTCTCTGCAGGCCTTCATTCCGGCAGTCGACTCCTTTGGTTTTGAAACGGATCTCCGAACGCACACCCAAGGACAGGCCTTTGCACTATCTGTATTTCATCATTGGCAAATCGTTCCCGGAGATCCTTTGGACAAGAGCATCATTATTCGCCCCCTGGAGCCACAGCCCGCAACGGCCCTGGCAAGAGAGTTCATGATCAAGACACGAAGGCGAAAGGGACTCTCGGAGGACGTCTCCATCAATAAGTTCTTCGACGATCCCATGTTGTTGGAGCTGGCAAGGCAGGACGTCATGCAAAACTTCCCTGGATAAAATCGTTTCAATTTGCCTCATATATTAACATTATTTTATAATAATTAATACAATACTTCTTGGTGAAATATATATATTGTATATGTATATGTGTGTCGTGTAGGGTTTCAAATATCTCTATCCAATGTACTTAAATTGTAAATCCAAGGTCTTAGTTATGATATTTGTATCATTATTGGCTCTCTTTTTGTTGGTCGGGGATGTTAATGGTATGTGAGTAGACCCCTGTGGATGGAGGTGCGCATTATTTTCACGAATTATTTAACCTCAGGTCAAGAGGACAAAAGGCTGGCCCATAAGAAGTGCTCCTTGTTCGTGGAGGGGAGAATGGATGTCCTTGAAGAAAATCAAAGGAGCTTTAAAGTTTGCAGAGGAGGAAGATGGATTATGTACAAATGTCCTCCAGGATCGCTCTACTGGAGGGAAATCACTTGCTGTGTACCATTTTCGCAATTCCCCTGCTTTGCAACCTGCTTGAGTAAGATTTGACATTTTCTAGAAAACACTCAAATTTGTTTCCATGAAATTACTTTGCAATTTAAATTTGTGGCGATATAATATAAAAAACTGGTTCTGTGGAACGTTTTATATTATATTAATCAATTAAAAGCTTTTTAGTCTTTTTAATTCAGCATTCATTGCTTATAAAAATATTTCAATTCATAGAGCGCCTTTCAATTTTTTAGTTTCCATCACAAGCAAAGTACTTGGAAATGGATTGCTTTATACTTTTTTCATTCATTCTGTGGGGACGACATTTAATTGTGCAATTTGTTCGCAAGTTTGATTCTTAACATCAAGGCAGAACTCAAGAAGGCCATTAAAAAATATATTTTATGGTAAAAAATGTTTCGTTCATTGAACGTTCGTACCAACTTTGATTACCATTCACAGCTTGGCTTAATAGCCATTATGACCTCTTATTTATTCGGTATAAGGGATATGATTGGCTAAAAAAATATGGTTTTCTATTTAGTCTCAACCAATGGTTGACCTTTCTTTTTTTCTAGACCCTCTCACTTGGATTCCTTTTTCCAATCCTGTCAGAGATGAGCCTACAAAAAAACCCAGCGCGGGCGTTCAAAATGTGTTCACCCCCGCACCAGAGATCAAAGAAAATATGGAAGAAAGATACGAAAATGAAGCACCAATAAGAAGTACTACACCCAGTAGAGCCCGATTTGAGCTGACCAAAGCCAATAGAGGAGAAGACTCAAAGGAGGGCCCTCCGAATAGAAAAAACAACCAAGGAGGCACAATAAATGTCCTTGGCAATCGAAAAAATAATAACCAAGTATCCCAGAGCTCCAATAAAGCCTCTTCCAAGTTTAACCCATCACGAAGAATCCCTGCTCTCAACAATAAATCCATCCTTTTATAATTTAAAAAGGCCTACGGAGAACCAATTGAAATAAATATATAATTTCGGCGAGACATTTTATTGTTGATATTATTATTAGTAGGATCCAGAGACATAAGTTATATAATCATATAATTTAATTGAACTTAGATAGAGTAGTCTTGAATGTTTCAGTTAGTTCCTTGAGGAGTCTGTCTTCACTAACGATGAGGGCCCAAATATATTAAACTCCTCCTCATAGACTCTAGTCCGGGATAGAAGTAATTGGTGGAGTAGATGTAGATTGATTCTGGTAGATTTGACATCTTAGGGAAGAAGCGCGGGGTCGCTAAAAAAACTATGTTTGTCCATAGTTGCTATATCACTTAGGCTAAGTGAGGAATGTATTTGATGAGCCTGAAGGCTTATTCAGACTCTGAAAGGGGGTTCAAATCATCATCCAGAGTGCTGGGGGAGGGTCTTGTGTTCCTCATGCAAGGAACATGCTCTTCCGAGCACTTGATCCTTCTGGTATTATTTCTTACATAATACAACTGTTCTTAGCCTCAGGAGCCTGAAATACTCTTGGGAGTAGTTGGGGATTACACGGAGTAGATTAGATTGGATGATGAGATCTTGGTGATCTTACTGGGCTAGCTGAATTGTGGACTAATATATGGAGTAAGTAATGATGTGTGTATGAATGTGCTAATAAGATAATATAGACTGTAAATAACCATTGAGTAATTCAGGTATGAGAAAAAGAAGAAAAACGAACAAGAGGAGGAAGAAATGGAAATAAAATGAGCCTTAGTTTTTTCCATCGTATTTGTCTTGATCATCGGAGAAGTGCAGCCAGGACTGCTCCACAATGGCTTGAACTCGTTTTTCGTACTCGCGTCGATTTTCCTTTAAAAATAAAAATATGAAGAGATGGAATAAGGAAGGCAAGAAATATTTTATATAAAAAAGTGAAATACCAAAATATTAACTGAAAACTATTTTCTTCTTCAATATATCAACTATTTTCGATGGGTAAATCCGTTTTGAACAATATATAATATTTATATATATGGTCATGATTTTCAACCAAACTGCGTTTAAATATATCAAAAGCATATTCGTGCTTGTCAAATATATGAAAACCTGAAATTAATAGAAATTATACACTACTAAAATTATTACTGTTGAAAGAAGTTGAAATCAAGAATTGTAATCGAAAATTATTTGACATATTTAAAAATTAATTTATATATAAAATTATTATGAATACCATGAAATATATAATTTAAAACATGGAATAAAATAAATAGGTTGGATGACATTGCGTCCATGTGAATATAAATTAGTTTCCCAATGGTAGTAAGATGCGAGTTACCTGGTAGAGTTGAGCAGCCACGGAGTTAGCGGGTGAGTTGGGGTTAGGCTCATCCAAGAGGGACTGAATGGAAGTAAGGATAGCGGAGACGTCATAGGTGGGGCTCCATCGGTTTTGTAAGATGTCCAGACATATTCCCCCATCGGCGTAAACGTTGGGGTGAAACATTTTGCTGACAAATCGGACCGTAGGGGGTTTGTTGGGATATTCCTCCGTGAAGCCGATGGTGAGCTTGAAGGTTCCGTCCTCGAAGGGCGTGTCGTGAGGGCCGAAGATTACGGCGTTCCAAAGCATGATGTTGTTGTCCCCAGGGGCTCCGCTCACACCCGCGGGAGGGTCTTCCTAAAAATAAACGAAAAATAAGTGAGATTTAACAATTGGATTAATACGCCAAAAATACATTTCACTATAAATAGTTTTGTACAAAAATATATCAATATTATACATTTAAAAATAAGGATTGTTCAAATCTCAGTATTGAAGGCGCAGGTTCGAATACTCCCGAGAGAGAATCATAGATTCGATATAATCATTTTCATAATTTAATACTTATTCGTTTTAACGCGGATTCAATTATTTAGAACCAAATAAACAAAAAATATTCGTTTATTAAATATATATTTTACATTTTTTAATACTATTTGTTTGGAATAAACTTGTAATAAAAATATATAATTTATCAAAAAGTCAACTAAGGACATAAAGTAATTGTTGCAGTATATTTGCAGGTAATAATGGATACATTTTTTGAAATGGTAACATGTGTAAACATGGTTTTTTTAAATCTAGAATAATTATTGTTTTAAATTATTTAATCATATTAAAAAAAGGAATGGAACTCTAATCATATAGATACTTCATAGTGATGTCTTTAATTTTAGTTTGAATATGTATTTGTGTTTAATCATTGGTGCACAGTAAGAAAGGCTTAATTCATTAAAAGTAAATAGACAAATGGTTAAACCATAAAGCAGTCGAATGTCTAAAGCATCACATATTTTGTGTGCGTAGTTTTTTATTTTGCTGGTTTGGGTTTTATTTATTCGCGACTATTGTACTTAGATAACTCCTATCCGAGTCCAGATTGTTATAAAATATCCATATATTATTTTCACATCAACGTCTTAATGTACTGTACTGATGTTTTTCTTACGGAAATATCAATTGCGATCAAGGGTCGTCTCAAAGTTCATTACAATTGTGCGTAAGTATTTTTCAAATAAGTAATTTTTTTTTTTTTTGGGGTGAAAATATGTAAGAAAAACGTTCATTGCAATAAATTTTGCCATTAACTCAGCTAACATATTGATGACATATTTAAAAAAATATATAGCGTAGCCTTAGAGATATAAGATATAGAGAGCTGATTCCCTTCAATAGCAGAGAAACAACATTCAGCTGTATTCTGTGTGTTCAAAATAAACAAAGTAATTCGCACTATAGAATCTATCTCTATGATCAGCTTACGATGACGTAGTATCAATTACTTTGTTTATATTGGACACACAGATACATATGAAAGGAAAAAGCTCTCTATATCTTTTTATCTCTATGAGCGTAGCATCATATTTGTTTGTTTTTAAGTGAGCAACGTACTAGTATATAATTATTTAATGTCTTCAATTTTTGAATACGTAGAATGGAATTCATTTTGGGGAAAATCAAAGATTTTAGTATAGAAGAAATTGAATATTAGTCTTCCTAGTTAGGAGAAATGGAGAAAGTGGTTTGCATTTTATTTTGAAATTCTTAAATATAATAATACTAATACTATGATGGTACCAATATTTTTTTTCTACTATAAGATATTGAGCAAACAAAGAGCGTTTATAAATTAATAAAAATATAATCCCATATTTATTATAGCAATGTATTTCTTACGACCCCTCATCGTATTTATCTCGCTTCACATCCATTAAAGCATTTATTAATTAAGAACAACTGTCAACTCGTTTTGACAAGTCCAAAATGGAATGAGGCTTCCCCTTCCAGCGCGCATTGGGGATTATTCCTTCCAATGGATGCCTTGAGTTCTTACCTGGAGTCTCTTAAAGTCCCGCATGAGACGACGTCGGGCAGGGGTTGACATACTGATGCGACGCAAGAAAAAGATAGGATTCAGACAACGACGAAGATCTGTGGGTAGTTCTGTGTGTCAGTGGCCAACGAATGAACATCAACTGCGCATGATCTTGAACTCCTAGGATTTGACATAATCAAGCAAATGCTTCGTAATAATAATAATAATAATAAAGCTTCGCTCTTACCTACCTAGAATGATTCCTTTTCCAAAGTCACTGAACTATCAAGCCCAGTGTTTGTATGCCTTAGGATGATGCCTCAAATCCCAACAAATGTCTATTATGTGAGGATACCTCGAGAGAAATCTAGAGTCTTATAGAGCACTTAAACACAAAGAGGCAAACATAGGAGGAGAGGAGGAAGAGTGTTTATTGATATGACGTCATTGTCCCTTTAACTCCTTGCCTTGTAGCTGAATCAGTCTGATGTCACTTTGGAGGACTTTATTCCTTTTTACCAAGGAATGTAGGAAAATGTCCAAAGACGCAGTTATCTTTGATACATAAAAGGATTTTCATTTATTTGGGAATGAATGACATCTTTATGACTAATTTATTTAAAAAAGTCTTATGCATTTCAGTCCATGTATAAATAACTAACTTGAATATCCTGTCTAAAATGTACCCTTTTTGATATCAAGTAATTAAAAAGACAATAAACATCAATAAATAAATATATATATATATTTCACAGTTCATGGAATATATACAATAACCAAAGTATAAGGTATATAATCAGATGCTAATGCGTAAAAAATACATTATTATTAACATTATAGAATATATTTTTTAAATAGGAAAGCTTTAGATTTATACTTTGATTAAAGAAGCAGATAGGATGAATGATATTTCTATAAGTTTTATGACGATTCTGTCAATTGTTTTTATTTCAAGAGATATAAATCAAAAAGTCATGTCACATTTTCTCTATCATATCATTAGAGTTGACAAGTTATAATAAGTTATAAAACACGGCATAGTGACTAAGTTTATTAAAAAGCTTTTTATTATGGTGACTTAATTCTGAATAACTCATCACCATTTTCATAAATAAAAAGACACTCTAAGAGAAAACATAAATAAATACATAAAAGTATTATAATTTTTTGTGTTCTCACTTTATCAATAGTTGTTTATATTTTTTGGTTGCCTAATAGGCCATTATGAGATAACTACGAGTTTAATTAAATGAACGTAAAACTATATAATTATTTGGCAAATATCAAGATCATACATTTCACAGTGGTATCTATTTTTTCACAAATAATATTCCTTAATCGAAATATTTAATTTGTGCCCTAGATATCTTGTTTTATAAATGTAACTATTCTATGGAACTCATATGGGACTAAAGTAGGGGGCATTACGTAGGGAAAACATGTTATTTATCAAGCTAGTTGTATCTACAAGTCTCGCTTGGACGCTTTGAAATATTTAATTGTTATTCTTATATAATATAATTGCACTTAATATAGGTCCTTTAAATCTTAGGCCCATAACAAAAAAAATATTTTATTTAAAACCTGTCTTTCGTTATTTTTTCTATTATCACCTTGTGAAATATTACTGAAATGCTTGATCGATGACTAAATACCTTGAGCTGAACCTAAGTTTGCCTTAATAATAGATAATAAATGTCTAGATTTTTGAAGAACATCTACTTAAAAATATCAACTCGAAAGCATGATCACAAGGAATTAAGCACAACGAAAAGATGAATAGTCTAATAGCCTTTCTAAATGGAGTAAATGTTTGGCTACGTCATGAAAAAATAAGTAATAAATTAATAAACATAGATAATGTCTTATTTTACATGAAAATCGTTCATTTCGCTTAGTGTATTTAATCATCCCGTTGGCATATCTTCCTATATCCTATAATTCCTGTATCTTCATATTCTGTAATAGACATTATTTACCCATTTTCATATAAAAATCACGACACCTGACTTGGATACTTTATTTCCCCGTCACACAATACGCGTGCAGGGCATTATGGAATAATATGCATGAATTCACATTGAGAAATAAATTAGTAATAATAATAAACACTAAAAAGAGAGGTCTCTAAACGTAGTGCCAGGGTCAGTACTGCTTGATATAATTCTTAACATTGGAATCAAGGGATGCGAGTTGCATTCCTGGTTTAGACTCAAAGAACGTATAAGAGAGCGTGATGGTATCACAGGTCTCAAGGAAGGGATCGTCGTCAATTTCGGGGTCGATGAAGAAGAAGACGGGCATGTCCACTTCTTCTCCGGGGTTGAGCATTTGCTCCTCAAAGCAGAAACACTGGATCTTGTTGAAGTAATTAGCTGCTCGAAAGGGTACGACGTTGTATGTTGATATCCCAATAATGGGCTTCTTCGTGGGGTTCTTGGCCCGATAGAAGACAAGAGCCGTTTCACCGGGATGAACGGAGACGTAGTCCTGCTGAGGCGCAAAGTTCCATCGCATCTGTGCTGCGGTGTCGGCATTGAACTCCACTCGGATGACTCGATCCTTCCGGACCTTTGCCTTGGCGAGTTTCTGTGACGTTTCTTCAGCGTCTGAGCTGAGGTATCCCCCGTAGCCCGTGGAGGAGCAGAACATGCGGTAAAGGGGCACGGAGGCATAGCTGAGGCCCGTTGTTCCGATTGCCGCGCTGAGGACGTAGACCAAGGAAGACTGGCGACGCTCCCGAGAGGTCAAGGGGCGATGATAGGCCTTGGAAAGGCTTTTCAGGAGAGATTTAAACATGCTTGCCCACGAAAATCCACCATTGGCCCATGCAATCTTTCTTTCAAAAGTGGATATTTGGTCAGCTTATGTAAGCATAGTTCATGTGTAAGAAATGAAAATACGCAAAGTCCGACTAACGGCCCTTCAGCACTTGAGAGATAAACATAAAATCCTAGCTGTAAAGTATTATGACGTCATTAGGGTGAACTATTAAAATAAAATATATCTAAAGGATGTAATCATAGAGATATAATTGGTATGTCTATTCACTACTATTTTACTAAACGCATAATTACTGTACAACATATCTACATTATTTAGTAAACTAAATTAAAACATGCTTTTGGATTTCTATATAATTTCTACCCTTTTGACGTCATAATCCACATTTGAAGGATTCTAATTTTTACTTAAGTGTTCGAATTTTGATATTTGGTCATTGCAAATGGGAATCTTCAGCTGTATATTTATTTTTTACTATTAAGTTTACAGAATTCTGACAGCACCATAATATTTTTGTAAGCAATTGTTTATTTACTTAATTATTTTAATTTTATCCTCTAAGGAAAATAGAAATGACTGCTATTATACCGAAAATTCAAAATCTTTCCAAAGGAGTAATAAGAGTTCTTGGATGCAATCCGAGTCCCATGACCCTCCAAGGAACAAATACTTATATTATAGGATCAGGAAAAAGGTAGTTTGTATTCAAATATAGATTTTCTTCCAAATCATATATTTTGATATATATATATGTATATAGTCGAACCCTCATCGACACCGGAGATGGTGCTTCTCAGAATACATCAAGAACCTTGTTTACGCTTCGCAACAAGAAGGCTTCACGCTCTCCGACATCATAATCACTCACTGGCATCAGGACCACATTGGGGGCATTCAATCCGTGCTCGAGGCATTTCCCTCTCAACGCCAACTCATCCGAATCCACAAATTCCCTCTCCCCGAAAAGGATCCTCAAAACCAATCCTTTCTTTCGTTAGAAAATGGACAAATACTACGACCGGACTCTAACTCGTCCCTTCAAGTTGTTTATACCCCAGGGCACACTACAGATCACATTATTCTCAACTTCCTCGAAGAAGGAATTGTGTTCAGTGGAGATTGTGTCCTTGGAGAAGGAACTGCAGTCTTTGAGGACCTTAAAGACTATCTTAAATCCCTTTCAGACATTATTCAGCTGTCTCCAAGGCCATTTATCCCGGGCATGGTCCCATTATTGAGGACCCAGTGTCCAAGCTGAACTACTATATAGCCCATCGTAACATGAGAGAAGAACAAATCCTTGCTGCCTTTAGAGATAAATCCTCTCTGAGCATCATGGAGCTCGTCAAAATAATGTATAGTGATCTCCAGGGAAACCTCGTCTTTGCAGCAGCCATTAATGTGAGACATCATTTAAAGAAACTCTGTCAAGATGGAGTCCTTGAGGAAGACAGTGGAGATGAATCCTTATACAAATTAAAAATATGTGAAGTTTACAATATACATATGTAATATACAATTGAAGGAGTTATAAATAATATAGTGAAATAAATATTTATATATATATATAAAAAGAAAGTACAAAAGTAAAGAAGACATAATGAATATGAATAACCCGTAGTCTCTCACACAATTTGTACGTCTGACACAATGTTTTCCTTTTCATCATCCCCGATGTTATCTCGAAGGATCTCCAGCTCTCGAAGTCCTTCCTCACAGACTTCAGCCTTGTGAGCCACGAGCTTGATATAAAAGTGTCCTGCAAAGGCAATGAATACCAACATGATGGGTATGAGGATTCCTGTGGCGATCCAGGCAGCCAATTTGGTAGTGAGATAGAACTTGACCCAACAGAGAATCATGATTTCCGCCAGGAACAACAGGATTCCCAGAACCGTTGAGAACCACCAGGCCACCTCCACAATGGTGTGCATGGATACATGAGGAGACTCAAAGACGGTGTTCTTGGTTTGGTAGTGTAGATTTGCCACGGCCTCTACATTTGGAAGGATGCAAGTTGAGATCATGAGCGCCAGCATGTGAACGGATATGAGAAGAACCGTACAGATCGCAAATGCTATAAGTAAGCCCTCGGGAATCTAAATAATATATAAATCTTATAATAAAGCAATAACCTATTTATTCCTTCATAAACGAAAACTGGTATCAAACTCCATATTTTGAAAACATTTAATGACATATAATATTACGACTAATTAACAAAACGGCATTTTAACCCGAGAAACAACTTTGGGTCAAACAATCCATAGAAATAAAATCCATGGGTTGATTTTAAGAAAATGCTCATTTATCTCCCAATGGATGCAATCAAGTCAAACCATGTAGACGAAAAATCCATAGGAAAATAAAATCGTGATAAGATTCCTATCAAATTGTTTTGAACCAATGGACCTTAATAATTTCATATCACAACTTGGCAGCCATTTTTGTGATGACTAACCACAGAAAGCCTCCCAGCCTTAATTACAATATTTTATTGACAGGGATCTATTATTTTTATCCTATGCTTAGAATGCATATGACTTTTAAAAAGGTATGGCTTTCAAATGGAATATAGTTTTTTATAGAGTTCATTAAGAAAATGCGATTTAGAGTCCCCCCAAAAAACAGTTTATACCTTTTGATCTGGTCCGTGATCGATTTGAATCTCCACCATGGCAACCATGGCGAATCCAGATAGGAGAGCAGAGGTTCGACTCGAGGCCTTGAGCTTGGCTCGGCTCAGATGAAGAATCTTCCAATGATACACGCTTTCAGCAGCACCCTAAAATATAAAACCCTTTTATTATATCTGTGAGAACAAAAATGATACTTTAAAAAAATTTAGAGCTACCATGCAAATATAAGTTTAATTAACAGACATACTACATGCAATAAGGTCTTCCATGACATATTTACAAATAAAATGTACTTAGAGGATTTAAATTCAGAGATGGAATTCAGTAGAAAGACAATCTACAGCAGAATTTGGAATCAAATGATGCCCAATCTGTATAAAATTTCTTAAATCGTCCGATTGAAGGCGGTTTCTCTAGTTTTTAAAATAATGAGTACTAGTAGAATAATAAAGGGTCGGTTGTACCGGTCTAGGGAATATGAAACGGTGGTCTCAGATCCGTAAATATTGCGCAAATGAAATGCTACTATGTCTTCGAAACCTTAGAAGAAGAAAAAAAGTAATAGAACTCTGAACGAATGACCTTTTTTATTTATATGAATGCTTAACGAAATATATTATTGTTCGAAGAGTTTAATTTTTATTAAATGTTAGTAAAAAAATATAAACGCCGTGGAAGTTATATACTAAATCTAGTTCTAAAAATGGGTGACTCATCACTTCCCTACGGGTATAAAAAAGAAGGAAAACTATATAATATAAATGAAATTCGGCAATTCATACATATTTTTAAAAATATCCTATTAAGAATGAGTCGTTCCCATGATTTAGTCCTAGATTATGAATGCCATTTTAAATACGCAACATCTATCTTTGTACTATTAAGTCAGTCCACTTGCATGTAGTGCACTCGCATGGATGAGTGCAGAGTGGCTCATGGAGGCAATGGGATCCTCCTCATGAGATGGGTCTAAAGGATAAAGCCTATTTTGATCCCTGAGAACTCTGTTCTGAGCTGCGGGCTGCGAAATATCAAAGGCATGCTTTAAACCATGATAGAAGGGAGGAAAAAATGAATAATAAAAATCAGCAAAGGAGTGCTGCAGATAATAACAAAAAATCCTTTAATTAATAATGGATGATCTTCACCTGTTGCTGATTGGCGTTCATGATATCTCCTGGTTTGAGCAGAGGGAATTGATTTTTGACTAGACGGGAGATACTCAATGCGTGCTGATTATTGTGATGATGCTGCCCTATGTACAATGTATCTCATTCATGTTCTAGAAATATAATATCATAAAACGAAGGCATTAAACTAACCCTTATTAACCGTTAACCTTTTGCATGTGTATGCGTCAAAATATACGTCAGGCATTCTCAATAATGGTTCAAGAGGCGTGTGGGATAGCAGGTAATATATACATGACGCAGAATTACGATTGTCAAAATTGTCAGAAAAGCGTACATACCCTGTGTTACAGTAAAGAAATCCCTTCTCCTTAGGGGGAGATTACTTTTCAAAGAAGTATGTCAGCTTACATTAGATTTGATAAGCAGCTGAATGACCACGTTTCTTCTTTTCTGAGCACATGGTAGCTCTCGTACTTTTTTTACTTTCATTCATTCGTCACGTGACGTTCTGTAAGTATTGTGCCAATATCAAGTCAAAATATGAAGCATGGTTATTAGGACATCAAAACAATTGCTGTGGCTTGCAAGGTAGACTTTTTTCCTCAGGAAAGAGGTACTTTTCTCCGGTTGCAACAAAGAAGACTTCGCCATGCCGTTAGTTATTATCACTGGGATCCCTAGTAGCGGTAAAACGAGGACGGCCATTCAGATACAGGAATTTTTTGAGAGACAAAAAGGAAAGAAAGTCATCCTCATATCCGAGTTAAACGAAGCAAAAAGCAAATCACGGAATGACATATTTAAAGATTCAACGAAGGAGAAGGTTCTTCGTGGTGAGTTCAAGTCAGACATACTTCGGTCACTTAATAAGGAGGACCTTATCATTGCTGATGGATCCAATTATATCAAGGGCTTTCGCTATGAGCTCTATTGTGCTACCAAGTCCTATAAGACCCCTCAAATCACCGTTCACTGTGACGTGAGTCCACCCGATGCCAAAGAATTGAATGCCCATCGAGACTCGGAGGATTCCAAGTACTCGGATGAAATATTTGATGCCCTGTCATGCGCTATGAGGCGCCCATCTACTCCAATAGATGGGAGAGTCCCCTCTTCCTGTCTATTAAAGGTAATTCATTATAAGATCTACAATCCTCCCTATAAAGAGTATTGTTAAAATGTCCAACTCTAATGTAACAATAAATAAAGTCAACTGACGTAATTATTAGTAGGTACCGGTAAACAAATACAACCATATCAAATATATTGCTGAGCTCCTCCAATATATATATACATATATATACCGGGTGACAACTATGTGTTGGGACACTTTAAATCAATTACAACTAACCAATAGCTTGCTTAGATACAATATTTATTTCATCAAATTTTTTGGGGCATTTTCAAAAACATATTTGTATTATATATTATTCAATATATCCACCTTTGGCGACCACCACAGCGTTGAGCCTCTTCTTAAATGACTGACAGGCTGTACGGATAACATTCGGATCAATTTCTGCCCATGCCACCTCCAATGAGGCCTTCTGCGCCCCCAAATTATTATGGCTCTTCGTGGACGCCTTCTTCTCCAGAATTGGCTAAATTGAAAAGTCCATAGGATTCAAGTCTGGTGACGAAGGCGGTGGCCACATATCCTTTGACCAGAAGTGCTGAAATGAACGATGACACCAGTCCTGAACTAATTTTGCTGTATGAGACGGTGCGCCATCTTGCTGGAAGCAATACGGATCCTCCCATTCCTGCTTTTTGATCCAAGGAAGCACTTGCATGTTATCATATCGAGGAAAACCTTTTGATTCATCTTTCCCCCTCTGGAATGAAGATAAGCGGAGTTTTCCTAACACAGGTGGTGACGCCAGCCCGCACTATGACGGAAGCTGGCTTTTGGCGCTTGAAGACGGTCTTGTCCTTCACAGGCGCTTGCCGGATGTCTTTTGCCAGAATGCGGTCGTTCTGGCTGTTGAAAGCAGCTTGAAGGGTGAAAACCTTATCGTCCGTCCAGATAATGGAAATTCGCGTACGAGATTTGAGCCAGTTTCTAAGTACCTTGGATCTTTCTAGCCTCTTGTCCACAGTCGCGTCACTGAGGAGCTGTCGTTTCTGAAGGTGATAGGGCTTGACTACAAGGTCCTTTCCGACTATTTTCCTCATCACTTCACGGTTAACTCCTACCTCGAGTGCCATTTTCCTAATGGATCGCTTATTGTTTCGATGAATCTTGATTCGTGTTGCTTCTAACAGCTTTTTGGTCCGCACAGACCTTGGACGTCCTGATTTAGGCCTATCAGCGAAGCTGTTTGTCTCCTTAAAACGCTGTATCGTGTAAGAGACATTTGATTTCGACACCTTCATGGGCTTCAAGGCTTCCACAATTGCCCTGCAGCTATGTCCTTTTTGGTAGAACTTTACGATGGCTTCACGTTTCTCCATCTTGAGGATGACCAAAGGAGTACACAAAAACAAGCAAAGTAAAATATGTATTAAAATATCTCTTTTACAATATACAGGTGATAAAGAGAGGAAAAATCTAGAATTGGACCCAATAAACACACGCATATGTACTGTCCCAAGACATAATTGTCACCCGGTATATATATTTGTCGATCATAAAAGTTTTTATTTCATATCTGCCACAGCAATACAGTATAATAAAAAATACACTTATATCACAAATATAAAAACATAATAAAAAGTCTTTTGAACAGTTACATTATAGTTCAAATTCCAATATTTTAAATTAATATACTTGATTGAACTAGTGAATAGAATGGTTCCCTATCTCATCACATATTTTTCAATAATTTTCTAAGCAAAATCCTCCCCTCCCATTTTTGATTTGCTATAAAGAACCCCAAGGTAAGAGGATCAGTGAAGTTGATGTTAAAAGAAGGAAGAAAAAAAGAAAATAATGTGAATAGTTCCACAGATCAAACGTTTTTTATATATTATATAAAATTTGTATAAATTAAAATTAAACAAATTATAAATTAGCGTATATTCATTTTTGATTATATTAATTCAATAACTGATAACTGCATAACATGTATATTAATAAATAATGAAGATTTGCATTATTGAAATTTATAAAAAATCACCAACAATATTTTCGTTATTTTTCTTCAGGAAGAGACTTAGCCTTTGAGGATATGTACTCTGCTCTCTATGAGAGAAAGCCACCGCCCCCAAATCAATCCACTCAGTGTAAGCCCTTGTCCGATACCAACTTTGTCTACGATCTGGACTGTGTCACGCGGGAGATCAACAACGCCATTCTTGAGCGTCTTCGAAGCTCCGGCCTGGGAGAATTCAGTCTCCCCGACTCGGATCTGAGCCTCAACATGAATAAGCGCGTCAGTCTACCCGAGCTTAATCGAACCAAACGCCAGTTCATTAATTATTCCAAGTCTAGGTCAATTGATAATGTTGGGAAACTGAGTAATATGTATATTCAATTTGTAAACAATACCTTATTCCACGAGGATCAAATCTTTTAAAAAAGCCTTCTATATGTTCTACCGCCCGCAACAATCCACGTGCCATTGTAATCAATCACCTATAATAATATATGTATGTCTTTCACTTTCTGCTTCATCGATTTTTTCGTGCATTAGAGCAGGGATTCGATACCGCCGATTCGGTAGATTTTATTATATATCTACCGAATATCGATCGGTGTGGTAGATAAGAAAGAAAGAGAAATTTATTTATGCTCTGTGACTTCTTCATATGCATTTAGTATCGGACAATTTATAAAAAGACAGTTAATTACATAATTTGTATGTACTCGGATTTTGAAGGAAATGGAAGGCAATAGCAAACAAATTATTTCCATAACTGTCTTTTGTTATACCTACGTTGTCCGATATTAAATGCACTTTCAGCTCCGGAGTTGTTTATTTATTTTGCAAAGTTCAACTTCTTCACACCAGGTAACAACGCTTCCAGTTCTAAATTCCGATTTACATTCGGTAGTCGCAGCTCTGTTATGCATTTATGGTTACTATGCTATTGCATTCTTTTGAATATAAATGAATATTTTAGAGTTAAAATACGTTAATCAAACCTAAGATGTTTCTTTAATAGATTCTTTGGATGACCTATTCTAAGTATTATGTTCACATTACTTTATGACAGCAATTAATCCACAATTTTTCTCTTAATTATTTAGTCTTGAGCCTTTTCCGTTCCAATGGATGCCGTTATCCATTTGTAATTAAATAAGCAAGTGTTAAAATTAATATTGAATCTAAGATATTTGATTCATCATATATCCTATATTGTATTAATGATTATATTATTGATATAACTACTAAAAAATGGATTGGAGGATATCAGCTATGAAGTCCTCATTTATGGAGTTTTAGAAATACTACATTAGCAGAGTCTTTCTTGGATAAATAGGGAGAGGTTATTTGTAGCAAGTATTTTACACTGTATGGTTCGCCATCATTAAGTATTTTTCTTCACCTTGGAGGTTTGAGGGATTGAAGTCCGTCTTCCGGCAGGAATCATCCCTTATTATACTTTAATGCGATGTCAGAATACTTTTTTGCAGCTATAAATACTTTTTTTTTTTTGCCTATATGGTTCGATAGAATTGCATCCGACAGGATATAAATAAGCATTATAGGATTGATACTTATTTTATAATTGAAAGAAACAGTTGATCTTGTGGGAGGATATTCTACTCCCGAATATATGATTGTTACTGTTGTCTGTGAGAGTGAAAATTGAATAATTATCTTTTATAATTATGTTTTATAATCTTACAACAATAAAAGGAGGCCAAGAGAGTTAATACTTGACCCCTCTCAGGACTGTGAACTATATCTCTTTAAGCCACACTCGCATACACCTCTCCTCTCACTTCGTTCCTCCTCCATCCGCTAAAATACTAGAAGTCGACCGATAGTGGATTTTACGATCTGATATAATACCGATAGTTTTTCTTAGGAAAAAGCCAATATCAATTGTTGAGGAAAAAATGAAATAAAAAGCTGGATAATATTAAATACATACCTTTGTATGCTTTATGAATTATTTTGTTGTCATTTTTTGCGACAGAGAATGAATCCAAAGTTCTACGTGCCAACCGTTAATAGAGTAAGAGCACCTTCTAGGATTTCTATGGACATTGGAATAGAAAACGAGCGTATTCTTGTCTATTTAATTAAATAAGTTTTAAAAATCCAAAAAACAAGTTTACAACATTTTAAAGTAAATGCTCTAAAAATATTAAAATATTTTATATATCGACCACTATTAGTGGCAAAATTCACCGATACCTATAATTTGTTAAATATTCTATCAGCGCCGATATATCGGTCGACCTCTGTTTCATACCTCAGGCTGGCTATATGGACGTTTTCTATGTCAATATAATCAAAGAGCCGACAAATACGATCAAAGTGATCTCAGTAGATAATCTTGCAGCTAAATTTTATTACCTTGAATAAATATATAACTTTGTAGCGGATTGACCTGCTTAGTAACAGCAAGTCAACCTACCACTTCTTATCTCACACCTCAACAGGTTCTTAATCTTAAGTACTCTTGCCTGCGGATATATAAGCAGTAGGCAAGAGCTTAATAAACACACTCTTTCACTTCATCACTGAGTTGTCATTTCTCCTCCTCCTTTGCGCTACAACTTGTATTTTAAATCATATTTGGATGAAATACAAAATGTTCTTTTTTTTATTGTCTACATTTTAAAAGTAAAAGCATTCTATTATCAGAATAAATATTTTAGAGTAGAAGTAACATTTTGCAATGTTATTCTTCCATCTGAGGTCATCAAAAATATTGCTACAATATATTTTTTTGATATGCCTATTTTGAACTAACAAATGGAGTATTGGTCACTCTTTATTCATAAGAATGTTTTTTGTCTTCAGTATTTTCTTGCAAGAAATTATGAATTATTAGCATCTACATATATTTGTCATCTTTGTTGACTCTTGATATGTCATCAAAGGGACATATTTTGTATAATAAACACAAACTTTTTTAAATATATGTTTCGTATAAATTCTTCCAGCTAAAGGATAACATTGATTTTGTTTAAAAACCGTAGAGATAAAAAGATAAAGAGAGCTTATTCCCTTCATCTGTATTTTTGTGTCCAATATAAACAAAGTAATATGTACTACGTCATCGTAAGCTGATCATAGAGATATAATCCAAGGTCTGTATAATCTATGATCAGCTTACGATGAAGTAGTACAAATTACTTTGTTTATTATGAACACACAGAATACAGCTGAACGTTATTTCTCTGCTATTGAATGGAATCAGCTCTCTATATCTTTATATCTCTATGTTAAAAACTCATGCCGTTGTGTAGTCATAAATACTAAAAAATAAAGTTATTTCATTTTGATTATTTTCCTTTCGTCCAATAATGTTCAATCATACTAAACTAACTTACAGGGTCTTCGATACTCGACCGACAAGGATTACAGATGATCCAGATAAAAAGGGTTTAATAAACTTATCCTATTACGCTCATATATTAATCATAGAAAAGATAAATGAACCCTGTGTGTGAACTAAATTTAAATTATACATGAAATGAACATAGAGATATTAAAACATAAAGGGCTTATTGAATTCTTCAGAGTAATACGTTTTTGTCCCCAATATAAACAAATATTTATATCTCTATGATCAGCTTACCATGACTTAGTACCATAGAGATATAAAGATATAGAGAGCTGATTCCCTTCAATAGCAGAAAAACATTGTTCAGCTGTATTCTGTGTGCCCACCATAAACAAAGTAATTTATACTACGTCATCGTAAGCTGATCATAGAGATTGATTATATCTCTATGATCAGCTTACGATGACGTAGTACAAATAACTTTGTTTATATTGGACACAAAAATACTGATGAAGGGAATAAGCTCTCTATATCTTTTATCTATATGCTTAGTACAATTTACTTTGTTTATATTGGACACAGGCGACAGTTGAACGATGTTTCTCTGCTATTAAAGGGAATGGGCTCTCTCAAGGAATACTAGAAGCTAGTTTCTAGTATTCCTTGGCTCTCTATATCTTTATATCTCTATGGAAATGGACAGAACACGGATCATCCGACTGAAACCTTAACTACAATACAAATTATCAGTAATAGCCTGAAGCAAAGTTGAACACCAATTAATTTCAAATAGAAGTAAGAAAATTCCTTTCTGAGTCATTCCGACAAATATAACTTAAAATACAAATTATTCAAGAAAAGGATAAACTCAATGGCAAAGTTTGTATTCTTCATCAATCTTCCAACGAATTTAAATTCGTAATTTTACCTCCATGAATAGATTCGTGGGTCATCTCCAATAATATTTTTGAAAGGTTGTGCTTTTCTGTAAAACTATCAGAGCTTTGGTAGAAAAAATCTACCGCCGCTATATTTAGTTTTTAGGACGCTATGTCCAGCCGTTAACCGAAGATTTTTTCACAAATTTGCCAACTGAAGGCGGTATCGATATTCGGTAGACTTCAATATGATTAAAAAACATTCATGAGGGTGTGGCGAAACTCATTTTCGAGAAGGTTTTGACTTTAAAAACCTCTCTAAATTTTAATCTATTTGATAGATTGATTATCGGTACATGGTAGAGCGAAAGTACCGATGGGCGATTTCTGATTCCAATACCAATTTTATTCATTACCGATTGTTTGATTGGTGTAAGTCGAGAGGGGTATTCAGTAGTAAACAATTAAAAGATCATTATCGATGGCAGAAATTTACAGTCGACGCTATTGATGCATCAAAATTTGTGACTATATGAAGCAAGGAGGTATTGAATTTTGATGTGCAAAAATTATTGAATTCATTGTGTCCCTTGACATGATCTGGATTTGGGTCAGAAGCGGAATCTGTAGTCACATCATTTAAAATTATTGATTGAGATTACAGAAGCTGTTCATGAGTAATGAAATTTGAATTTTCCTTCTTTTATTTAATTGGTCAACAACTTGGGAAGGCATTCCCGTTCGATTCATTAAAAAATCAACTGAGCTTTCCTGTTCATATTATGTTCATATTTATTTGGTTTATGGTTTTGATTGATCTCTGTAAATAGAGTTTTAAATTGCGTCAAAAAGAATAGAGTGTTGTTCATTATTATGTGTTTAAGTCCAAAAGAGAATTCTAGTCTAGAATTGTAGGTCGATAATATCGACCTACAATTATTTACTTACCGTATATGTATATCTAATTTATATGACGTCTTATCTCATTTTATAAATAAGAAAAAAATTCAATTATATAATTACGACCATTGCAATTTGAAAACTTTCAGAAGTCCTTTTTCCATCAAGATCTAATCTCCATCATGATAGTATTTTATTTCTTTAACAAATGCTTTGTCTAGAATGTTAAGGGCACTTATATAATTGACTCAATAAATGTATAAAAAATAGTACAAAGGACAAGTGTGTGGAGAGAAACACCAATAGCTGTTCTGTTAGTGTTAATATTAGAGATAATTTATATGTGGCAATTTGTCAACGTTATTATTCCAAGGATGCATGACATCTTGAAGAGTTATGGATTTAACTGTTCAGTTGAAATAATGAGCAAATTTTTTTTTGTACAAGGGTTTGAGATGTTTGAAGAGTAATCTGCATAAGTATAAAATATTTAATTGCCTAACCTGAAAATCAGAGCTGGGATTGATAATCGTTATTTTGGTAGATCGGTTGTATCGGTGGTATATTTCTTATACCGATATCGACCATTTTGAACTAAAAATAGAATAACGCTACCGATTGTAAGATTTGTGTCAATTGGAAGCAGTATATATATTGATTTCTCGAAAATGATTTGTACCTTCCCGCGTTTGTAGAGTTTTTTCTCCTTAAGAAATACCGATACCGCCTTCAATCGGTAGAATTGTAAAAACATACCGATTAAACCCAACTTGCTACCTATAGCGGCAGTATATTTTTTTTACCGAATCCCAACTCCTCTGAAAATAAAAAGGAATAGCGCAGTGAGTTGAAAAACGTAATTATTATTAGTAAATTGAGTGAAATTGCGGAAAAGTATGATATAACCTGGCTTGTGGGCGTTCGCAACCTTAGCGTTCGTCCGTTCGATTTTATTTTTTCCCCGTTCAGTCCTTCGTCCGTTAATTTATATTCCGTTCAGGCGTTCGATTTTGAACGTGCGTTCGCGAACGGTGTTCGTTTTTCCGTTCAATCCACAACCCTGCATATTACTATATATGTATATATTGCTAAATATATCAGAGTGATAATATCATACAACTGTCTCCGCCCATCTCTTTCCCATGTGATTTGGATAAATGTGCAATAACACACTTTTAAACATTGGAAATTTTATCGTCCATTCTAACTAGGGAATTGAATAGCTCTCTAGACTACTCAATCCATTTGGCTCATCCTATCTGACAGAGCAGGCTTGTGAGCGTTCAGCTTTTTTTGCGTTCAGCGTTCCGTTCAGCGTTAAAAAAAATAGTGTTCCGTTCAATGTTTTTGCGTTCAGCGTTCCGTTAGCGTTCAGCGTTCAAAAAAAAAGTTGCGTTCCGTTCAGTTCCGTTCATTGAACGTGCGTTCAGCTGAACGCCGTTCAATTTTGCGTTCCGTTCACAAGCCTGTGACAGAGTAACACCAGATTTACACAAAAGCACATCCCGGACTTTTCTCATTCATGATTAGGCAGGATTTTTCTTTATATTTTTATCAAACTAACATTTAAAAATGTTTTGTTATGCGTCACTAGGAATCTTAAGGATCCATCCTTCAACATCTTACAATATTTTGAGTCCATATCCCAGGGTCAATTCGGCAGTGTACAGTGTATGTAATTGAATCCTACAGAAAATATACGTAGCTTTCAAGGAGGTTGAGTCCAAAAAAGATGTCGTCATCGTAGCATATCCTCTATGCATTTGGCATTGTCTAGTACAAATAAATTCACAAATGTGTTAACTAGTTCTACATAGTCCATTAAACATTCAAACCCCTATTTGGTCTTGATTGTATAATCCAGTGTTGGAATTTCTGACTTCGACGCGTTGATATCAGGCTTTGAGGAATACTTAACACAATAAACAAGTCTATTCACGTTATCAAAAATGTTTTTGAACTTATTCGCCCAATTATGAATGCATGTCACATGCATTAAATATGGATTAAATGCCCTAAACAGACTTGTTGATTTGTCGTTCATTTGTAATCGTTCGTCGTTCGCGACAACCAAAATTCCTATCGTTCGTAAAAAAAAAATACAGTGGGTATCAGAGGCACGGGAAGACATTTTTTGCAGGGGGTGCTGTTGGTGGGGAACGAACTTTTGAACGGGGGTCTGGGGGCCCTCCCCCAGAAATGTGTTTTTTTAGATGCAATTTCCTGCATTCTAATCAATTTTAGGGCATGGCAAATTCCATCTGACTCACTCTTTCAGAATCTACCAAAGAGTTGGTCAAGGAGAATATAAATAAGGTGAGGCAATGGGAATCGACGTAGGCAATTGCAAGGCGACAGCTGACTATTTTGTTGTGATATCACAAGTGCTACGCTTGAATTCTAGTTCAGTTTGTATTGTAAAGCGAAAATGCAATATTCTCGAGGAAGTAATGGTGTTTGTGCCATACCCTCTTACTCTAATCCTCGAGATGCATAATATTTTGCACTTCCGACGAGGGATCCCAATATCCAACATCTGTGGATTGCACGATGCAGAAGATCCGACAGGATTGGCCTAAAGAATGTGGAGATGTGCGATCGTCATTTTACTCCAGATGACTTCCAATGGAATATTCAGGCTGAGCTAAGCATCTTTGCTAGGAAGAATCTTAAGTCTCAAGCTGTTCCTTCACTCTTCATCCCTGGATCACTCTCCTCAAGTGTGTCCAAGTCCTTCAGACAGGTTTGTCAAGAAGCCCGTGAACGAAAAAAATTGTGAGTTGACTAGTGAGAAGGAATAAGGAACTCTCAGTCACGAAAATGAAGCTGTCCTGCTACAAAGCTAAGTGCCTCCAACTTAGCTCATCAAACTTTAAGGAAACTTTAATCAGAACCTCATTGAAAAAGAACTACACAGCGAATTCAAACAAGAAGGTTAATTAATCCTTTGACAATGTTCTATCGTGGCTACTCAAAAGAAGATGTAACTACCGCCCTCATTCTACGGAGCATATGTTCCCAGGCCTTTGAGTACTTGCGCTCACGGAAACTCCTTCCTCTGCCTAGTCGGCAAACACAGGAAAATTCCAATGACTTCCAACGAGAGTCTCTCCTACATTGCAGGATACTCATGAAGTTTAAAGACCTTCACCCACATTTGGGGAAACAGACGAGTAACATTGAAGGATTTGAAGAAACACAAAGTCCTTGGATTGAGTTATTACCGCCCCTTCTCCCGATTTTTGAAGTTCTGTCACCTCTTAGAAAATCATTTCCATTTTTTAAATAATAGCCATCGATACAGACCCCATGTTTTTTTAAGAATTTTTAAGTCACTTAGCAATTTATATCCAAATAGGTCAAAAGAAATTATTATTGCTTTTGTAATAATAAAAAAAGAACACGGATTCGAGTCAATTTTCTTAATTAGCTACTTCAAATGAAAAATGCTAATGAAAACTTAAACACATAGGCCAGGTTACTAATTAGCGTAATTCTATTCATATGATTATGTTCCCCTTTTTATATGAACATATGTAGAATTCTATTATTGTGATTTATAAATTTCTTGAAATAAATGAAAATCTTGAGTTTAAAAATTATTTTTATCGTTTGAAATTATTATTTGCTAATTACTTAAAATAATGAATACTAATGATAAATCATTTACTTAACAAATTTTTCATGCAACATGGGTTCTGTACACTAACACAGAACAATATTGTAATGAAATATTTTCAATTGAAAGATAAAGTTGAGAAATAATTACTAAATCATAGCACTAAAAAATAATGTTTTTTTCATTGTAGCATTCGTGACGTCACAAAATTCTTCCTTTTGATCAAGAGCATAAGTCAAAGATTCCTCTTTGACTCACCTTATTTATATTCTCCTTGGAGTTGGTACACACAACACAATCATTTCTGTAGCAATCAGAATCAATGGTAGCAACTCATGAACTCGCTCTTGCCAGCACTACCTACGACACTGAAAATAGCAATTAAACACAAAGCACTCGGCGGTGCTGTACATACATGAAAATAGCATATCTCAAAGACTTGCCATTTCCCCCTTTGTTGCGGAAGAGTTACTGCATTGCTTTTCAGTGCAGCTGATACTGAATAAAAATAAATACATAGTTAAAGTATTATTATTATAGACCTATTAGGCCTCTATTACAATGTGGCACACAACACGCAGCCCACAGCATTCCATTTTGAGTGAACCCATAAACCACAGGCACACTGGTTTTATTGATTGACAGTTTAAGTGCAGACAAACTCCCTTAGTGGGGTCAAATAGGTGGTAGTAAAATAAAAATTAAAACACATATCCCATATATCATGTTTAAAAAAAGGCCTAAACGAAACAATACATTCATCAATCATTAAGGTGTATTACTTCACGGTAGTTAAAAAACATTAAAGAAATTCAGGTAAGCATTCAAGTAAACATCATTAACTCACTCCAAACGTAGATTTGCGCTCTGGAGTGCGGTGGATAAATTCTCCAATTACATCCTGAAGATTTAAATCGTCCAAGATGGATAAGCTTCTCCACTTCTGAGAAGAGGCTTCTAGTTTGGGGATGAAGCGCTGCCATGAAGCGACCCAGGTCGTTCACTGTGTGAAATGCTTGGTCCTTGGTCAAGCCACCCAGCATTTTCAGTTGCAGGGCGATAAACTCAAAATCCTGCATTGGCAGCTGAAGGGCACTGACATAATCACTGTCAGACACGAGGCCCCTGGCAGAATCCAGCAGCACCTTCTCTCTCCTTGCCGCTGTTGACATTCCTGCTTGGTCAAAATGGCGATCAAGCTCGGAATTCATCAGGTTCACCGCCTCGAAAAATTCCCGTCTCCATTTCGCCTCTGCTGCACAATCCGCTACATCCTCCACCGCGGCGGTATCCCAAAAACGGGACGGTGTTCTGAAGACCCTGGATTCGTTAGGCCACTCTAGGCTGTGAGCAGCTGCGAATGCTTTGGCCTTCACAAATATTGTGTCCACAACTCTATCTCCTCTCAGTGCACCTACAAGTATAATAACAAAGAATGTGTTATATATACAGTATCTATATATAGCCTAGGCCAGGGATGTCAAACTTAGGCCAGAATGATTTATAAATACCATATCTTAATAGGCCTATTTATTGCCCTATATTTTGTTCGGTCATTAAAACACAAATATAATTGTAGGCTTATACA
The DNA here is from genome assembly GCA_013387185.1 of Caligus rogercresseyi. NCBI lineage: Eukaryota > Metazoa > Arthropoda > Copepoda > Siphonostomatoida > Caligidae > Caligus > Caligus rogercresseyi. Next base: position 8,677,427 of record CP045890.1, on the reverse strand, counting down.
ATGAAGGAATCGGATTCTTACTCATGCGCTCCTTGAGAACGAGGATGCACTCAAGTGCGCCGGACACACTCGCGTTGTCACCCTGCAGACTCTTTGCCACTGTCTCGCATGGCCCAAACATCGCTTCACAGCAAAGCAGACCGTATGCTGTTCTGGCTTTCTGCGCTTGCTTCAGGAGTCCAGATATTTTCTGGCGAGTCTCGCCTCGAACAGTTCTGTCCTCCTGTAGAGTGCGTAGGGTCTGGAGGAGCGGCCCGTAACCCTGTAGCAGTCTGCTTATAGCCCTGGTCCTCACACACCACCATGTGGGACACAGTGCTGCTAGGTTGGTGACAGGTTCCCCCTCTGAGAACAGGCTCTGGTAGAGACTCATTCGTTTCGCAGACTCCCGGATGACAGTGGAGGCGCTCTGCACAAAGTTGAAGATTTCCGCTATCAGAGAAACATCCTGCCCCACCTCTTGCAACGCCAGGTCTAACGATTGGTTACAGCAATGGACAAACAATGAGCCAGGGTAAAGTTCTGCCAAATGCGTCCGCACTCCACTTATTCTTCCGGCCATGTTGCTTGCCCTGTCAAAGCAATAACCCTGCAGCTTTTCAATAGGCAGGTTCAGTCTCAAAAATATGTCAACAATGCACCTGAACAGAGTGTCTGCCGTGGAGTCTGGTGCACTGTAGAACCCCAAAAAAACACTTTGTTTGCCCATTTCAGAATCCACGTAATGTAGATGGCAGAAAACTGTTCCGATGAGCTGATGTCTGTGGTGCCATCAGCTGTCAACCTGAAGTAACTTGAACAATTTGCCTCCTGTACCAACTTTCGCTGCACAGCATGTGCAAGCTGCTCAATCATTTTGTTTTGGATCGTATCCGAGAGCCAATTATTTCTCCGCAGTATCCATTGGCGAGCTTCAGGAAGAGACTCGGTGCGATCCAGCATCATTACCCAAAAATTGCCGTCCCGATGTTCGTGGCCACGGAGTAGTAAGCCCTGTAGCAAATAGCGCACCGACCTTAACGCCTCTTTCAGAACGACCCTGGCAGTTTTCTGATCCTTTGAAACCACGTCGGAGAGTAAAGCGCTGATTGGGGTGTTATTAAGTGGAGCAGCTTTATTCTCGGCGTCCAGATGAAATGTCGATCTCTCATGCTCCCTGAATTTGTTGGTGGCTTTACGCCAATTCGAAAAGCCCCCTCTAATGAACACCGCGTCTGCTCTCGTCTTCTCCTCCTGTATAAGACCTTTCTCGACCGCAGACACGCAGGTGTAACACAAAGCTTTGTCCACATCCTTTAGGTAATGCAGCCACTTCCATTTTCCGAACCATGCTGATTTGAAGGATTTGGTAAAAGTTTCAGTCCCGAATTGTTTTGCTCGAAAATCCAAAGCTTGCGGCTTAAACGGATCTGATGGCAGAAGTGATGTCCCTGTTCCCACGACACTCTCCTCAGTATCTTGCGAAGGGCTAGCAGCAGTGCTAACAGGGATCACATCAGCGGCAGCAGTAGCCTTGTCCTGACGCTCCAGTGCTTGGTAATATTCTTGGTCCGATGCGTTGGGCTGTGGATTACTATTCTTCAATAGTTTGTTTTTGGGGAGGCTTTGAAAAAAAGACGAAATCCTCTTCTGCGACATGTTTGCTTCTCTTTGCTAATTCTAACATAGCGGGCTCGTAGGTTTTGTTTCGAGGAATCTCAATCACGTCAGGACAAAAGAAAATCTGATTGGCCACACAACAAATTGTATTAATTTAAATATTTATTTATTAGTTTAAGAGCTAAGATATTGCCATCCCACTTCATGAACACAATATATCATATTAGCAGAGCGGAAAACAACAGTTTGGAAAAAAAAATAGCCGTAGCTTTATTTTCATATCAGTTTCGAAGCTCCGCCACCAGGGATGCTGCCGCACCTCCCGCACCCCCAGTTCCTGCGCCACTGGTAGGTATGTATTTAATCCAATATATTCATGAATGTCTACCCCTGGCGCCAAAAAATAATTCTATAAAGTAGTAGTGTTGATGGGGGAAAAATATTTTCAAAAAATACCCGTCGTCATTTTCATTTAATCATTCATGCCATACATAGGTTTTTGTTTGTCTCATTATTTAAATATTGTGCAATAAATATGAGCAATTCTACTGAGTTGTTCAACTGTTTCTAAGGTCTATAATAGAAGTATATTATCATAGTACATATATATACGTAATTCCGTAGTTATAACATTGCAAATTCAATAGTACTTTTGTAAAATAAGTATTTTTGAACAATTTTGTCGGAGTTTCAGTCAATTAATCACATTCTTGTATAGCGTGTATGTATACTTTATAAAAAATATTGCAATGGCGATATAATAGGATTAGTGGGTCGTATGTAAGTACCTGAACTGAATTATCTCTGAACTGAATTATGCAAAGTTAACTAGTCGCTCAGATCTCTCATTTTTAAGGATACAAGTTTTTCTGTAGCACTAGAAGCAGTTGTACATATCGAATACATCAACAAAAAGCTAACGTACATGGGATTCTAACTAGATAGTTGTTTGTTTGTTTGTTTAACTCCTATGTAAACCCCACTCCACCGAAACACAATCCAGTATCATCCCTAAAAGTTACTTTGGAGCTTAAATGTATATTATTGAATAAGTAAAATATACAGAAAATATCATATATATTCAAGCATTGAGCTTCCATTGGCGTCTCATTAGCTTTGAACTCCTCGACGAGCTGGCACATCTCAGGCACAGTCAAAAATTAGATGATATGGCGTTTCCCTCTTCCTCCTCCTTGCAGAGACGACATGTAGAACTTTGTGATTTTTCTATTTTGAGTAAGTGACTGTTAAGACTAATGGCCACAATATTTAAACCGGATAGTTACATAAACTTTGATGAATTCTTTCACGTTCAAAACCAAGAACTACCAACCCTCGAATCCCCATTAATGCATTATCAATTGAAGAAGTCTACAATAAATGATGTGATGATAGTATAGTGATGGCCTCTCTAACCTTTGCTGTCAGCTAATAATGAGCTTTAAGCACAAAACAGGTGTGTCTAAACTTACTTCGCCTTTCTCTAGTTCTTGAAAATAATTATAATCATGCCTGAACTTTTGATAGGTAAATTCAGTATAAATTTATGTAATAGAATGTACTTTGACACAAAAGTGCGATCACGTTTTTCTACAAAGACTAAATAATTAGTCGTAACCTTGTGAATATATTTTTGATAATTAAAGCATTACACCACATTAATAATTTTTGAAATTTGAACGAGTTTGTTTATTTAAATATCTCAAATCTGTTAAAATATCCGGATAATTCAAAAGCAAACTACATAATCTTGTATGGTAGATAGTATATCATAATTTTCTTTGAAAAATGATGATGAAATTTTGGTTCATAAACTTCTCTCACAAAATAGTTCAAAAATGCCATATCGGTATAATTAAATAGTTAGTCCGTATGTAACTGAAGGAGTAAATAAGTAACACCTTCGATTAATTGATATATATATTTAATAAAAGGGAATTCTTTATACAAATGGACTACAAATAGAAACATGGAACCAAATAGGAGCATGGAAACAAATAGGAGTGATAAACAAATAGGAGCAGAGGGACATAGAGAATCTGCTACTCGTACTCTAATTTTTTAATTCATTTTAATTTTGCAAATTACTAACGTAACAAACTTTTTTGGGGGACCACGGACTAACTTTGTTAATCTCATTTCAATGATAAATGTTTACTGTTGTGACCAATATGGCATATTTCAATACTGGTGTCATCAATATGGCCTTCGGGTTTTACCAGTCACAATTATATTATGACATGAGATTTCAAGCCAATTGACATTGGGTTATCAGGGTCAACCAATTACAAATAATATATATTGGGGTTTAAACCTCACCGCCAATAGGCCCTCGCGGTTTGCCGCTCACCATTATGGCATATTGGGATTTAAACCCAGCACCAATAGACCAGTTCAAACTATTAAATATTGGGGCTTCAAACCGGTCCTTATTATGACATATGAGGGGTTTAAACCCATGATAAATGGGCTCTCGGGTTCAGTCGATCATAAATATGGCACATTAGGATTTCAAACCTCTGGCAAATGACACTTTTCCTGCGTGATATTTTCCATTCATCCTTTTAACTTATTTACAAAAAAAATACATTATATTACACACTTTTTATGCTAGTATAGTTAATATAATATACATTAGTTTAATTTATAGCAATATTTTAAACCGTCAGAAGGTTCTAAATTTGATAATATGAATATTATGGAAACATTGCTTAAAAAGCAGAATTGTACTTTTTGATATAAAAAACCTTACCCGTCTGGTTTTAGCATTCCTAACATGGAAAACTCATTCAGTTTTTTTTTGTTAAAATCAAAAGTCGAAAGACACGAACTTCTGAAAGTGGGAAAATTAATGATGTAATATTGTGTTGCCCTTTGTTAGAAAGTTGAATGATAGCTAATATCAAAAATAATCTTTAAAATGAATATGACGAGAAACTTATTTCTATAAATTAGAAATGTTTACAAAATAAGGAGCACTAGATTAAATAAAAATATGTGTGCAAAAGTAAATGTAAATATGTGTGTACCATAAAGGGTGATTCAAAACGAACAGTTTTTCCCGTAGGATTTTGTGGCAAATTTGTAGAAATAATCCCAAAGGATTATGGATTGCCTTAGCCCTGCATATTAAGGCGTGTTCAACTCTCAATGTTAAGGACGCAGGATAAAATCCCGAGATTTGGTCTCCCTCATTGATAAAATCTTAGATTCGAGTGACTAGTTTTAATGCTATAATGCTTATTTATATCCAGTCATATGCAATTCTATCGAACCAATAGGCAAAAAAAGGATTGCTTGATCGACCCCTTTTGATCATAATATTATATTTTAGGTTTTATATATTTTTACAATCCAAAAACTGCTCGCTTTGAATCATCCTTTTCAATTTGCTCTGAGCCACTGAACCGCGTTCAAGGTAAATAAAAGTAAATTGAAAGAACTAAAAAAAAAACTTTATTACTTTGTCAAAATATCCTTTGCACTTTTCAATTGACTCTTACACATTTTCTAAATTGCTTCGTTTAAACACTTTTTTCCTTAAAGCATTGGCAGGAAAAAAAAACCAATTTTGACATATCTTTATTCTTTCAAGCTAAAAATATACGTCTTTTTCATACACAGTAGTATTCTCATCATAAAAATATTTTTTTTGTTCCAAATCGGACTTTTATTTTTATATATAAGAAATTTAATTTTAAATTATTCATAGGATATCGATCATTGATCTATAAATTATTTTTTTGTTCCGTGGAATTATATATATATATATATATATATATATATATATATATAATATATCATATATATAGTCTATAATATATATATATATATATATATATATATATATATATATATATATATATATATATATATATATATATATATATATATATATATATATATATATATGACGTATCTATTGTTGTCGGCTTAAGGGAGCATTATACATGGATCAATAAAGAGTGATATCCAAATATACGAGCGCATTATTTTTGGGGAGGTACGGAGCTTTCTCCCGCCAAGGTATTTTTAACTAAGTATAAAATAAGGAAGGATGTCGGCTGGAGGTAAAAGTGCAAAGTCGGACAAGGAGGATTCCCTCGAAAATGAGGTGGATGGAGGTCCTGGAATGGCCTTCATGCCCTTTGTTGTCATGGAAAACCTTGTGGACAAACTGAAACTACTCAACTATGAAGAGGTTCCCTTTAATACGTATTGCTTTACAGAACACTCAGTGGTTTCGAATTAAAAATGAGGCTCTGAACCATTTAATTGATTCAAATCGTCTTCTATAACGGATAAAAAGTGACAAATATATAACACGAAAAGTTTGTAGAGCGATATTTTTTATTTATTACATAATTTGATTTTAAAAACAATTTAAAAGCGCATTAGCTTAGTGGAAGCGTGTCCAATTCTCTAGGTTGAGAGCACCAATTTGAAAATTTGCATGGTTCAATGTACTGATTTTTACGCTATAATGAAAATCCACACGGTTGCAATTATATCGAACCAAATAAGTATTCTCTCCCTTTAACACACTATATTTTTTAAAATCAAGGTAATTATAGTTCTCTCACCCCGACGTGCAAATTTTGGTTTCAAGGGAGTAGGACCTATTCCCCCCTTGTCAATAACGACAGAAAATCCCTTTTTCAGAATCACCATTTTCGTAAACCATGTAATCAAAAAGGGTTCGGGGATTCACAACTTTGTTCTTTAATGTTTCTTTTTATAGTATTATCAAAATAAAATTATTAAATGCGTTATAGGAATTCGTGTCTGGTCTAAAGATGCGTCCCCTGAGCCGACATTACTTTGTTCTCCCTACTCATCCGGGAGAGCAGTTCTATCTCTTTACGTCCCTCTCTGCCTGGCTTATTCGGAAAGGAGGTGGCTCTTTCGAGCAGCCTCAAGAGTCGGATGATCCCAATTCTGTTATAGCTAATTTGCTTGACCATGTTCGACATCAGGGAATCAGCATTGACTTCCCCCCAAGTTTGTACTGTCAATTTAAATATGAGTTATTCATCTTATCTATAGATAAACAACTTTTGCACCCCTGTAAATCACTCTTTGAGATGATGTAATGGTATTTCTCGGTATCGTAACGTAGACTTACTTAATCATGTTTCGACATCAAAAGGAATATGTATGGAATTCCTTCAAATGTTCGTACCTTCATTCAAAAAATAATGATATATAAAAGAACATACGTAAGTTCCTTTTATTGAAATACTGTTTCTTTTGACTCCCCCCTCCCAAATAAATCATCAATGAGTCATAATATTTTACCTACTTGATTCATGGAATTGCATCACACCCTCAGACATAAATGAATTCGCACATTCAGAATAAAAATGGATTCATTATCAATGACAATGAATCCATTTTCTCGCACTATTTCTCTTTTGTTTGGCCGGAAAGGATAAGAAAATACACGGTCAAGGCTATCTCAGTGTTTTCATACTTGTCTGATTATCATATAGGAGACCAAAAAAGAAAATATATAGTACGGAGGGATGGGATTGCATCTATTTTAAAGGCAAAAATTAATATCATTCCAAAGAATCATCAGCCTTGATTCCTCTTTTCAATATATAGACGTGACAGATTAGGAAATTATATCTTCGTGCCAAGATGTTTTTCTTTTTCTCATTAATTATGGATTAAGCTAAACCAAGTTATAACAAAAAGCATCCTTAGTCATTTGTGTAGCTGCATTCTATGTGCAAAAAAAAATCCATTGATACATAGATCCAAAGGCAAGGGATTTACTTTATACCCGACATGACATAGAAAGACAAAAATAGCTGTCGATTACAAAACATATAGACATCTTTCTTGCATCTCTCTTGCATTTCTTTGATTATAATATAAAATGAATCACAAATATCTCCCTTTTTTCTATTATTAAATAAGATTCTGACTTTAAAATATGAAATCCTTTACATGTAATTCAGCTCCACTATTTTACATTGGCCCTTTATTTCTAGCAAGTTGAAGCAAGGATGTGGAGAACAGGCTATTTTCGTATTGGATCGCCTCTCAGACGAGGCTCTTCGTGCCGTTGGATTCGCCTGGGCCAAGCCTAGTATTCTCCTAGAGGATGGCGATGGAGATGATGACGGAATTGAGGACGATGCTGAAGTCAATTTGGATCGTGTTGAGGAAGAAATGGCGGGAAACTACTCAGAGGATGATGACGATGACGAAGGAGAAATTCTACACATTGATGACATTTATCCCAATAATCGGGGTCTCGGAGAGACTTTAACCGGTAAAATTAAATATGGAAGGATATAGTTAGTGGTCCCACACTTTTTGCATTTGATAAAAATGTAAGCAAGTAGTGTTTTATCTTGACAATTTGTAGGTACATAAAAATATGAGTGTATTATTAGTTTCTAAAACAAATAATCATTTCATGAATATAAAAAGTATGCAAAAAGTGACAAATGTACTTCAGGAGCTGCGTTGGCTTGGGCTACGTAGAGGAAGCGACATAATGACTTTAAAATGTACAAAATAAATACAGTTATAGACAGTTATGATACCTTGTATATATATATATATATATATATATAGTTATATATATATATATATACGAAGTGACCTATTACATTAATAAATTGATGTACTGAAGTTGAAAAATTTAGTCACGAAGTAATCTAGTTTTTCATTCCTTTAATAACAACCTGGTTTTGGATCAAATATATCAGAGTTCACAGTCGCGTAGCTTCAAAAGACTTTGATGAAACCATTAAACTATTGTTTTAAACCATCATGGCGTTAGTTTTAATGAGTTTCCTTCGAATATCTCAATCACTTCATGTCATTAAACTCAGAGATTTTAATAATTTACGTTCTAGCATAACCTTAATGATTGTTTCCTTTGTATTCCTCAGATCCGAATGGAAAGTTTTTCTCGAACCAACGGAGATTCTCAAATCCACAACGGATGAGGAAGAAGGAAGATGGAGGTTGAGAGAGTAATTCCTCAGCTCAAAGTAACCATTCGCATCGACACCCGAGACTGGAGGACTCATTTGGAGCAAATGCATTCCTATAGAGACGGCATTGAGGAAGCACTCGGAACAACAAAGTCACAACTCGACAAATTATATTCAGAGATCACAAAGACCCTCGACAAAATATCCTCAAGAGAGAAATATTTAAATTCTCAGCTTGAAGTGCCCATTTCTCAGTATCGAATCTCATTGATAGTCTCTCGGCTAGCAAAGAGCGATATAAACAGGTCAATGGGGGAGTTACAGAGAGATCTAGGTGAGACTAATGTTATTACACTGTGAGATTGGTTAGGCTTTGCCGTATTTTTTCTATGTAAAAAATACAGAAAGTTTCATTTATCAAATAGGTTAACTTTATGACATTGTATCTAAATATAAAGTTACATTATTTATGTTGAAAAAATCATAATATTCACAACTGTTTCAACTTTATTGAAGTTTTTTTTTAGAACTAAGGCTTCAATTTTTAAAAGATCATAGTCATGGCGATATTATCGTTTAAAATGAGAAAAAGTACATACTATGCCGCTAAAATATGAAGACAAACGTATAACACAAGGGTGAAAGTAAGTCAGAAGAGTCCGGAACGCAATAAGATTCAAAACCAGTACGGCGTTCCGATAAAAGCATTAAAATGTAGAGTTCCCGGCAAGGATTTTGTACCACTTTTACCCCTGTTTAACACTAACTGAAGTTTCAGATTCAGTAATTTCAACTTTTCCTATTTGTATCAATCAATGCTTCAATTTTCATCCCTTTTATTCGTTGAGATTGTTGATACAGCTTAGCTTTCCTTTTTTAGACAATTAGCACAAATCGCGGATGAATTGGAGAGCGTCAAAGCAGAGATGGAGGAACGCGGTAGCTCAATGACGGATGGCTCTCCACTTGTGAATATCAAGAAGTCTCTTGCGAGAATAAAGTCGGAGTCAACAGCCATGGACGTTCGAATGGGAGTGGCTAAACATATTCTCCTTCAAGCCAAAATGAAGGATAAGTCTAATATGCAGAGAGATATGAACAAATTGCAATGGTTAATACACTTGGGAATTTTTATTAACATATATGTAGTTAAGAGTAAGCAACAAAACATGAGTAACAAATATGTAAATAAAAATGAACACTATTGCAATATATATATATCAGACTATTTGATTTATCGTTCATTTGTTGTCGTTCGCGAACGACGAACGACAAAGTTTTTGACGAACGATAAGGAAAATTCCTTATCGTTCGTCGTTCGTTTTTGGCACCAAAAAAGACAAAGATTTTTAATTAAAAATGGGACAAATTTCCTTTCCAAAAAAAACGTCATCACTTTTTTCAGGAATATCTTTCTAAAAAAAACGTCGTCAATTTTTTTCAGAATGGCGAACGAAAACGAACGAAACGACAACGATTCAATTAAATTAAAGATGAACGACGAACGATAACTTTTGGCGAACGACAAACGAACGACGAACAACAATTTTCGCGAACGTCAACAAGTCTGATATATATATATATATATTAAAAGATCCCTTTACATCGTTATTTTTTTTTTTTGGGAGGGAGAAGAAGAATTTAAATCTTATCAATAAAAATAGTTTCAAATTCAACACCAAGACTGGGATAGAATTAACTTGAAGCACAAAAAGCTCTCGAAATCGTTTTCGTATTTCGCGAATGAAACATACTATTTTTCTTCTTATTGTGCAAGAACATTAAAAAACATATTAGATATGCGATTTGATGTGAAGAATTGATAAACATGCTTGACATTTGATAGCAAGGTATCTAATATGTTCTCATAGAAATGACAATGAAAGGAAAATACCAGCTGGTACAACATATACAACCTAAGTATATTGGACTGGAGGACACTGGATCAAGGGATAGTGTGCATCAATTTAAATTGTGAAAATATAATGACATTAAAGGTCGAATCACATTCTTTACAATATAGACCTCCATCTTTAATAGCAACGTACTTACTGCATCAACTCCAATGGCCTCTTTGGAAACTCGTTATGCCTAACTTTTATGTGTTTTCATTATTTAAAAAAATAAAATACATTATTTATATAATTCAAAAAAATATTTTTATAAAATAAAAATATTGTGTTCCCATTTGCATTATAGGAAATGAACTCCAGCCTCAATTTACTAACCATTCTTCAGTTTCTTTTTTTGACTACTATCAAAGTATATATGTCATTATTATTTTAGTACCTCCATTTTCTTGAATAAATAACATATGATAACTCTTTTGAGCACTCTATATGTTTCTCCCTATCAATTTACAGATATTCTTCATTTTCAATATTCTAAAATGGATTTTGTAACAATAATACCATTTTTTATATTCAAAAAGGTATTTCTCTATTATAATTTCCTTTCTCAAGACAAAGCTTTTACGAAGCTTACACGTTTAATATCTAAAATTTTGTTTTCTATGATATCTACCCCAGGTACTCATTTAAAAAAAAGTTTTAATGAATGATAAAGATAGTTTTTTCTCTTGCAAAGGATATAAAAACGTTCATTGCACATTAAGATGCACAGAAAATTACTTCAACATGGCACATGATAGATTTTCGATTGTATTTTTCTCTTTAATCCGTTTTTTTACCTTTCAATATTTTAGAGAATTGCTTGAGAAATATCTCGTTACCTCCGCCGAAGGAGGTATTGTTTTCAGTGGCGTTGTTGTTGTTTATTTGTTTGTCAGCAGGATAACTCAAAAAGTACTGAACGGATTCGAATGAAACTTTGTGGAGTTGTTGGAAATGCAAAAGGAACAAGTGATTAAATTTTGGCATCTCTAAGTGCTTTTTTATATGCAAAATGAGCAAAATACTACTAATAATAATAATGAATGGGGTCTCTATTCAGGGAGTAGGAAAGAACAAACGCTAAAAAATATTCATTGACGTATTATTGTTCATATATCAGCTCAGGACTATGTTAACCCAGTGACGTAGCTTAAACTTCTTCCGTCTTCCCATCTCTGAGTGCTTTTTTAATATGCAAAATGAGCTAACAGAGAGGAACAATGATTAGAGATAGAAAATCGGGCGTGTGAAAGGGAGAATGTTTGAATAGGAATGTTGTGGGGATCGGCGGAGGTACACACTCTCTGAGTGTATATATTTCTTTTATTATTTTCTTTGCTCTCTCCTCACTCATTATTCACCAAACACACTACTTATGTAGACATATATGATTGGATTGTAATTCTGTTAAGTGATTCATTAGGTGGGGATCGGCGGAGGTTTGCACTCTCTGAGTGTATATGCCTCTAGTTTTCACTGGGTTGGTTTTTGGTTGGTTGGTTTGTTTGTCAGCAGGATAACTCAAAAAGTGCGGAACGGATTCGGATGAAACTTTGTGGAGTTGTGGAAATGCCAAAAGGAACAAGCGATTAAATTTTGGCATCTCTGAATGCTTCTTTAAGATTCAAAATGAGCTAAATACTAATAAATATTTCAAGTTAGCCTACTCTGCCAATAGATGTCGCTGTGCTGTGCTCTCCTCTTTGATGAACTGGAACGCCCCCTATAATTCAAGTGTGTAGAGTTAAAGGAGCAGTATGTAGAGTTAAAAGGACAGTGCGTAGAGGGTTGGAAATGTCAAAAAGACCAAGTGATTCATTTGGTGGGGATCGGCGGAGGTTTGCACTCTCTGAGTGTATACATGCTCTAGTTAGATTTTGTGATTAGTTCATAGGCAGTTTGAATAAAAGAGTTAAGCGTCAGATGGGAGTGCGATAGCCGTGTTCAACTCTCAATGTTGAGGGCGCAGGTTAGAATCCCGAGAGGGGATGCCCATTTTTTATCACCCTCATTGATAAGATCCTTGGTTCGAGTGACTAATTTTTATGCTATAATGCTGATTTATATCCAGTCGGATGCAATTCTATCGAGCCAATTAGGCAAAAAAATTGAGAAGTCTACTTGCTAGATTTTGGCTGGATCAAGTATCAAGATGGCAGTCTGAAGGAAGCCCAATTTTTTTTTGCCTATATGGTTCGAAAAAATTGCATCCGACTGGATATAAATAAGCATACTAGCGTATAATAAGCATTATAGCGTATCCCAGATGATTTTTACAAGAATGTATATGTATGCCCCAATGTCCGTTTAAATGGTTTGCTGATGGGATGGATCTCCTACAAGTTTGTACTTTGGAAGAAGTAACTCTGACATTACAGCTTGGACTCGATAAAATCTAAAAATGTGTCTAAAAATCACCGGGCGGGACTTAAATATTTTCGTTCGTTCGTCATCACTTTCTTTTGGAATTTTTGTTTTCATTTTAGAAAAGTAATAGGAAAAGTTATTTTCTAAAAAATGTCGTCAGTTTCAGAATGACGAAGGAACGAAAATATATTAAGTCCCGGCCCGGTTTTGCTCGTCCCGGCGAAAAAAGTGTCCCAGTCGTTTCGTGATATATATATATATATATATATATATATATATATATATAGAGAGAGAGAGAGAGATTAATACATATATATATGGCGATGTGACTTCTACATGACTCCAAAAAAAACCCAGTCTGGAGGCGTTAAATCGTACAAGCGAGGCAGTCAATTGACTGGTCCATCTCACCAAATTTACTCTCATATAATCGATTGTTACATTTGCTGTATGTTATTTATCACAATCTTGTGGAACCCACATATCGTTCAAGTCGAAACTTATAATTCAGGCCAAAAATATATTTTATATGGTGCGTAATTATTTCCATGCACAGTAATGAGACGATTGTCAATGTATGGCCCGATGACACCGTCAGAATGCAATTCACAACAAAGCATAATTTTTTGGATGCAATGGCGCCTCATAAGTTACGTGTGAGCTTTTTCCTACCTAATAGCACTTATTTTGCTTGTTAACAAAACCATTGAGCCAAAAATGTGATTCATTCCTGAAAATTATTTTACGATGAAAATGAGGATCATTTTCAAATTTTCCTTTAGTTCATTTTACGAATTCCCATCGTTTAAAGAGGTGAAGCGGCTTCAGTTCTTTTGTCAACTTTATCTTATACGGGTGCATGATCTTATAACAAAATTTGCCACAACGATCTCACAGAAATACCTAACGAATGAAACGGTGTGCAAGAAACAAACTTGGGTCATTTTAAATGGATATGCTTGCAACAGGAACATTTTTTTACACTTTGTTCATTTATTGTCTCACGTGCACAGTAACATTATGTAGCGCGTATGTGCACTCAAATTTTTATCACCGAACGTTGGTAATTTTGCAGGTCAATTACGTTGACCATGCGTCTTGGAATGACAAATTTTCATGAGAGGAGTGTGTGGGGGGGGGGGGGGGGGGGGATAGAGAGCAGTAAACTATTTATAATTGTTCATCATCTTTTTATATGTTATTATCAAAAACAGGCTGGTTCTGTATAATTAGTTGACATATCAAACCATTCCGCACATTAAAATTGTATTGAATACACTCTTTAAAATGTCAGAAATTCGGATTTGGGGTAATTGGCCATGTATATTATCCCTACTGTAAAATCTTTTTAAGAGGGTTCAGTTGCTAAAATAAAAAATATTTATGTAAAAAGATAATATTAATTTGTAAGGATTGTTTTTTATGAGCAAAACATATTCTGTACGAAACTGGTACAGAACCACACATGTGAAAGCCACTTCATGTAAAATAAGTTACAAGAAACACCAGCCAAATCAATTGAGTCAATTATAGCCACGGTCAATCAACATCGGTCAAAACATGGATGATTATAGAAATGATTGTTTTTGGCACCAAGGAGATTCTGCTGCTCTAGTATTTTTTAATAACAATGCGAATTGTACAAGTTTATTGTTTGCACATATTTGCCTTGTTGTTTCATGTATCATTTTATGTGAACAGTTTATTTTTTACCTTTTGACTTGGGTTTTTTACAACAAAGGTTGCTTAAAGTTTCAGTTCCTTACATGTATTACATATGTTCTTTTTACATCAACCAATTTACTAAATATCTAAGCCCAAAAAAAAGATACGACGTATATATATATATATATATTAAAATCTCCAGCGTTTTCATCAGCACCCCATAAGAATATTATATTATCCAGTTATGTAATATATACAGGCTTGTGAACGGAACGCAACTTTTTTTTTTTGAACGTTGAACGCAAAAAAAAGAGTTTTGCGTTCAGCGTTCAATTCTTCCAAACATTTCTTCGACTTTTTTCGGAAAAACGTCATCACTACGCAGTACTTTTTTGGAACTTTTCTAAAAAAAACGTCATCACTACGCAGTACTTTTTTTGGGAAATTCTTTTCTAAAAAAACGTCATCACTACGCATTACTTTTTTCGGAAATTCTTTTCTAAAAAACGTCATCACTACGCAGTACTTTTTTTGGAAATTCTTTCTAAAAAAAACGTCATCACTACGCATTACTTTTTTTGGAAATCTTTTCTAAAAAAAAAAGTCATCACTACGCAGAACTTTTTGGAAATTCTTTTTTATTGAACGCTGAACGCTAACGGAACGCTGAACGCAAAAACATTGAACGGAACGCTATTTTTTTTTAACGCTGAACGCAAAAAAAAGCTGAACGCTCACAAGCCTGAATATATATATATATTATATATATATATATCGTAGCTTTAATAGATCCATGGGCACACGTGTTTTCCATATGAAATATATGCTGAATCTCTTATGTGTCTACAAATGACTCTTTATTCACCTATATATGTAATAAGGAGCCTGCCCCAATTCATTTGTATTTACCCACACTTCCTTCTAAGACTATTATTAATATAAACTTAAGTTTACTTTCCTTGATGCCAGAGTAAAAAAAAGTTACTGTGTGATGAAATTTGAATGCGGTAGTCTTAGTCTGCGGTAGTGTTACGTAGTCACGTAGGCTGAGAAAAAGGCTCCATTTCACGAAAGAACACGAAGCGTAAGCGGTAGTAAGAAGGCAAGAGAGGAAAAAAAAACGCCAAGAGAAGGTAAGTGTGCCTGTAGGTTGAAGAGCACTTTTTATATTTATTATATCCGTACCTGTCTTCAAAGTCTTCAGTCCTCTTGAAGTTAGGATGAAGCAAGACTACTTGCCCTCTACTTCCTTTTATTAAGGTCCATTACTTTTAAAAACAACAATTCTGTTTTACCTGTGGCTGTATGAGCGAGTGTTTCATCTGGGAGTAGTAGTTATAAGAAGAAGAAATCATCCACACGTACATATTTTCTTCATCAATTCATCCGATTCGAATCCCCCTACCTTCCCTCCTCCAATGACTAATCATCAGTTCTTGTTAAATTGCATGGTTATATAGGAAGGTTCCCCAGCAAGCAGCATGATGGAAACGGATGACTCAGAGGGACCCAAAAGCCCTGCACAGTGGGTCAAGTTTGATAAGGACGGCGAGGAAATTCCCCAAGGACCGGAGTCGGCTGAGCCAGTGAAGCACAAGTCTTCTGGATCAACTAGCTCTGGGGTCAGCTCGGCCCGGGAAGCGTCACGTCCATCGATAGAGTCATGAGAAACTCACAATCCCTTGACCCCAATGGAACCACTGAAGTTCAAGTAAGGAGAAATTAATAGTAGTATTAATGCTGAACATATTATTGATGCTGAATAAGATCTAAACTTTCATTCTGTCTTTTAAAAGGATGTAAAAAAGAAACTTTTCACTTTTACTTCATTTCTAATGTGTAAAAAAGCCATCATTTTCACAGTGATGTTGTGAATTTAATCAGATCAACAAATACATTGTACCTCTTCCTTCTGTTCATGCTTCTCTAAAAATGCTTATTGATTTATTTGTTATTCAAAGTCTACCTTCCTTTTGATTCCTTCATTTCTAGGATTTCTTTATGATTGTAGGTATACATGCATTAAATATAAAAGAACAAATAGATCATATTTCACAATGCCATTGACTAACAGAGCCCTAAAGAAGGAACAATTAAAAAATAATTATACTTTTATTAAAGTTGCAACAGAGAAAAAATATTGCATATGTCGTCGCTTGCTTGATTTGTTAGGAACTTGACAAATGAATAATGTAACAGTCTTTTCCTAACAAAAAAAGGCGCTTCAAAGGATTCATCCTCTTTCTGTTTTTGTCCAAATCTTCGCTTGAAGTTATTTGTATCTGAAGGGGTCCCTGTTACTTTTCCTAATGCTAACATTCTATGAAAGAAGTACAAAAACTACAACATTTAACTTTATTTTTACAACTAAAATAATTCACAAAGATTAACCCTAATTTTGATTATGATTCAATGAAAACATATAAATTGGTCACACACAAACATATCTAGGGGCAGAGTGGAAACTCCATTTTAAGGCTGTACCCTGTTTCTAATCATCTGACGTTCATCATATCATTCATCCGCTTTCTTCTTTCAATAGATTGCGGTCACCCAGATTATCCAGAGTAAGTCCGCCTCTATCTACCATCAATGTTGCAACGTAGTTACTTATTTTTAATTTTATTTAATTTAAATTACCTTAATTTAGAAACACTAAGAGGGAAATGAAAGTTATATCTCAATTGCTTATAAGACTTGACATTAATGGTTTCATATTTTTATTCATTTAGATAGTCAATGAGAGTCAGCCACGGATTCAAGCGTCCTCCTTTGGGCCTCCTGTGGCTCAAACGAATATTAAATCATCATCTGGAGCCATGGACAATATCAATTTAAGCGACAATGACTCCTCGCTGTGAGTCCCTCTACAGATAACGTCGGGCTTAATCCTCCTATAAGAGGAAAACGATTTCGTAAGGATTACACTTGATTTTTTAGTGTGGGTTGATATTATTATTTTTCCTTTCTTGTTTTTCATAAAAAGAGAGTGGAGAGGTTCTCGTAACGCTTTTACCCATTAATGAACGCTTTCCATGGATAACACCTGCAAAGTTCCGGCCGGAATTAGTTCCAGAAGAACTAATGGCTCCAGTTTTAACGGTAAGCAAATACCCATTATAACTTGTATGCTGACAAAAGAGCTGGGACTACTACCGTTTGTTATTCAATAATTCGATGGATTATCAGCGGTATATTTTTCTTTCGAGACCGATATTATAGTTCTTAGAAAAAACTACTGAATACTATTACAGATTGCATGATTTCTATCAATCGGTAGCTGTAGATTTAAAAGTGAGTACGAACCCTTTTATATCATAATATTTATTTCCGTTTCTTCCGAATTTGAAGAGCTTGTTAAACTCTACCGATACCGACGGTATATTTTTTTGTCGAATTTTAGCTCTAGTTGTCACAGATGATTTCAAATGATTCAAAACAGACTTGTTGACGTTCGCGAATAATTGTCGTTCGCCAAAAGTTATCGTTCATCGTTAATTTAAATTGATTCGTTCGTCGTTCATCATTCGTTTGTCGTTCATCGTTTGTCGTCGTTGTCGTCGTCATTCGTTTGTCGTTCGATTTTTTTTTTAGAAAGGAATTTTTTTCCCATGAAAATGAAAAATCTTTTTCTTTTTTGGGCGCCAAAAACGAACGACGAACGATAAGGAATTATCCTTATCGTTCGTCAAAAACTATGTCATTCATCGTTCGTGAACGACAACAAATGAACGATAAAATCAACAAGTCTGATTCAAAATACATTTATTTGAGTAGAAATGTGAGTATAATCCATTCAATGAATAAAAAGCGTATTGAATAACTTTGAGAATTCACTTTGTATAAATAGTCGATTTATTTTTTTCTGTGCACTTTTATGAAATATGTAATATAAAAGGATATATTTTAAAAAAATGCGTATAATCCTTAACTTCTATGTTTACCATTTCACTTTTTTCAGCTTACCGTGGAGGAATACGTTCGCACTATGGAAAAACTGACGACAGACATGCGCTTCATGATCTACAATATGAGCTACAAGAGAATTTTAATTGTTGGATCACTGTCGCATTCATCATACTACTCATATTTTTAGGGAGCTTTGTTGTAAGTAATCATTAAATCCATAGACTAAGAAGAACAATTTTACATTTATGACCATATATAAAAGACATATACCCATATATATATATATATATATATATATATCTATATATATATATATATATATATATATATCAGAGCCAGGATTCGGTAGATAAATCTACCGTCGGTTCGATATTCGGTATATACCATCTACCGATCGATATCGGTATTTGGTAGATTTTATTATATACGACAGTATCGATCGATATTCGGTACGTTAGATTAGAAAAAGAGAGAAATTTTTTCATGTATCTGCTTTTACTTCTTCATATGCGTTTCATATCGGACAGTTTATAACAAAGACAATTAAATACATCATTTGTTATAATTTATTAGAGATTATTTGAAATTCAATACATACTAATCTTATATAAATTATATATGTACTTGGATTTTGTAGGAAATGGAAGGCTATAGATTTTTTTTACTGTCTCTATTGTCCGATATTATATGCACTACCAGGCAGGGGCGGAGTGGCCAGCGGGAGTACCGGACTATTCCCGGTGGGCCGCTGGCCTCAAGAAACATAAACGGCCGTTGACAGCCTCCAAATTGCATATTGGGGCCTGTATAAGGCCGGTGAGGGCATAATAGTCCCGGTGGATAAATTGTTCCCACTCCGTTCCTGCTACCAGGTACTCTAGTATTCAATGCATAGCATAAGCTTATATTGCATGTCTATTATGTATCTGCTCTAAAATACTATAAGTTATAGTTGTTTATTTATTTTTTAAGTTCAAGTTCTTCACACAAGGGACCTCTTGGGCAAAGCGACAGTTGAACGATGTTTCTCTGCTATTGAAGGAATAAGCTCTCCATATCTTTATGTCTCTATGTGAATGCTACAAAGTCATCCTTTCAAATATACCGTACCGATTGTCAATCGGTACGGCATTCCGTAGTTTCTACCGAATATCGTAAATCGGTTCGATATCTGAAATCTACGTTGGTAGTACGAATACCGATTTACATTCGGTTTCGTAACTTTGATATATATATATATATATATACGTAATTCTTCTTTTATTAAAAAATTAAACATAACCGTTCATATTCCTTTGTGCCTGAGATTAAAAACTGGCAAAGGTCAAGTTGATGAAGCCTAAAGTTACAACGCCTTTGTAATTCGTCGGACAAAATCTGTTATCCTCTTATTTGATCTAAAACTAAATGCATTCTATGAACACTAAATCTAAACAGAAGCGTTCCATAATGAGAAAATAAATAAATAATATATTTATGACGTCATAATTTTTTCCTGTTAGGTAAAATATGCAAAATAGTACTTTGCTCGTGATGATCATTGTTTGCTCTTGAATGCTTTGCAAAATCCCTGAACAAAAGAATGACTAGCTTGTGTATAAAATAGAGAAAAGTACAAAAAATGGAATCATATTTACAGATGCTTAAGGTACTATAAAGCAATGACTAGGGCCCAGGTTATAATGTCACTTTATTCCATTCTTAACCTTAAGAAGGTTTCTTGTACTCTTTTAAATATATTAATTCTTAATCAAAAGTATAAGGAGCCATAAAGGTTGACAGTTATTTATGCCTAATTTATCAATGTAATCCATGATATATTATTTTTTGCAGAACGTCGAGCTATTTGCATGCGGGGTTGCCTGGCTAATCTTGAACGCATTCGCCATTTTCTTTTGTATGTGGATCAAATTGAAAGTAAGTTCATTCTACATTATAACTTAACAAGATTGAAGTATTCGAATTTTCTATGAAAATATGCATTGTAATATTACGTTTATTGAAAAGAATCTTTAAATCACAAAATCCAATCCCTTTGTATGGAGCTATTTAATGTGACGTCAGATTTAGTGTACGTTATTTACTTTTTGTCTATGTAGTTCTTTAGAATTGCATCCAACTGGATAGGAGCAAGCCTTATAGTGTAAAAAATAGACAATTGAATTTCTTTATGAGGTTGATCGTAATTGAATTTCTTCTTTCTCGAGAGTCGAACTTGCAACTTTGAGATTCAAGCAGGCAAACCATTGTTTTGTTTCTTTAAGGTCAATGTATATTTGATGAAAGCCAGTAACATATAAAATGAAGGGACCGAGTTCACTCGCCGGATGGCAATCCTTAATTCTGTTCAGAAAAGACTGATTGATTCCTCGCCGACATTTACACCCGAGGAACAAGGGTTGACGACCTAGTCGTTCATTCAAATAGATATAAGTCATGATCTTAAGAAAACGACAAGAATGACCTTGGTTACATATGACGTCACGTAATTTTGATTCATACAATGGGATTTGATATCCCTAGGATACAATCATCTTACGCCATAATTCACAAATAAAACTGCCGATAAATAATTTCGATCTTTTATTTCATTCATTCATGTGCATCCAATGTATTATAATAATATTATAAAATAATTGTAGTAAGATTAACTTGTTTTAAGATAGGTATTGTGACACTTATTGTAAAATAGTGGATTTAGGAAAAGTCTTTATTTTGGAAATTTGAAACCAATCAAATTTTAATTAAATCAACATCGGTATAAGATACAAATAAAAATATGATTTATGTTTGAAAAGTGGTTTTGGAATAAAGAAATTAAATATTTTAAATGCTGACTTATTAATTTAAATATATTGTTATCTCAGTCATGAGAATCAAATGTCAAAAAGTACATATTTTATTAAAAAGTAGATAAGTATATGTCAAAGAATTCGAAAAATACTTATGCTGTATTAAATTGGGAATGAAGTTATATAAACTCTAACAAAGAAAAGTATTTTCTGTGGATATATTTAGTAAATTAACTATTAAATTAATTTCAAAATTAATAGAAAGATCATTGATTTATGAAGACAAAAGTTTGTTTCTTCCTGGATAATGAGGATCATCTCATTTTAGATATATATTAGATATTTGTAATACATTAAAAATAGAAAAATATGGTATATTTAAAGAAAAAAAGCTACTGTTAATTATAATTAAAGAATGAACTTGTTATTCACACTGAGGGCTTTTTCATAAGTGTAGTCTGTGGTATTGTCAACCATTCTTTTTTCTAATAAGAAGCATGCTTAAGGAGTTGATCATATTTCATGAGTTGTTTTCATTTTCATGATGAAGCATGATGACTTCTAATATGTGATTTCCTCAAGCGAATCATCAAGTTAAGTGTGAAATGTTATTCTTTATAGCTCAATAAGCAATTGGAGAAATGCATGGCCTCTGTGAATGCAGATATAATGCAGCATAATCTTCTCATTGGCGTGGACGATCGGGCAAGCTTTCCTGTCACAAAGTGAACATCTGCTTCATATATATGGACCCAAGTGAATGCGTCAAGAAACTGGAGAAGATCATGGCAGAGAATCCTATCATAACGGAGGCAGATGGGAAGACCTTTGATCGAGAGGCCTACTTGAGGAACGACGAGGAGTTCGAAGACCTTGAAGTCGTCATTTCGGGACGAAACTCAGTCAAAGTTGATAAGAAAGAGTAAGTAAAAAATGAAATATAAAATCAGGGATTGCATTTGATAAAATATTTCCAATGATGTAGGCCAAAGCTGAGAAGCTCTATCTCCATTATTTCCAAAGATGGGCAAAGGACTACCTTCGGAGGCGCCTGGATTGGGTCATGGATGACCGAAACGGAACATTGACTACGGATCACATCGTAATCCTCGACACATGCCCAGTGCCCTCTGTCCTTGTCAGGTAAAGCTTTATCCTTATCTAATTAACTTGGTCAGAGAAAAGTGTTCAAAAGAAAAGCGTAAGGAAATATTCAGCGATGTTGCAGATATGAATGGTACATATTTGTTTACAACACTTTATGTTGAAGGAATGATTGAGGGTACGAATTTTCGACAAAGAAATATTTGATATCAGGATTTTTCGGGTAAAAATATTGATTACTAGTATTTTTTTATCCAGCGAAATGTAATTCGTATTGAATTTTAAAAATCTTATTCTGCCAAACGTTCGTATTTCAAAAATTACTTCAACATTAACTCCTCGAACTAGAGATATTAACTTATTCTATTGACTTAATATCATTATACCGTGCGTTTCAGTAGAATCCGACACTTACTTAATAATACCAAACAAAATAACGCCTAAAGTAAAAAGAAACTTAGTATCTTAGGAATTTTATACTAAACAGTAAATCTTTCTATTTTCTATTGAGAATATTATTTTCCACTGTAACTGCCGTTTTCTAGGCGACCGCTGAAGTTGCTGCAGGCCTTGGCGATGTTGGTGAACTCGTCCACAATGTATGCCTTCAGGGAGATGATTGTGTTGTGGGTATGTTTTTTTTGGTTTTTCCCTCAAGGTAGCCCCAAAAATAATCAAGAGGGTGCAGTTTGGCAAGCTAAGAGACCACAAGTCTGGGGACTAGTGATGGCAGGCCCGGGCCAGAGTCCTGCTGAAACAGCGCCCCCGGCAACAATGCCCATACAAAACTCCTTCCTTCGAACCTACACTTCAGCATTGACCTTCTGGCCCTTGGGTAAGAAGTGGGGAGGCATCAAATCTCTTTCACTGGAGATCACGCCCAGGATCATCACCTTCATCATGTCCTTGCAGATCCACCTGTCATTTGTTTTGTTGTCCTGTTCAAAATTATCTTCAGAGAAGAAACAAAGAATCCCGGATGATTCATGCTGCAGTTCATTGACCTTCCTCAACTCTATGGCCTTCTCTGTGAGGAACTGCCTGTGTTTTTAAAAAGAAGAGTAGCCCAGATCCTTCTATACAATCCTCTGGACTGTTGACTTGCTGTAATTTGTCTGAAACATTGGTCTTCATTGTTGTCGATGCTGTCTTTGACGGCGGCGATGAATTCGTTGCTTCTAGTGGCCCCTGACGACCTTCGTTGACGCTGCTTGTCAGCTGTGAAGTTTTCCTTTCGTCACAGATTTTCTATTTTCTCCAGAAGTAAAAAAAAACATGGTTCTTTTATAACCAAATTATTTTATCACTTCAGTAGGGTTAATCCCGGAGTAGAACAAAACCGTGACCGCATGTCGTTTTTCTAGCTCCATGGAGAGATGTGTACTTTATTTGCTAAAAATTATAAGAGCTCTTGATGTAAAAGACTAACAGACTATACAGCTAAATCATCTCTAAATCAGTTTTGCTAGACGGCATGTCGTCTTTTATCAAGTGTTGGATTCAGGATTCTACTGATACGCACGGTATATGTAGCGTGGCTGTGCATTTATTATATCAAGAATTGGTATGAACGCAGATTTACTCTACAAACTCGGAATCTCTCGGAGTTGTATTCTTGAACTCACGTCCAAGTCACCCGTAAATGATGATTTATTATTATTGGTTCTCCCAACGCAGCGAAGAGGGCCAATAAAATGTCTAGACATTACATTTTCCATTTAGCATTATTTAATTAATTATAAAGATCTGTGTTTTTCAACAAAAAAAAACCTCACACATTTTAGTCGTTTTTTTTAGATAAAAAAATATTTCGAAGAAATAGAGATTAATATAAACTGGGCAAGAGATTACTTTATGCCCGACATGGTATAGAAAGAGAAAAAATGCTGTCGATTACAAAACATAGAGACATCTTTGTTGTATCGCTTTGATTTTAGTATCAAATTAATCACAAACCTCTCCCTTTTTATCTTTTATTGATAAGCTGTTGGTGTTATTAATATTGCATTATATTAAACATATTATAATAAAAGCGATGCATGAAAGATACAAGAAAGATGTTTCTATGTTTTCTAATCAACAGCTGTTTTTCTCTTTCTTTTTCATGTCGGGTATAAAGTAGTAATCCCTAGTCATGAAGTGTCTATGACATTGAAAATGCACTCTCACAATGACAACATAATTGCAAGGTATATTGAAAGACAAGGTGTGCCCATATTGGCAAGATAATTAACTTGCAAGTGTGACGTCATTAAAACTACCGGCAAGCGGGGGGAAAATAACAATATTTTTTTGATGAAGTTGAAATAATACAGAGATTTATGATGTTTCAATGTCTATGAAAGCATGAAATAAAGATACAATATAACATGCATCATTGGATACTTATCAGCTGGTCTCAACTCTCAATAACTTGAATTTCTATTCTTATTATTATTATTGTTTCAAATCATTCATAATATACTTTTAATTCTAGTATATCGAAGAGCATCTCCGGAACAAGCGGCATCGAGAGTCCTTGAATCCTTGCACTCTGAGCCTCAATCCTTGTCATTGGTGTGCCTAAACAACAATTATATTTATTGGACAATCCATTTTAAACGGAACCTTCTTCCAAGTCGCCTACGGATCATTTTTTAAAATAACATCGATTGAATCAGATTTAATCGTCTTTATTCATCTTTCATTATTATTATTATTTGTACTATTATGATAACTTTTTATTAATAATATTATTAAAACTTTTATGACTATTATTATTGTAGATTTGATGTTATGAAATATAGTTGCTATTTTTATGAGTGATTTCGTTCTTTTTACGTTTGAGAAGAGCGTATATTCTTCTACCAATGATCGTCTTAAAAACACCTCATTTGGAAGAAGGCTTCGAAACTAACTTGCTGTCAAGTATGCGTCAATGACTTTTCCATCTGCGGATGCAAGAATGCAGAAAATCTCATCAGGTTTCATTTCTCCACGGGTTTGTGGGAGGCAACAAACGATGTTGGAGGACCATAGATATATAGACATTAGGGCTGTCCTTATGTTTCAAATGTTTGAAATGTTAGCATCATTGTAGATTTTCTGTTTCTTGGTGATAAAAGAAGACGACATACAAAGTTTGAACAAAATCGGTCAACATTACGAGGTCGCGCAACGAGGTCAAAGTTTTAAAAATTTAGTAAAAATATAGTTTTCCGCAAATTTCTTCAAAATGGTGGACGTTACAGACTTCAATAATAATTATTAATTTAAAGGAAATTAATTTACTACCAACGTATGTTTGATGTTTTTAAAAAAACAAAGTTTTCAGTAAAAACAAAGAAAAAAATGGAGTGTGTAATGTTAGCATATTTCATAGCTTTTTTGTATCAATTAACTTCACTCGCCTGTAGAAGATGACTTGTTCGCTTCAGAGTAAAATAGTACTTTTAAGTTTAGTAAACCTTTGATGATAAATCCAAAAATGACCTTGGTTGCATTCTATCAATTCAGAATTCAGTACAATCTGAGTTTACATCATATGATTCAGAGCCTGTATTGACCTATAAGAAATCGATTATGAAAAAAATAATAATGTGTTTCTTAGATTTGCGTCAAGGTATCCTCTCAAAATTTTACTTTGTCTCTGACGCATTTATAATCCATTATATGCGTCATTTTGTACGCGAGATAGGCTTTTTTTAATGTACATATAACTCTCTACTTATTAAATTGACATGATTTAGTATACCAAAATATTAAAGCTGGTTAACCAAGCTTTCATTTGATATGTTTGGTGTTCTAAAAATCGCTATACTTTAAGAGATATAAGCAAATACATTTTTGCACGTACTCTCCCCAAAATTGATCTTTTGATATGAGAATATACAATTACCATTTGGTAACTGCTGTTAGTGTTACCTGGATAGAAAGAAAAAGAGAGAGAGGCCTACTCTCTCCCTTCTCTTTCTATCCAGGTAACACTAACAGCAGTTACCAAATGGTAATTGTATATTCTCATATCAAAAGATCAATTTTGGGGGAGAGTACGTGCAAAAATGTATTTGCTTATATCTCTTAAAGTATAGCGATTTTTAGAACACCAAACATATCAAATGAAAGCTTGGTTAACCAGCTTTAATATTTTGGTATACTAAATCATGTCAATTTAATAAGTAGAGAGTTATATGTACATTAAAAAAAGCCTATCTCGCGTACAAAATGACGCATATAATGGATTATAAATGCGTCAGAGACAAAGTAAAATTTTGAGAGGATACCTTGACGCAAATCTAAGAAACACATTATTATTTTTTTTCATAATCGATTTCTTATAGGTCAATACAGGCTCTGAATCATATGATGTAAACTCAGATTGTACTGAATTCTGAATTGATAGAATGCAACCAAGGTCATTTTTGGATTTATCATCCAAGGTTTACTAAGCTTAAAAGTACTATTTTACTCTGAAGCGAACAAGTCATCTTCTACAGGCGAGTGAAGTTAATTGATACAAAAAAGCTATGAAATATGCTAACATTACACACTCCATTTTTTTCTTTGTTTTTACTGAAAACTTTGTTTTATTAAAAAACATCAAACATACGTCTGGTAGTAAATTAGATTTCCTTTAAATTAATAATTATTATTGAAGTCTGTAACGTCCACCATTTTGAAGAAATTTGCGGAAAACTATATTTTTACTAAATTTTTAAAACTTTGACCTCGTTGCGCGACCTCGTAATGTTGACCGATTTTGTTCAAACTTTGTATGTCGTCTTCTTTTATCACCAAGAAACAGAAAATCCACAATGTTGCTAACATTTCAAACATTTGAAAAATAAGAACAACCCTAATAGACATAGAGAGCTTATAGGACTTTTCATAGAAATACGTCATATTATCCAATATAACAAATTTTTCTATCTCTAAAATCAACTTACGATGACGTAGATCAAATGTGTTTGTTTATATTGGTCAATGGCGACAGCTGAACGACAATGTTCTCCGCTATTCAAGGGAATAAGCTCTTTTTATCTTATATCTCTACGTGGAGGACTAGCTGTGATCCATTTTTGTTTTTTGCGTATTTAACTTAAACACGCAATCTTTTTAATCATTTGTCAGATTGCCAAATGATGTTTTGCTTAAAAATATGTGCATGTATTGGATTTTAGCCCAGCTATTATTAATAACTTATTAATTATTAGATAATAGTATACAGTGATAATTTGTGAGTATCTGTATGAATCCTCGTTAAAAAATATATAAACTTATCCAGTCATGGTAAATAAAAGTCCAACTTGTTTATATATTAATTGGGGACTTAAGTTTCTTATTAAAGAAACTTTAAAGTCAATCACTGTACAATATGCAATTATTTTGATGAATTCAGAGGCATTTTTAGTTGCAGAACCCAGTAAAAACCTTTAACAATAGATTTGTTCTTCAATTAGTGACTTGTTTCAAAGTTTGTTCAATTTAGTAGATATTTTCATTATATACTAAGTAATAGGAGCTAATTTAGAAGAAAAAAGTTGTCGAAGAATATAACATTAATATAATGTTATAAATATAGTATTTGTATATAACTTGATGACTTTCTTCATACTTATTAATGAATATGATTTTTTATAGGATTGCCCCTTCTATTTTTTGTTTTGTTTTATGAATGGAACTTCATATGATGTATCAAAGTGGACGAATAAAGATACGTCCCCTGTTCCAAAAAACATTATTCACTCTGCGATGGTGAAAATTAATCTCTTGTCATTTGATACACCACTGCTCCTTCATAATTGTATATATTTTATCTTGTACTATATTTTTTCCTCTTTGTTTTCCCTTATTTCCTGTCACCATTATATTTCATTGTGTGTGAAAAAGAGCAAACTGAAATCCTTACATTTTGCGAGATTAAATTTCAGGTAGCACTTTTGTGGCATTGCTTTCAGCAATATATTATAAGAATGAGACAATCAGATGATTACTCTTGATACCTCAATTTCGGATCATGTACTTGTAATCAAAGAGCCTTGCTTATATATGGACAGGAATCATACATTTAATCAAATTGAGCATTACATCAAAATGTATGATGGCCAAAGCTTTTCAAGAAATATTATTATAACATTTTATTAAAATATAAAATATGTTTTACAAGAATTTTGCTTTTTTGCAGTAGTCTAAATGGTGATTTGAAGCATGGATTTGTGTTACTTAACCAGTTGTGTCCGGCAATCCTTACTTATATGACTCAAAAAGGTTCGAGGGGTTTTCCATAGAGAACATTGAGTGCCGAAGTCACGTATGGTAGCGCTGAATGAGTTGACATGCAAAGTTTTGATCTACTTTCGTCGAATACTTCAGCGGAAGTTTGAAACGATGCAACTACGGTTTTTAAAGCAATGGGATGTATAATGCGTATATATTCGATGCGTGGTAGAATTTTGAAAAAATCTTCTCCTCACAGAAATTCGAGCCCGCTTCTTCTGGTTTTCCTCGAAAGAGAACATGGAGGCCGATTTGCTCTCAAGAAGGGAAGTGGAATTTTTCGTTCGAAAGGGGAGGGGGTAAATACGTCATCAGAGAGGTTGTGTACTTAATCTTTTTTAAGACCATCCTTGGATGCTATTCGTTTTTGGCGACTTTCTTTATTGGAAAATAACATGGAAGAATCGTAACAGGCTACCACCCCCAGACAATCACCCCCGTTACTTATATTTCTTTAAGTATTAGGCACATAGGTTTCAAACAATAATGCAATTATGTCATAAAAAAAACATAGTTAACTTCATAAGTGGACTTTAAGAGATAAGAAATATTAGTAACGTGGGGGGGGGGGGGGGGGATTAATGGCACGGGGGTAAAAGCCCGGGGGGTGGTAGTCCTAAATTCGGGAAGATACCTACGTCGACTCATTAATCAGCCTTGATATCCAAAAGATATATTAAAGTTTTTAACTACGTCAAAAAGTACTTGTATATTTTTTGCTGTCATTTGTATATCACAAATTATTTTTTCCTTCAGTACTAGTCTGATACTCATACACATTTTTTGTCTTTAAAAAGTTGTATGTATGTCACATAAATTATTATCAATTCCAAGGTAAATGGAAAAACAATCAATATATTGTCCATATTGCCAAGATAGCTAAATTTTCGCTGACCGGTGATTTCACACGGGCAAGAATAACATTTTGTAACGTTATTCTTCCCACTGTTTTCATCAAAAGTCTATTGATACAATATAATTTTTAATGGCGTGAAAATAAAAAGATTACTGACGTTTCACTATGCATGAAATTAACATACCTTCATCAATCCCACCGGAAGTAATATTCTTCTCTGAGTTATGCTGAATGAGTAGTTTCTTTGGTTAAATCATTTTATTCGGACAACTGTGAAAATTTTATTCAGTGAAAATAAACACTAAAATACTGAATGAATATTTGTGTCTATTAGCAGTTTTCTTACACCTATTTTTTCCTGTTCGCTAGGTTGATAATCACAAGTTACATCAGTGTATTCATTAGATAATGATAGAATAAACATTTGCAAACAAATAAAATAACCACTACAATAAAAATTCCTTTGAGAGCCAGACGTCGAATGTTCTACAACAGAGTTGAGTAATGAAAAAGGGTAATTTATTATATGCATTTATCTGAAATGGAAAAAACGAATTGATGGTGTAGCATGCTCATGTTTGAGCTGCAAAATCATATGTTGCTTCCTTCTTTTGTGCCTTCATATTGTAAGTGAGCCGCAAAATTTAGTTTGATACTACGAACTTATACCTCATAATGTACAATATTTTCTCATTGAAAGCGAATAAGTTTGAAATTTAACGCGTACAATTTAATAAATTACCCGAAATACACTTTGTCAATCAGATCAACGTATATTTTGACATTATCAAAATGACATGGTTATAGCTGCATTTTTTTACCCAATTGTATGTATCCAATTATACTTCAAACGAACCCCAAAAAGATTATCTTAGCAAATCTTATGCATCGCCCTCTGTTATGATGATAGAGGTCGGTGATCAGTGCGAGGTTTGTTTTATATTGTCTCAAAATAGGGAGCACTATCAAAAAGTAAGATTTTTCGGTACATCTTCATCCATCAAAAATGTCTTCAACGTCCATATGTATCTAGATAATCTATTGTTTTAATGATTCGTTTATTTCTAGCAAAAAAAAATTGCAAGTTGTAAGAATTTAGAGATATCAATTGCCATATTGCAGTATTTAGATGAATTCCCTGTTATAAAAAAGAAACTAAGCGACACGTGTTATATAACACATACCTACCTTCATGTGTGATATTGTAGAAATTGAGACACAAGATCTTGATGTAAAACTTTATTCAGCAATAAGACGTGTGCTTTAAACCCCTGGAAATGTATATGGTAATATAAAATATTATGCTAAAATTGTAGAGAGGTTTAGTGTCGTAAGTAATAGGAGCCTTGCCTGCAAACATTTTTTTAAGTTGAAGAAGAGTGTGGAAATAAGTTCCTTATCGTAGATTTACTATTCGCTAATTAATTTCAAACGAACTCCCCAAAAATGATGATTTGAGCAACAAATAATATTAGTCACTCACCCTTATTCATTATGACCATGCATAAAACATACAAAGTTATAACTTTTATGAGTAATATATATTTATATGACATTTATCCACAAACAGTCCACTTTTTTTAATCATTCACTTTGCTGTCCTGTACTTAACAGTTGTTGTTGTGTTTTACATATATATATATAATTAAAATGATATTTGTTAAGAATAAATATGAAAATACTTGTCTCCCGGCCTTGCCAAAAGTAACAACTATCACAAATAAAAAATTGTCATCATCACTTGAGCATTACATGTGTCGTCTACCTCATATTATTCTTTGATGGACGATATCAAGTAGAATATATATATAAATATATATGGAGTCTGGGACTATGACAGAGGCAAAGTATCATCACTTTATTATGGGTGTAGAGGCTAGGAATAGGAAGGGAAAATTCAATCCATTTGGATATAATCAGTATAGCATTCAAAATATCTTATTAAAAAGTATATTAGGGAGTGTTACACTCGTTTAAGGTAGCCAATTTGTATTTAATGTTCTTAAAAAGTTGTCAAACTTAATGGTCATTATTATAAATAAACAATAAATGACAATTTTAAAGATCTACTTCAAACCATAATATTTATAACAAAATAGTGTTTCCAAAATTCTGATGGTTATTTGATCTATATGTTTGTCGTATTGAACAACTTCAAATGTAAATAAAATAAGGATAGACTTGAATCTTCGTCTTCTACTGATGGGACCTAATATGTATTTTCATTTCTTGAAAAATAAACTTAGAAGCTGATCACTTCGAATAAAGGTAGATAATAATTTTGATGTCACTAACTAATCAGAACAATAGCAAACCATGCCAACACCTACTTTAAATGACTAATAATATGAAAATCCGCTTTTAACTCGTTTATTCCATAATATCGTTAACATCCCAGCTAATTTATTTATTTTGAGCTTCCTTAGCATAGTGATGAGACCCCACCGTTTTATCAGATCCCAAGATAGGTGTGGTGGATTGTAAGAGGGGGGGGGGGGGGGTCATAATATTTTTATTTATTAAAGATGGCGTTCAAAGAAGAGGGGGCGCGCGGTCAGATGGATCCTTCCATGATATAGTCACAAAACTTTGTTTTCAAATATGATTATTAAATGAATATATGTGTGATTGAATGCATTACCCACAATTGTCATTATAAAGTAGTAGTATTTTATGTAACAATAATAATAATAATTCATTCTAAAATTGGAGCTAGAGAAGCTGAAATATATGTATCGAGTAAATGATTCACCGTCCTTCTCTTTTAAAATGAGCGTTGTAACAATGGTGGAATAATAATATAAAAACTTGTGAGTTAGGCGTGTCTTACTTATGAGGGGGGGGGGGATAAATTATATGTCATAGATGATAATAATAATAATAACGAGCATATAATATGTATTCATAAATGCGACAAAAGAAATCTATGATATTATTTTCATTGTCATAAAAATGATTGAGTAGCATATTGCATCTGTTCTTTTTCTTCGTTTTATTACTTGGACGTCCTCCTTCTTGTGAGACTATTTTAAAGCCCCTATGAGTAGTAGTAGTATGTGATAACGCGCCTTTAAAGCCGTTTTACAACCATTATAAAGAGCAAAGAGAGAGATGAATGGGAGAGGGGAATGATCTCATCCACAACGTAGTATAATAATGAATTGAAAGCCAAGCAAATCTCTCTCCATCTCTCCAAGGCTCTTCACCAGAGTCGATCCAAAACCATTTGACTAAACTCTTGGGAGTTTTTTCGCAGTTCCCAGTAGCGATCGTTGAATATCCATGTTTCGTTCCCTGATTCCTCGTTTTGGCGGACGAACCACTTGGGAACGTGGGGCCTCTCTTCCTCCTCCATTTGATTACGGCGTTCCCTCTGGCTTTGCTCCAGCTTTAATTTGAGCGTCTCTGCCTCACCGATATTCCCCATCTGAAAAAGGAATGTATCAAAATATATATTGTGGATGGATAATGAAATGCTCCCCCCCCATTTCAAATAAATATTTATCAAGAAAGTGATTTGAAAAATATGCTTTTAATATACCACATACATATCTTCAAAAGTGAGGAAAACATTTCTCCGGAGTGCCTCATTAAGTGCCGGAATTCTAATATGCACAACTGACATTCTTCATTTTAGTGTTACATGAAAGACGATTTGAAGTATAATACTATTGTTTTTTCTCCAATATTCCTTTTATGAAGTTGTGTAACATGCCTACATATAGATTATGGGCTGAAGTATTGTACTATGTTACAATACGAGAGCAGTCATCGTCATCCTATGAGTGGATACACACTATTAATAAAATATGGCATTAATTCAGTGGACTGGGATAATGCCCCCCTGTTTATGTAAGGCCACGCTATAAATAAGATATGATTATTCATGCAATGAAAGGAGGGGAAACGTTCTTACATTTGTTGAGAGCAAAGGATTACATTACATTTTTTGTACATATAAGGTTCGATACGATATATATATATATATATATATTATATATATATATATATATATATATATATATATATATATATAGAAGAGTCCTTCTCTCTGCTCCTTTATATATATTTGATTATATTTAATTAAAACTTGTAAAATAATATTTATATTTGAAAAAGAGGTATAAAAAATACCTCTAATGAATAAAAAACAGTTTAGACAAGATAACCGAAGGTGTAGACCTTTAATCCCTTCGGTTACATATATATATAAACTATGTATATAATTGTATTGATATATATATATATATATATTTAGAGCATTGTAATTACATTATTGAATCTTATGGGAGGCGGATTTATATAGGTTTTCGACAATCCCAATCGGAGGGCGAACTAGAGCTTCTTTGAAGGTCGATATTAAATATCTGAAGCTGCCCTATACCCAAGTGACTAAGCTTTATATTTGTTAAAGTAATAGTTCATAATATTGAGATATAGACAAATCTATTCCAGGTTTCTTGAACTGGAACAAGAGCCCCAGCTTTAAAGGGTGCAAGCCTAAAACATGTTTTTGTAACCTTTAAATAATCTTTAAAGACAGTTGAAATTGTATTGTTATGAGAGTTTATCTTAAGACAAATGAGTTTCATATATTCTTTTAGAAACTGTATCCTCGTCAATTCTTTTATATAGAAGTACTAGGGATCTAAAATAATAATAATAACTATGTATATCAATGTAATATGTTGTTATTTGTATGACTATGTATTTGTAAGTTAAAAAGTAATAATAAGTTTTCACATCAAATAAGATGATGTTTTTAATTATTTAAATTTTCCCATAAGAACCAATAGGTAAAATGTCAAGGCTTCCCAGATTTGATCTACATTATTATACATAATAATTATTTGGTGGATTAACAATTGCATCGATTGGAAAGAGGAGTCAAAGAGTTTTGTATTATTATTCCTATTTTATTAACATCGAAATACATTTATCTTTGTGAGACCCAGAGTTGAAATACGGCATTTTGTTGGTAATAAAAAGTAAAATAACTTAATTTATTTTGTAAAGCCGCATAAATTGATTTATTAGAATACTTTAGACATAAATTAATATTTCAGGCCATTCCAACCTGCTTTGCAATCCTTCTAATATTTTTTTTTTTTTTGCAACTGAGTGTCTGGCAGGGTCAAAAGTATTATTTTGTTTACCTCAAGCTGTCTTTGATCCGGACGGAATCGAGTATCCGTATGGGGCAGATAGGGCTTTTCTGATTCTAGGAGTTCGTTTAACTCCATGGCGAAGCGAGAGAAGCCGTAGTAGATAGAATGATCTTCAGGGAGTGACCCTGGCCGCCATATGCACTTGGCAGAAGGCGCCTTTCCACAGTAAGAGCCTCACTCCATTTCCCAAAGAGCGTTTGAAGGACAGATCCTAGGGTTTCATGGGATTATAAAAATAATGATATAAGATTTAAATAATCTTTATAGCCTATTTTGAAGCAGGTGAATTCGGGTCTCAAATGAAAAAGCGACCAATGCCTACGGTAAACTCAATAAGCATTAAGAACATGACACTCTCTTGATAACCTTCTTAGGTTCTTTATTTATATGTGTGTTACTTATGTGCACATACGTCGACCTACATCATTGAAAAATAGTGTTATATGATAGCTCATAGTATTTACTAGGCATGAGTAATTGCAATTAGTTATTTACTTCAATGAATTGTTGTTTTCTGAACTATATAATTTTGAACTAACACTAGTAAACTTAGACCTTCTTCAAAGCCAAAAAGGGCCTGTTGATTTGTAAAGAACATTATAATATTTTTATGGTTATGAATTAAATATTTGTAGATAAAAATAATACGATAAAGTAATGCTGGAGTTTTATTTCTTCCTTTCAATGCCTTCTAGAATAATCAACAATGTGAAATCTTTGGTTATAAAGGTATTTAAAATAATGCAAAACTCCAGAATATAGATAAAAGTAAATATGATCCATCCCAAAAAAATATTCGTCTAAGATGAATTAACTTCATAAGTTCAATATCAATTTTTGAGTTAATAAACTCTTTTTTCTCTCGCTTTACTTACCACTTGAGACATTGACGATATTTCCTAGAACTTCATGCTTTTTATTAGACCAGTAACTGGCTTTAACAAAGTCGATTTTGGTTTCTAAGTCAGTCTCAGGGCATGATATAAGGCAAACTCCATAGAGATCTACCCATCTTTCGGATCCAAATAGGTTATGGATGCAGGTTGTAATCTTGTTCCAGGTGTAGCGCTCAACTCGATCATCACGGAGTTTCAACTCCAGAGTGATGCGACCTTCTGGCTGAAACTCCATGGACTGGAAATATAATCATGAGAAATGCTGCCAAAGCTTGTTTCATGAGGAGCTTTATTCTTCTTACCTTTCCCCAAAACTTTGTTTTGACGCGTAGATCTTGGGACCAGGTCCATTGCTTGGAAACAGCATGGCAAGCCGATATAGGTGGATGATGGCTCACTTGCTCTGCCAGATATTTGAAGCCTCGGTCTTCTCGAACGCACTCGTAGGTCTCTCCCAGGAGGGGATTGAAGGGCTTGTGTCCAGCCCTTGCATTCGAGGATCCGTAGGAGGAAACAGCAAATGCAGCAACCCAAATCATGCGTTCCAATGGAGTGCCGGCACTTGCTGCTTTATCCAGTAGATCAGAGTATTCCAGCTCCTCACAGAGTCTTTGCAGGGCAGACAGGGGTTCATTGAGCGTGACGGGCATGGAGATTTTGCTCAAGTCCTTTCCAATGTTTTTGCAGAGGAGGTTCCATAGATTGAGGCCCTCCGTGTCCGCCTTTGGGACGGGGAGTTTCACTCGCCTCCCCGTGAGGTTCGTTTCCGTGCTCGCCTCGGCGGCGACAGGGAGGAGAAGACGGGAGGAGCTCTTGGACTTTTCATCGGGGAAGATACGGATTTTATCCGTGGCAGCTTCCTCCTCCTCGTCGGAGGTCGTCGTCGTAGACTCGTCTGCAGAGCCCAGGGAGTCCTCGTCCGAGGAGTACTCCGAGGGTTCGTTGTCCGAGGTGTACTCTCGCGCATCAAAGAACTCCGAGATGCAGGAGCTGCTGTAGCTCAAAGAGTGATTCATGCCTCCGCCAAGGTTGATGTTCCGAGGCAGTGTGGAGGAAGGTCCCCCGCCGCTTTCGGAGTTGTGGATGGAAGGAGTTCCGAGAGGTCGGAGTCCATGTGGATCCTCTGCAAGCGTCCGCGGAGCATGTTGTTTTGCTGGAGTGCCTGGTGGAGTGAGGCTCTGAGTGAGGTCACGAGGGAGTTTGTGGCCCCGTTGTGGGGAAGGGCCTGGCCGCTCATGCTGCTGGAGTCGATGGCCACTTTGAGCTTGTCCCTCTCGTGGGAGAACACCCGTATGAGCGTGGAGATATCATTTTGGAAGTCGGCTGCCAGGGTCATGAGTTCTTCTTTGAGCGAGTGGTTGAGTCCGCCGGAGGGTGGCTGAGGCGGCTTGAGCGTGTCGCTGGAGGCCAGGGAATTGGGCCGGAGAGGCTGTTTGAGCTGAGGGAGGGGTTGGAGGAGCTGAGAGAGGACATGGTGCTCAGTGTGGTCCCTTCCTCAAAAGCCCCCTCTACATGGACACTCGCCGAGCCAGGGCTGTTTTGCTTGTGGCTGGCCCCACTGTTCTTATCCGGACCTGACTTCTTTTTCCGAAGGCCAAAGAGTTTTTTCTTGCTGTTCCCTGGTAGGCAGGCCTCGTCCTCCATTTTTTGTGCAAGGAGTGAGAGTGCAACGGCTTGTTGCTGTACGTTGAGGAGTTGTGCCGTCACGCGGTCGTCCAGGTTGTCGAACTCAGCGAGAATGGTCCCTACGGGCGATCCCCCCCCAGAGGTCCCTCCCCCGAGATTTCCATTGCTCCCGGTGGGCCCTCGAATCCCGCGTGTCAGTGAGTTATTCCTGGGCGGGCTCAAGTGGTGGTAGTCGATCTCCATCCCCGGCGAGAGCGGCGTATTGAGTGAGGAGGCCCCTCCGTTGAGTCTGTTCTGCTGGTAGAGGCGGTGCTGCTTGAGCTGCTCCAGCCAAAAGGCAAAGTTCTCCAAGTTGTCCACCTTGAGGTGGTGAATGCACTCCTCGTCGTTGATGTCGATGCGGAAGAGGTCGTATTTGGCGGAGACGACGGCCATGCCCACGTCGATGGTGCCGTGAGA
Source organism: Caligus rogercresseyi (assembly GCA_013387185.1). NCBI lineage: Eukaryota > Metazoa > Arthropoda > Copepoda > Siphonostomatoida > Caligidae > Caligus > Caligus rogercresseyi. The sequence continues at coordinate 8,639,883 of CP045890.1, read as the reverse complement.
GCGACCTCGAGCCAGCTCGGACGCCGTCTTGGCATACGTGAGGAAGCCGCCGCTCAGGGAAAAGTATCGCTTGTGCCAGCCCTTGAGGGGCCACTTACGACGTTTGGAGAGGTAACCCTCATGCTTCTTGGGCTTGATCGTGTACTCGGTCCCTACAAAAAGAAAGAAAGAAAGAAAGGCCAAGAGTCAGAGGTAATCCGTATTTTTTTCAGTCGTTTCTTACCCTTTTCCAGAGTCCCGAGTATCTCCCATTCACTTCCCTTTCGCTTCCAGTTCTTCTTGGTCTTTTTCCCGCTGGGAGCACTCTCCACAGCGGCCTCGCTGCTCGAGACGTCCATCAGATACTCAGGAACGCTCAACCAACCACGGACATGGCAATCCCTCAAACGAAGATCATCATGAGTAGGGATGAGGCGGATGTCAACCAGCAAAGAAGAAAGAACGCCGAAGCAATGAGACACAAAACAACTTTCTAGCAGAAACGAAGAGACATCATCGACTGCATGAATCAATGGGTAAATGATGAATGATTACTTGGGCCTGATCGAAAGAAGTCACTTCTCTCCCTTCCCTGTCTTTTCTCTCTTTGAGAGAGACTCTCTTGACTTGACTTTGGATGCAGGGACGGAAGGAGGAGGGGGATGGGGAAAGAGTCCAAGAGGAGCTCGAATCAGCAGCTTCGCAGGCAACCTGCCTACATACAATCAACAAACAACTATCTCTTCCTCCTTCTACAAGTCGACGACAATGACACCACTTACTTCAAACGACCAACATCACTTGCCTGCCTAAGTCAATATATTGTGTGTGTATGCCTAGCAAGATGCATCACGTCGTCAGAGGGGGAGAACATGACATCAGAATGGGACAAGCCCATAGAGATAAAAAGATACAGAGAGCTTATTCCTTTCAGATGTATCTGTGTGTCCAATATAAACAAGTAATTTGGACTACGTTATCGTACGCTGATCTTAGAGATAGAATCTATCTCTATGATCATCTTACGATGACGTAGTTCAAATTACTTTGTTTATTTTGAACACACAGAATACAGCTGAACGTTGTTTCTCTGCTATTGAAGGGAATCAGCTCTCTATATCTTTATATCTCTATGGACAAGCCTAATAGAGTAGTATCTCAAGGGACTAGCTTACTTCTCGAAGGAGACACACTATCATTCATATTAACGGCTAGAGATCAATTGAAAGAAAATTGAATAGGCACACATTCAATGCCTTGAAATATAGAGGATGTCAGTGTTCCCTTTTAAAGCATTTGACTTCGTGTAGGAAAATGAGATGAGTTTTGAGTTCTAATGGGACGTTTTCATAGGAACAAAAGGAAACTTTATCAAGAGTCAATTGATAGAAGGCGTGACGTCATCAATGTGATTTATATGTATTCCAAAGCCCTATTTTTGTGACTGATTTATACCTATTATGAAAGAATTCAATATTTTTATGTTTTATTGCTTCAGAAAGATATTCATTGATGCAAAGGGTCCTATGTCTATCATGACGATCAAAGTGTCTCGTTTTAGCAGCATTTATAAGCAAGGTATTTGAAGGAGAAAAGTGAGAGGTTGCGTGAATGAGGTCTTGAATTTCATCATTGGAATGCGTTCTTCAGTTTAGAGCCGTGTAGGAGGGCGTTCGAAGAGTCCTTCATCACTAATCCAATAAGGCCACCATGACGGGGATCACGGCCCATTCCTTCAACCCGGTTCCCATCACGGCCCACAGCTGGAACGAAAAGGCGGATATGGTTGCCTTGAGTCACAATAACAACGAAGTCAAGGTAAGTGAGGAGAGCCAGGAGCTTGGATTCATGATGAGGTCTTGGATCTGGAAGCATATCACTGTGCATTCCTGCATGTCTGTCTGTCTATCTCCGTGTCTTGACTGTGTCTCTTATCTTTGCCTCTTTGGTAGCTGTACAAGAAGGGCGTCTCTGGCTATAGCCGAGTGTCCACGTTCTCCCAGCACGACCTTCGCATCACGGGAATTCCTGGGCCCCCAAGTCCAATCGGATCGTGACCTGCTCCGCAGATCACAACGCCTACGTCTGGTCCTACGAGGAGGACTCCGGAAAGTGGTCCTATGCCCCTGTGTTCCTCCGGTGCAACCGAGCCATCACTTGCATCAAATGGAGCCCCAACGAACAGAAGATTGCCGCCGGCTCCGGCGCCAGAATTGTCACGTTTGCCACTTCAACGAGGACCAGGACTGGTGGGTCGCAAAGCACATCAAGAAGCCCATCACCTCCACCGTTACCTGTCTGGACTGGCACCCCAACAACGTCCTCGTGGCTGTGGGATCCACGGACTTCAAGGTACGGGTCTTCTCGGCCTATGTCAAAGACATCGAGCCCAAGCCTTCCACGACGCCCTGGGGCTCCAAAATGTCCCTCTCCACACTCATGGCGGAGTTTTCTAATTCCCTCAATGGAGGAGGATGGGTCCACGACGTCTCCTTCTCCGCAGACGGGAACAAGCTGGCATGGATCGGACATGACTCCAGCGTCTCCGTTGCAGATGCCAACAAGGGTCTCGCTATCTTCAAGCTCAAAACACCCGCGCTACCCCTCCTGTCCTGCATCTGGATCTCAGAGTCCTCCTTCGTGGCCGCAGGGCATGACTGTGTGCCGCTCCTATTTACCCTGGAGGCAGGAGGACAAGTAAGGAAAAAACAAAGGAATTTTTGTTGGGAGATTGACTTACATCCTTTTGTTAACCTTTTCTAGGTGAGGCTAGTCTCCAAGCTAGAGGAGGATAAAAAAGCAGAGACCAATACGGTCTTTAGTGCCAAGGCTCTCTTCAAGGCAAAGGACCGGACAGGGCAGACTGAGGCTGCAGAAACAATACTCAATACCACACCCCAAAACAGGTATGTGTGTATTAGTATGCCTTTTCATTATTGATCTACGAGGACTCGGTTTTAGATACATAGTTTATTATGGAAACTGGTAGTAGGTGTATTATTCTATAACTAGGCCAACTAAGGACCGTCTCCTTTTCATAATTGATCTTCAAGGACTCAGTTTTAGATACATATAGTTTATTATGAAAACTAGACGTAGAAGGCTTGAACTATGCCCACAGCTCAAAATGTGTGAATGTATTGATTTGATACGCATTGCCTAATCTTCACTCGTCTATTCCTCTCTTTCAGATATCCTGTATTCGTATCTGTCGGGGTGACAAGTCCAAATGTGACGTACTATCCACTTCCGCCGGAGACGGAAAGCTTGTCCTCTGGGACATTGAGGCCTGCAAAAAGCTTTGAAACTATGAGGAGAGCCCCATATCGAATTCCCTCAGAGCATCGTGATCTAAGAAGAAAACTATATTGTTTGAATAACTATAGTAATTAAATATTGATATTGAACTAGCTTCACTTTTATTTGATTCCTTATTAGCGCATTTATCCTAACTGTAACATTTATCACAATGAAAAATCATTATTAATATTATTATGACACTATGTCTTAACTTCCCTCTTCTCTTTTACTTCTTCGATATTATACGAAAACTTCTTTATTTTTATATTGAATATAATTATACACAACCCCCTGATCAAGTTATTACCTGACTGCTTATTTAATTTAGATTGGACTTTCACACACATCTATATGTACATGACATGTAGGCAATGTGTCAGGGTCCTAGAATATATTATTTAGGCATTACCTTTTCATTGATTGAAATGATGTTGTTGAAAGGAATTTATTCCTCGAATGTGGTAAAGGGTAAATTGTTAAAGTAAAGTACGCATGCATAACATAAAATTCTTCCTTTTTTCCCAAAAGGAATTGGCCAAATTTTAGTATATCTTTAGTCCGTAAGGGGCGCGTTGATGCTAGAGCTCTTTGAAAATAATAACAAAGTCCTTTTATTATTTATATTTGGATCAAGGTCTGGCCAATAAAAAGTATTGCCCAGACCTATTACTAGACAGACCTTGCTTGGAATCTCGCACAAATGTTGTAGTGATTTGAAATATTTCAAATCATCAAACTTAATCCCTTTAAACCGGTTTTAAATAGGATTGTCACGTAATTTTATGACTAGCGGACATCTAACGTAAAGAAATAACCAAATGTTGGCGCAATTTTTTTAAAACTTTTTCCTTGCATGCACTACATTACTTTAACGCTTTAGTAAGAGAAGATAACCAGAAGGGTAGTGGTTTTGCTTTTGAAAAAGGTTTATCTTGTGAAAGAATTAAGTTTTATTTTAAATCATTATTATTCAAATAGAAATTTGGTTACATTTTGTGTTGTGAGGAATCTATAGGCATCATACCCTCTGAGCATTCTAGCAGAGGAATACCCTATATTTGCTAAGCTTTATATAATATTCAAACAACATGATCAATAATATGACAATGAAGTATCTAATTCATAACCATACGAGACAGCTTCAGCTTCCACAAATTGGTCAGTTGTCACAGCTGTCTCTTTTATATGAGTCACCTACTACAAACTATGCCCTCGGACAGGAACAAGTTTAACACTCTTCACACGATGAATCCATAATAACATAAATGAGAAGATATGGTTAAACAAATATATTAGGTTTATATGTACCTATTTGTTATCAATTAGATGAAAATGACTGGAGTATTGTTCCGTAGGAGATTCTAGATTCCCAAACGTATTCGAAAGGCAGGGTCCCTCCCAGTCGAGTTGATAAAGCAGTTCTTCTTTCCGGATGCCGCCCATGTGCTCCCCGTCCTCCTCCTCAATGGTTCTCCCGAGACAGGGAACGGATGAGTTTTTTTTTTCTTCTTGGAGTCGTTCTTGGAGATGTCTTTGAATTATAATAGGGCCCCAAAGACTTTGCGAATAGAGCTTATTTCTCCAAGGGAGGAGGTTCTTAGTAACCTCTCCTCTTCTCCTCCAAGATGGGAGTAAGCAACTGTCTTTTTTACTCCTGGAGTACTTGTCATCTGCATCTTAAGAGTAGGTTGCCCATGACCATCAGGAGCTAATGATGGCCAGTTCAAAATCAGGGGGCGATTTTTTCAGAAGTGTTCATTCATTTTAGTGAATATCCTTTTTTCAAAAGAATTTACAAATGGACGTCTGTACCGTTCAAATAATGAAGTGACGATTTTTTATTATATAATTATATTATATAATAATTTATATACTTTAGTTAAATGGAGTAGGCTGCATTACTCACAATACTTCTGAGTGCCGTTTTATTGTATTTTAAATTTGTGAAATGGTTCCCACAATTAAAAAACATTCCAATCGTGAGTAAGTTAATCTACTTTCACCTTTGAGAAGCAAAAACTGGAATATGTACTGACCCGACGTGGTTGTAGTGTTGGCAATACCTCTGAGCATTATTGACATTGTAAGCTTGTCAAGAGATATTATGTACTTGTGTTATTATTCCGAGCTGGACTCTCGAGGGAGAATTAGGAGCTTTGATTCCTGATGAGTACTTTTATCTTGACACTAGCACTTTTTAACGGAACACACCAGATGTCAAGGTTGCGTGATAAAAATTTGATGTTAAATGGCAAAGCTACCATCATCAAAAATAAAGAAAAGGAACTTCCATCAGTTGGCTAGGGATTACGTTTTTTACAGGCTTGTGAGCGATCAGGAAAGGAAAATAGCGATCCGATCAAAATAGCGATCATATTCTTTGCGGCTATAGCGATATAACGATCAAGGATTTTTCCGATCAGCTTAATTGCGATCAACAAAAAAATTACCTATGTAGTACTAATTCTAAGCAAAA
>CP045890.1:8617069-8634028 GCA_013387185.1 Caligus rogercresseyi | reverse complement strand
CTGTTTGGCAGATTTATAAGATGCAAGCGCAGTAACGTACATATGTGCGTTGCAATATCTCAAAAACAAAGACGACGTAACCGATGATCAAAGTTAGTCCGTATTATACGTGTCTCCCTTGTATCCCAAAATCTTTAATTTTGTACGAGTATGTACCGAATGGGGAGCTGAAATAACGTATCCGCGAGACAGCGAGTTATTCAGTAAAAGAGATTCATTTATTCACCAAATGACGACCATATAGTTTGACAGAGATTGGGATGTCCTTCTTGTGACTGACATACAGAATGGAGGGAGCAAGGGCTTAAATACTCAAACAGAGATGTACACAAAAGAGTCTTGCTTGAGCAAGAGTAAAGAGATGTACATAAGGGAAGAAGAGGATTAGAGTTTGAGGAGCAGGGGGAGGAAACACAGATAATATAATTGGGAGTCTGGGTTAAGAGCAGGAGCAAAGAGCTACTACTACATGCCCCCCCTGGGGAGCCTGGGAAAAGCATTTTCATCACGGCTGAAATCTTACAGGGGCTTTCTTCTGTCTCTTGCTTCTCCTTGGCTGCTTGACTTCCTCTTGACTTTCCGGGATGTCCTTGGCAACTCCAATCGGCGGCGCGTACAGCTTCAGGTAGCGGCGGTTCCTCCAGTAGAGACGACCAGACTCTGTCTTGACCAGATAGCTGCGACCACGCGGCCTGATTTCCAGACGGCGATCTTCTTCACGTTGGGGATTCCGGCGATAGCGTCATCGCCGCGTCTGTTGAACTCGTCCCCGGCGGAGATGAGTCCCATGGCATTCCTCAGGTAACGGAACATCCCCATGGGGTGTTGAACGTCATAATCTTGCTGCTGGGCTTGTCAAGCAAGACTTGCCAGTATCCGTGCCTGCCATCCAGAACCGTGAAGTGAGTCATTCCTGGCGGGATCTGGGCAACCTCCTCAGCGGGAACTCTGCACGGGTACATTGGGCGTTTCACAAACGGGTTGAGCGGTGAGAAATCGACTGTCACCCTTGGCTCATCCGTTCCAGCTTTTGGCACCACCACCATGGAGAACAACCATTCCGGCGCTTCACCTTGCGGGACCCGCTCGATGATCTGCTTCTGCACCATGGTCTCCAGGTGGGCTTTGACCTTGTCCTGCCAATGTAAAGGAATCGTGTTGCATCTGTACCTTCTTATCGGGCTTGTACCTGGGAGTAACTCGATCTTCATGGGCGGACCCTTCATTGGTTTCAGAGGTAGGACTTCATCATCTGGTGGAAAGACCTCTGGAAACTCTTGGAACAGTTGCTCACGGATCGATGCGGCTGACTGGCTCTTGAGCAGCATGTCCACGCCATTACCTTCATCAGGGCTGCTCAGTGAAAGCTTGTTCACCACGTGAGGCCAACCCGTCGGGATGAGTCCAAGCGCTATACATCCGGCCTTGCTCAGTATCGGTCCAGTGCCCTTCTCCAGCACGTGAAGCTCCGTCTTGTACTTCATTCCTTCTCTCTCCAGAGTCGCTGTCACCTTGCCCAAGGACTTCAGTCTGCCTTGGTCCGGTCCGCACAGCTCCGCCTTGTCCTTCCTGAGGTCCTTAACCTTGGTCCCAACCTTCTTCAGGCAATCCGCGGTGATCACGTCGCACTCAGCACCGGTGTCCGGCAGCCACTCGACTTCTTGGTGGTCCGCGTTGCCGATCTTGGCGGTGATCTTGACGAGGTCATCTGACGTCTTGACTTGTCCGATCGTCATCCGGTTGACCTCCTTCTTGGGCTCAGACCTGCACATATGCTTAAGATGTCCTGTCTTACCACAGTTGTTGCAGTCCTTGTCTCTCGCCCAGCATTGGTCAGGCTTCTGATGCTTCTTCCGACCGCAGTTGGAACACCTCTCATCCGCCTTCTGAGCTGACTTGCTCAGGGGGTTGTTGTCGATCTTGCCCTTCTTGTAGGAAGACCTCTCTTTGAGACGATTGACTTGCCTCTCGGACTTGTTCAGGGACGCTTGGGTCTCCTTCGATGCTGCCTCCACCCTGCACACTTCCAGTGCCTTCTTCAGTGTGAGGTCCTTAAAAGGGATGGCGAGCACCTTCTGCTGGATGGCCTGGTCCTTCAAACCACAGATGAGGCGATCCCGAAGGCGTTCCTGCTGTAGTTCATCTCCGTGTCCGCAAGCATCGTCACAAACCTTGCACGTGGGATTGACGTCATACCCGCAGCTTTCATCAATGGACTTCAGGGCGGAGTAGTACACGTCGATGCTCTCACCAGCGTGCTGATTCCTCTCCAGGAATTCCTTCCTGTCTAAAAGAGGGTTGCGATGTTCTCGGATGTAGTGGAGGATCTTCTTGATGATGTCGTTGATGTCATCCTTTCTGTCGTCGATCTCCAGGATGCCCGTTGACCAGAGCTTGGTCCAAGCAGGATCCAATCCGGAACGCAGTAGCGACTGACGACCGCTCAGGGTGCATTCTTCCATAATCTTCTGTACTTCCGTGTAGTCGGCGAACCGTTGCTGCCAATCGCGGAAATCGGCTAAGTTGATGTCCTCCGGGCACTTCAGCACCGGCACGTCCATCTTCTTCGACTTTGTGGATCCACCAGCGTTGCCTCTGTTTGTCTGTAGAGCCGCCGCGAAGTCCTGTGCCTGCTCCTGCAGCTGTCGCATCAGCTGATCTTCTCTTTTCTTGGCCTCCTCCTTCATCTCCTTCATCATGGCCATCATGAGCTGAACCGGATCTGTAGGGGTTTGGTCCTCCTCCTTCATGGCACCTTCGCTTCTGGTGTTCGGCATGGTGTCAGTTGAGGTCCTGGGAGACGATCTTGTCACAGAGGTCGGTGTAGAACAGCACGGGGAACTTCTTGTTGGTGGTGCACCTGGGGGCCAGCCTGTAGACGCTGTCGTTGATCGCCAATCTCCGTCCGTCTAGGTGTCAATGGTGTTCGTAGACTGCGCCATGTACGAGTATGTACCGAATGGGGAGCTGAAATAACGTATCCGCGAGACAGCGAGTTATTCAGTAAAAGAGATTCATTTATTCACCAAATGACGACCATATAGTTTGACAGAGATTGGGATGTTCTTCTTGTGACTGACATACAGAATGGAGGGAGCAAGGGCTTAAATACTCAAACAGAGATGTACACAAAAGAGTCTTGCTTGAGCAAGAGTAAAGAGATGTACATAAGGGAAGAAGAGGATTAGAGTTTGAGGAGCAGGGGAGGAAACACAGATAATATAATTGGGAGTTTGGGTTAAGAGCAGGAGCAAAGAGCTACTACTACAAATTTCTTATATGATTTGAGGACAAATGCTTTTCGATGAAATCTTACCCGTGACTCATCAACCAAGTAATCCCTCATATATTCATTATCGTTAAATTATAATTGTTCAACAGCCTGTGCATATTGACTTTCTTTATTAAACAATTTAATGAGGACAATGCATACAAGTTTAAATAAAGTATGTAGATAGATCAAAGAATCTTGGACTAAGTGCACTCATAGAATGTTATTCTTTTTTTTTCTTTCTCTTTTTATTTAGTATATTTTAAGCGGCTGATCAAGTCAATAAGTTCCAGGTGAATAAACAAATATTATTATATACATGAAAATGTTATGCTTGTTATAATATTTAATTAATAGTCCTTAAATCTGAAATGTACGTATTTGTTGAAACAAGTCAGGGAAACAAATAATTTGAAAGACTTTTTTTAAGAAGAAGATGAAAAGTTGATGCAGTTATATCGATGAAAATTAAAATATTAATCATACATACCCCTTGAACAATTCTCAATTATGATTTGAATTGAAGGGGTTCTTGTAACAATTTCAAATATATTAGTGTTTAAAAAAATATTTAATACAAGTGCATTTAATCAAAAGTATCGCATGAAAGGATAGGTAAGCTTGCTTTTTTATCTACTCCATGCACGCGCTCCCTCTATCGATGCCTAAAGATAACAAACTGGGTCCCTTTTCTCGAAAGTGATTGGTCATTTGTGTGAAAAAATATATAAATTAGCCGTCAATATTATAACTTAATTCAACACTAAGTTCGTGGCTGTTGAGTGCAAACATCAGGTTCAGAAATAATATCATCCTAAAGAACAGAAACTGAATCTGGATCCATATCATTCCAGGATCTTTTGAATGGACACCTTAAATCTTGTCTATTCATCTAGTAAAACAATATAGAAAATACATAAAATACGATACCCTTGCGTCCCACGAAAGGAGGATGACTGCCAAGAAGAGCCGAAGAAGAAGAAATATGGATCCAACATCCTGAAGAAGAGAATTACGTCACACCCGAAGGGAGAAAGAAACAATATTACAACACCGGAGCAGAAAAGGGACTCCAGGAGTGGAATCCCTTCACAATAAAAAAATCGTAAGCCATGCGAAGAAGATGAGGTAAACAACGAAATGGGATGGTTTCACATACCGTTATACGCATCCAAGGTTGGAGACGATCACAGGGTCATGTATAACGATATGACCTACAATAATGCAGCAAAGCTATGGACTGATGCCCTTGGATTGGAGCAGGAAGGTTTGGAATTTATGTGTTTGAGAATTCCTCATCGTCCACTCTTCACTTCTGTAAGGAAGATTGAAAAGGAGCAAATACTTGCAAAAGTAAAACTACCGTGTACTGTAAAACTCTCAGACAAAGATGGAAATACATATGAAGCTAAAATCGAATCAAGAGAACTTATGAAAGCCATGGATGCCCCAATGCCTTTCGAATACCCGAAGTCAAGGCTGTAATTGCCCCTGAAGTGGTAAAACACTGTGTTGGACTCTTCGCGAAAGTAGAATCATATGAAAGACTAAGTAAAAAAGCTGAAGATAAATTCGCATTGTGCAACTCGGATATTGTGAAAGATTGGCCTGAAGATGTTAAAAACCGAGTTATATCACATACCCCTCATGTCATTGTAAAGGTAATTGGTCGCCCAAGAAACGTTCCCTGTTATCTGCCTATGGATCAAATGATCCGGTCTCTTAATTTTCCAGAAAAAACTAAGCTGTGCTCCAATTACTACAGCTTTGGCCATTTTGTAAAGGAGCGTACAAACAAAAGAAAATCTCTAATAATAATAATAAAAAATAAGACCAAGCTAATGTTGTTTTCTAGGAAGAAAAACGGGACGCACAAGTCTCTCTATTTGGGCGACTCCATAATCGAAAGAGTGAGAACCTTCAAATACCTGGGACTAGTTTTGGATGACAAACTGAGATGGAATGACCACATTAAATATGTTACTTCTAAAGCCAAAAGAAGTCTCTTCGCCCTGAAAAGATTTGTGGGAGCGGACTGGGGCCTAAGTCCTGTAAAATCCAAATGGATCTACGAAACTTATGTGAGAGCACTGGTGAGCTATGGAGCGGTAGTCTTTGCACCTAGACTTCAAGTAAATCAGTCGATGAGGACGGCTCTTCGTAAATTACAGAGACTGGGTCTCATGTCGATCACAGGGGCAATGCGTTCGACCCCAACAAGTACCTTGGAGGTGCTATGTGGTTTGCTACCACTTCATCTCTATATAATAGAGCGCGCCTGCATAGCTAGACTCCACACAAAAGAAGACAACAAACAATCGTGGTCCGACCCTTCTGCTAAGGGACATGTTCGATGGTTGGACAACTATATACGAACAAAAAATATTCCAACATTTAGCAAGAGTTCAGCGTTGTGGTCAAATGAACGGGGATACAGAGCGGCACGGGAGTGGAGCTTAAAGGACTTCGATTTAATTGGCTATACGGATGGCTCAAAAATTAACGGTCAAACCGGCGCGGGATGGGTCATAACGAAGGGTGATTTGGCCATAGAGCAAAGCTCCCTCAGGCTTGATGACACCAACAGTGTATTCCAAGCCGAAATAGAGGCGATTCGGAATTTAGTTAGTGGGCTGCCATTAGATAAAACGAAGGATAAGAATATTCTTGTCCTTTCGGATAGTCTCTCGGCCATCAACAGTCTAGACACACAGCCTGGGGATCTTCTAACGGCGGAAGTGTTGAACTGCAAGCAGGCCCTGGATTGTAGCAATTGCGATATTACCATTGGGTGGGTGAGAGGTCATAATGACACCACCGGAAATGAATATGCAGATGTTCTAGCTAAAGCAGGTGCCCATACGGGCATTGCAGTTTCAGTGCCCACGTCAATTGGTCAAGCCAAGGGTGCTCTAAGGGAGGCATCCATGTCCATGTGGAAGGCCAATTGGCTGAAGATGAGTTCCTGCAGGCAGACAAAATATTTCATTTCCGAGCCCTATCTTGGGAAGAAAATATACCATTATAGGAGGGCTTCTATGACCCGAATTGTCTCCATGGCCAGTGGCCACATTAACTTAAATGGACATCTTCACCGAAAGGGAAGGTCGAAAACTCCAACATGCCGTCTCTGCGAGGAGGAAGATGAAACTCCAATTCATCTAATCTACGATTGTCCACGGACACGGATAGGAATGGACGAACTTATATTGGTAACCAGAGAGATGAAGAAGACGCTGGAGGAATTTCTTTTAATTAGTTATAATTATTTGTCCAAATTTAATTTGTTTAAAAATATAATTAGTAGTTCCTAGACAGTTCACGACCGGCTGATACCGGATTAAGTTCCGGTGTGGTGGGGCTGATCTAGGAGCTAAACAAACAAACAAAAGAAAATCTCCCTCCGAATATAGAAGATGGTTAGCAAGGAGAATGAGCAGGACATACGCAAATGGAGATAAAATACCTATAACTTTAAATATAGAAGAGGCAACAAGGAAAAAAGCTGTAGAACAGGAAACTGAGGAGGCTTCAAGAAGCCTCAATGAAAACAAAAGTGAAGAACTTCGCTCAAACAAGTCAACGAAAGAAACAGAACCGTCACCGATAGAACCGGAAACCTTGCTAAAACAACAGGAACCTTCACCGAAAGTCCCCGAGGAAGTGAGAAAAGTACGGAAAAAAATATAAAAAGAAAAGAGGACTTGAAACCCCAGGATCCCCAAGACGAGGAGGTTACATCGAATTCCAGCGAAGATATGGATCCTGAAGAAGGAATGCTCGTCCAAAGCCAACTACACACAAAAAAAGGCACAAACGAAAAGACAGATTATCATCAGACGGAGAAAAGGAAAGCGACAGTAAAAAGACAAAGGAAACCTCTTCATAGGTATGAATTTTAACATTTTACATATGAATGCTATCAGCTTTCCTCTAGGAAGAAAAAAAGCAGGCTAATAAAATACCTGAACGTGCTCGACCACCCGGATATAGTGTCAATTTCGGATACTCGGATCAAGAGAATTGAAGATTGGTCTTTTTTGTCACAATCATACAAAGTCGTTACGTCAAATGCAAAAATAAATGACGTTGGTTATCCATCAAGAGGAGTAGCTATTTTAACTCGCCCATATTTTAATGCAAAAAAAATATTCTCGGATGAGGAAGGAAACATTTTAGTTGCTCATTTACAACACAATGACATCTCCTACCATTTTTTTAAGCCTGTATATTCCTTCAGGAGACAAAAATATTTTAAACATAAACCTAAGAACTTTTAATATTCAGCCCGAGAGCGATAATATAATAGTTGCCGGGGACTTCAACGTCGCAGAACAAAAGGGAAGGGACTACACCTCTTCTTTTGGTTACGAACACATCCCAACTAATAAAATGGAAAAAACAAAAACTGCATGAATGACATGGCAGATTTAAAAAAAATGAACCAACTTTTATCAGAAAAAGCGAAAAGTATTTATCAATGAGTAGAATTGATCACATCTATATATCTAATGCTCTTTTAAACTTTAAACTACGGCTAGTACGCCTAACCCCTAATGGACCATCTAACCATTTCTTTCTTCAAGCAACATTCATGGAGGCAGCCCCGAATAATAAATTTTAAAATGGAAACTTAATTGTGAGCTACTAAAAATACCACATGTGATAAGGTGCCTGACAGAAGGAGCTGCGGATATAAGGAAATATATAAATGGTGGCTGGACAGCAAGAGAGGCCTTGGATAAATTTTATACATCTGCCAAAATAATTTTAAAATCTATTGGGAGAGAAGAAGCTCGGAGGAGGAGTGTTAGAGAAAGTAAAATTCGAACCTTTTTACAAGATAATGAAGATACAGGACTTCAACATCAGCTCGAAGAATTAATAGAATACAAAATGCAAGGAGCCAGGATAAGAACAAGGATGCTCAACAGAAAAATAAGGTCAAACAACTTATGCCTGTTGCAATGTTTGGAGAAAAAACAAGGAAAAAAGATAATAGAAGAACTCAATGAGGGTGACCAAAAAGTTAAAGCACCTGAAAGGATCGCAGAGATAGTTAAAAAATATTACCAGGATCTCTACCGATCGAAGGAACCTATTTCAATTTCTAACAAGGAAGATAATTACCTGACGAAAAAAGAAAAAGTATCCCTAGTGCGGGTATTTACTAAAGAAGAGGTGGAGTATTATATAAAACACAAGTTGAAGAATGATAAAGCTCCGGGACTATCAGGAATTACAGCTGAGTTATACAAAGCACTTCCTGAATTGGCTGAGCCTCTGGCAAACCTCTTTAATGACTACTTTTACGGAGATGGCCCTAACAAAGAATCAAAAAAAGGTTTAATAACACTTTTTCCAAAGAAACATAAAGACTTAAAGGAAATACAAAACTGGAGACCAATAACCTTACTCGAAACGGAGTATAAAATTTATAGCGGATGTTTAACGGAAAGACTGAAACCAGTCTTAGAAAATGTACTCCCGGATACACAGTTTGGTTTTAGAAAGGGCAGACAGTCGAATGATGTGGTCATGACACTTCAATCAATAATTGAGGATGCCAAACAAGAAAAAAAAAGCTTTTGATTGTCTACAACATAGTTTCGTTTTAAAACAAATGAAAAATATGGGCTTTCCGAGAGTTTTTATCAAGGCAATTAAAAATATTTTATCCGAAGCGGAGTCTGCGATCGATGTCGTAGGGGCCCCGGTTATAAAACTTCAAAGGGGTACTCGCCAAGGGGACCCTATAAGTCCACTTCTCTTCTCCATAGCGTTGTACCCTCTCCAGAGGCGAATGGATCAGTTGCTCCATGGGTAAAAGATAAGAAGTGACAGAATCACGAACATCTTTTCGCTGACAACTGCACTGTGGTGTTTGGCGAGAAGAGCAATCCTCCATTAGCAGAAGTCTTAAATGTCCCAAATTATATTTTAAAGGATGAGTTAAGAAAGATGCACCCACTGTTTGATCTCATACATAAACTAAAGGTTCTAATGCATGTGTTCGAAGAAAAATAAAAAATGCGTCATGACGTCCATATTTGATCTGATCCTAACATCCAAACAGGCTTACTCAAATACAGGATCTGTTTTGGACTGTATTATTTAGGTGAGGAAACAAGGTGTGTGATGTGTGGGGAGGAAGAACACAAAGCAATACCTCATGTCTTCAGAGACTGCAGAGAAGTCAACAGACTTTGGGAAGAAATGGACAAGATCTTTGAGGAAATTTTGGGGAGACAATCAACGCGGGATGAGAAGCTTTACGGTTTTCTCCCAGTCGAAAATTTTCAGGACCGCCTCTAAAGTCATTGCCAAATTTCAAACCCTGATAGCTTATGCTTATTTTACAAAAATAAAATTATCCAATTCCATTGTCACCGTTGCTTTAAATGAATTTTATTATTTAGAATGTTTTTGATGTTATTTTTTAAAGATCACTGTCCTTTTAATACTTTTTTTGTATGTCTGTTTTTTTATCTGTTTTATGTATGGTTGTTTGAAAGCTTTATCTTATTGGTATATATTCGCCTTCGTATTTTATGTACAAAAAAACTAATATAGAAAATACAATATTCCAATCATAGTGGGCTTCATCATATCTGACGATAAATGCATCAATACTTATACTACCGACCGAGAAAAAACTGAAGTTACCAACAGAAAAAATATGTTCATTCATGAGTTTGTGAGGACTTTAAAGCTACTTCAATGGGGGTCTAGATCGTTTGAGAGAACTGTTATAATTTTATTCCTATCAATGGTGCACTTAACTTCCAGCTCGGGTACACATTTCAATTTTACTTACGCGTTCCTGCTTGAAGAACTCATAAAATTGTCAACAAAATTTAGTATATATATTGTAAAACTTTTTAACGCTTTGTTGTGTCCTATTGTAGCTAGGTCTCTGGTAGTAGTCTAATTTTAAACTATAATGTTTATTTATGTATTATTTTTATACACAATCTACTGCCTTTTTTACTTTGAATCTTCGTATCTTCTGTTACAAAATGAAATAAAGACCTATAATAATAAAAATTACATAACATTTATAAAAAAACTTAAGGTGATATTCCGGGTTTTTTTGTAGAAAAAGATGACTATGAAAAGAAAAACACCTACAATAAAGAACAAGAAATTGCTGCAATTATTTTTTGTAAAATCCAAATTAGAGACATAAGTGTCTTTTTGTTTTTGACCATAAAATCTTTAAAAACTAAATTAATTTTTCTTCGTATTAAAATACCCCAAAAACTTATGAAGTGATTAGTTTTTTTTACATAATTTGAAAGCTGAGTTCATTTCTAAATTTTTATTCAAAAAGTTGCCGTTGATAGCAATGAATGCCTCAATCCTGGCCCGGAATCTTTAGAATACCTTGGTGACGAATTTCTTCTAAAAGGCCCTAAATATTTTTTTATCCTTTAGATAATATCCTCCTTTTTATGTTTTAATGTCTTTCATCGACTAACATTTACTATGAAGGAATAAAATCGCTTGGCTCCGCTCGACAGTCACTTCAATTTTTGGTGCTAGAAAGAAAATCTGGAGGAAGCAAATGGTAATTCCGGTGCTAAGAGTAGCATTTGTTTTTCGTGTGTAACCTTGTCTTAAAAAGTATAATACTAATGTTTAAATAAAGGTTTAATGATATGTCATTCTCCAAATTGATTCTTAGTTTTCATTTGGTTAAAATGATATATTTTTGCAATTTTATTGAATTTTTTTTCATCTCCTCCTGTTGACAGTCATTTTTGAGTGACAGACTATCATTTGATTATTTTATTTATATATTTAAAAGTATAAAAATGTATCTGTCATAATAATATTAAAAAAATATTTACTCATGCTGAGTTGTAGCTTCAGATGACGTTAGAGTGGTGTCAAGATACGGTTCGTAACTGGAAATACCTACACATGACCATATATGGTATTGACTTCTGGAAGATGTCTTTGTAAAATGTCGTTTTCCAAGATATGACTATTTGCAATTTCATATATTCCTCATGTATCCTACTACATAAAAGTTTGCAATGTATTGAATAAAAACTGCAATATAAGAGTAGTAAGTGTATTTAAAATTATAACCTTATTTCTACTTATAGAACAAAAGAGGATAATAAAAAGGATTCAAATATTAAAACACCCATGAAAAAATATTATTCATTGAGTTTCTTTCATGATTTCGTGTTTCATGTATTTTAATTGTATATTAGAAGAGAACGCGGCAATAATATATATGCTTTTTAGATTTTACTATAGCTCTCAAATATACAATATTTTTACTTAACAATAGATGATGATGCCCAGCGTGTATAAACCTAATTGGACATACCATGTACGTCAGGTTGACCTCTATATTTCAAGCTATTTTAAAATATAATTTAATATAGCAATATAGTTTTTATTCCTTGTAAAAGTTCCAAATAAATGCAGGGATGGGCCTAAATAAAATAAGACGGTATCTAAGTCTTTCGGGGAGACAACTTCTATACATTCCAACGTGTTCTCAAGTGAACTATGTACAACAATCCAATAATAATGATAATAACAAAAAGGAAGCCTGAAGCACGTGTTAATTATTAAGCACCGTTAAGATATTTGGAAGAAATGGCCGAGGAAAATACGGTCTAAGCAGAAAAGCACAATTATGACTAAAGGAAGAAATGACCCAAATACATAGGTAAGCAAGCATTTGTGTTGAGTACACCTAAATATTGTACAAATACTATTTCCCATATCAATTGTGTAAATAATGTCATAAAATAATTTGATTTTTGCAATTTTTGATAAGCACTTTATTTTCGTTGTTAACTTTAGTTCCAAATCAACCAAATTATTATAAATAGTAAGTATTGTCTTATATAATGAACATAACGATGCTAGATTCCCTTGAGGAAGAATACAGGTCTATTTTAGGGTACATACCGATATATGACAAACATCACCACCTTTAACTCTCAAGTAAGGAAGTACTCAGTAATATTTTCATAACTCTACAATATTGCTATATCTTATCATAGGGTTACTAAATGAATATCTGCAATAAAAATAAACCCCCTTCGACAATCAATTTGATTTATTTATAAATGCAATTCCATCAAACAAAATGGAACTCAATAAAGAAAAGTTATACATATATATATATATATATATATATATATATACAGGGTGAGGAAGCAAAAATGTCCGGTCAGGAAATAAACAACTATAATTGGGTTTAACTTTTTTATTCATTGAAATTTTGAACTGATTTCTTCAAGAACACAAATTGAAAGCTTTTGAAACATGCTTACGCAATATGTCCTCCATCAGCCATGATGCAGGCCTCGATGCGGCCCCTGAAAGAGGCACAGGCCCTTCTGATATCCTCCTTTGGGTAGACCTCCCATTCCCTGGATATTGCAGACTTAAGTGATTCCACATTTACATGAGGGGTGGCATTGGTCCTCGACTCAATGACGCTCCACCAGAAAAAATCCAGGGGGTTTAGATCAGGTGAGCTCGGGGGCCAAAAGTCTTTGGGCCAGAAATTCGCCATATTCTCCTCACAAAACTTTTGGACCTTGTTTGATGTGTGGGAAGGAGCCCCATCTTGCTGCCACACATAGTTGTTGTCAGGATAGGTGGCCTTCAACCAGGGCAAAACGGTGTACCTCAGAATTTTGTAGTACACATCAGCTCCAATTTTGTGTTTTGGCTTGAAGAAGTAGGGGGGCATCTTATTGCCATCTGAGCCCAAGACTCCCAGGACCATCACCTGGGCTGGATGTTTGGTTCTGAAAACCCCCTTGACCTCCTCTGTTGTTTCTGCAATCCAGCGATCATTCCTCCTATTATGCACTTGTTCTACAGTAAATATTTTCTCATCACTAAAAATCTTCACAGTGCTGCCATTGTGCTTAAGGAAAGAGAGGATCTTTTGGCACCTTTCAAGTCTCGTTTGCTTCATGTGGTCAGTCAGAAGATGCCTTGGAGCTCTGACAAAGGATTTGAGGCCCAAGTCCTTGTGCACAGCGGTCCTTATAGTCTTGGGGTCGACCTTTAGGATTTTAGAATGCTTCCTCATGCTGACAGTGGGGTCCTCCTTGATTCTCTTCTTGAGGACATTCAGGAAGGTCTTGTCTCTCTTCTTGTTGTGGCCTCCACTGCCTGGAGATCTCTTGGTGCCCAAACCGGATTGTCTGGCATGCTGGATGCGGCGAACGGTTCTCTCACTGATGCCAACAATCTTGGCAATGTCCTTCTGAGGGACTTGGGCATCCAGTAGATCGCGAACTCTGTTGCGTTTTGCTTCTTGTTTGCTCATCTCACAATCCACCAAGGTCTGATAAATAATAAAAGGGTTGTTTACAGGTAAGGAACTTTGATTTTAAGTATTGTTTTGATTACCATCACCGTTTGGGCAGGACATTCAAATTTGTCAATAGGACATTTTTGCTTCCTCACCCTGTATATATATATATATATATATATATATATATATATATATATATATATATCTATATATATTATATATATATATATATATATATATCTATATATATATATATATATACACTGTCATCAAATGAAGAAAATTACTCATTATTATACTATACGTGTTGTAGTAGAAAAAGTAGGCCGTTTTCAATGCATATAACATTTTTTTTTGATTGGCCTATTGAATTTTTTTTCTCTCTCTATTACTTCTCTTCCTCTTTCATTCCTTCTCAATCAATCATACAAGTCAATATGAATAAGAAAAATAAAAATAGATCAATTATGTGGCCTCAGTGAGTCTTCTACATACATGTACACCTTATTTGCAGAGTCTCGCATAATAAAGTCATATCAGAAGTGCAATAATCCCTTCTCTGTGTCATTGATATTTATATACATATAAACCAAGACAGCTTTTTGTAATAAGGCTGGATTTAAAATGGCCTCTAATATCATTACGAAAAGGAAACAAAAAAATGTAGATATATATTAAAACAATGTAATTTATAAAATTATATAACAGATTGAATTTTTTTATTAGACAATCAATCCCCCAAAAACATCAATCTACATATTTTGGAAAAATATGCAAGGTAACTATTTTTCCTTACAGAGAAAAACCCCACACAAGACGGTTGGGAAACGGATTGGTGCCTTGTTCCAAGTAATATTATTCTGATCCAGCAATTCAAAGGCCTTAATCTCTAACACGAACATTTCAAAATGTGAACCTTTGTAAGAAATCGTTTATTACCTCCGCCGAAGGAGGTATTGTTTGTCACTGGCGTTGGTTTGGTTTGTTTGTCAGCAGGATAACTGGAAAAGTGCGGAACGGATTCGGATGAAACTTTGTGAGTTGTTGGAAATGCCAAAAGAACAAGTGATTAAGTTTTGGCATCTCTGAGTCCTCTAGTTTTTATTATTTTTTAATATTATATTGGGTACCTTTTTAATGGACAGCATTCAGAGACAAGAAGGACCGACAATAAGAAAGGATAGATACAAAAGTGTGGATAGTTGATCCATCCATTTTCTTGTGTTCAAGAAGGGAAATACATTAACCAGAAGAACTTGAAGTATGTTTCTAACGCTCTTGGTTTCTTATTATTATTTTTACTCATGCTTGAGGTAGTTTTACTTGATGAGTCCAGCAGATCTTCTGCGCCTTTTCAAGGGTTAAACTGACCTTAATACTTTCGAACCTAATATATTTTTTTGTACTATTTGACCAATGAGTTCCATACTCGAGGCGGGCGTGACTTATTCGATGGGTTCCATATTAACCTCGATATATTTATTTATGTTTTAAGAAAGATATTTATGGTTTGATTGTCATTTCCATGGAGGAAATAATAGAAGCTACGAAGGACGTCGAATAATCTTAGCAGTTCCTTTATATTAAAGAACAACGAATTGACATACATGATACTACTGGAGATGCTTACGAATCTCTTAAATGAATAAAGGTTCTGAATACTAGGTAATTATCTAGTCTTTCTCTCTCTTTATGGCTTTTGTCTGATGGACTCAATAGAAAAAGTCACGAAACTCAAGTGTGGGACTTTTTGGTTAAATTATCTCCTGTTTTTATAAGTTTAATAGTTAATTGTTCTTGCTGTAGTCATATACGTAATTGCCACTTGAGCAGGATGCCAGTGATGATGATCAATCAAATATGAACAATGGTGACGTAATTGTTCAAGTTACATAATAAGCTTCAAATACATTAGGTTTATTTTGTTTACATATACCGTACTACTAATAGTTTTATATGACCATCAATGAAGATTGTCTTATATTTTAAATATTTATAAGTATTTTATATATTTGGTACAATGAATATTTCATTGGGGCTGTTTTGAAAAATTTTCATTTGATTTTTGACCGTGTTTCCCTCTTTCTTATAGCAAGCCCTTAAGAAAGACTTGATAGATTATTTATTAGGACAAAGGTATTTTTTATGATAGGCTCATGGTCATAAATATAATCATATAGATATTATTGGTGCTCAGGCGCACCGGATTCATTCCAGAAGTGGAGGGGCTGACATTTCTTCGTGAATCGGCAGTCTTTTCCAGAGCTAGAACTTTCGATTGGTTATCTGTATATCTTCTTGGGAGGGGGGGGGGGGGGGATTGCTTTATTGTCTTGTATAATACCGACATAAATATTTTTGCCAATATGTTTGTAAAGCCTCAACAGGAGCTGAAGAAGACTTCCCACCTATCAGCCACTTCTTCATAGACATGTGATGGGTCAATTTTAACTAACGTTAATACTTCTTACATGCCTTTCAGAGTGGGAAGACAGCAGAGAGTGGGAAGACCCCTCCAATTTTTAAAAGACTCCGTTGTGTTATCATTACACAAAAATCAAAGTAGTAAAATTCAAAGAGCCTTTCTTTTTCCGTAACCTTTTCCCTCCAGCTGTTCTGGAAGAGAGAGCTCTTGCTAGTGATATTTTTAATATTGACGACTTAGGGAAGGGTTCGTGTTTTTGGATGTTCGTTTTTATTTTCCTCTAATTAAATCACCTACTAAAATTTTAATGCCAGTGTCGTGTCACATCATAGTGAATTTTACACTTTTAAACAACGAATTACAAAGAATATTTAAAGCATATATTAGAGAGCTTATCTCCCCCCACATGGTGTCGTTTATAATTTTACATTCCTTAAAAAAACGTTGTCGATGGTAGGAAATTTAATGCTCAGCTTCAGATTTATGGATGGTGTATTAAATTCTTTCGACTTGAGGCACCACTGTTGGTACTTTGAAATAGCTAAAAAAGTACATAACTGTTAAAACTTCCAAATTGCAAAATATAATTCCTTTCTGGCTGCGACACTGACCTGTGCCTGGCTCCTTGAAGGGGTCGATGCTCCTTCTGTCTCTTCTTGACCCTTTTGATCGTCTGCTACATCGTCCTTCATGCCCCCACACTCGTCATTCCAGAGGAGATGATTAACTTTTGACACAGGAACCCAACTCAGAGGTTTAGATCTGGACTGTATATAAAGCTTTGTTTGACCGGTTCCACTCCTTTTCTGACCATAAACTTCATTTGCTATCTCTTGTTGGCTTCGTAGAGTTGGTGAGGGATGAGGTAACCAAGGACGTTATGAGTCCAAGATCTTCCTTGATGATCCTTGTGACGGTTGCACGTGATAGGGAATATCTGCAACAACCTCACGAGTG
>CP045890.1:8578156-8616969 GCA_013387185.1 Caligus rogercresseyi | reverse complement strand
TATCCTTTTCCACAGTATCAAGATTCGTGTTAAGTCCAGTTACATGTCCAAGAGTACCATTGTCAGATTTTCTTGTCGGAGTATCAATATTGTTCAAACGGTGGAATCGTTAAGGTCCATTACGACCTCAACTTGATCCCCTCCAGCTTGTTGTTCCCTTCATTTTCCCCAGTTGGTTCCTGTAGAACCTCATCTGGATCCCCTCCAACTTGTTGTTGTTTTTCTTCATTTTCCCCAGTTGAGGTCGAAACCCTTTGAGTTGCTTCATCAATTATAGTGAATAACCTTGCCCATTCTCAGCGCGATCTTTTTTAGTCTCGCAAGCATCCATGATTTGTAACAACTAACAGATCTTGTTTTTTTTCTTTATACAAGAGGAACGAAACGTGTCCAAACATGAAGCAGTTCCCACATTGTCGTGTACCGACCGAGGACTCAAGAGGTTCGATTTCCTCACCTGAGGGAATCAATGAAGGAATATTCTGGGATTACCTGTCACATTTATGACTAGGTCCTATCCTTTTGTGTTCCATGCTGAAATTTAGGATCATAAAGATGGCAAACTTTCTTATCGTGGACTTTTCCGACTGGGAAGCATTTCCCACGCGAAAGGAGTTCACCTTACAAAAAGGATCAAGCTAGATCTCACAGCCTGTTCACATATTTACCGTACCCATATTTCAGAGTCACATCGAAAACATGATCACCATCCCTTGCTAACATTAGTTTACGACATCAACCCTAATCTTGAACGGGTTATTTTCTTCGTCTTTAAGGTCCATTTCAACAGGAAGAGTAATTTCATTTGAAATTTTCCATGGGTATTTTTTGTCTCGTAATAATGAGAGGGCGATGGGGTCTGTCCCAATTAATGCATATGAACTTCAGCTGGATTCAGCTTAGAATATCCGTCGCTATCACTGCCAAATACCAGGGTGCATTTGATTTTTGTTTCAGAGGTCCCCGCTTGTCAAGCCTTTGAGCAAACAACAAAAGTTCTTCCATCCATTAGAATATTTCGATCCATCAGTGTCATGTATTGAATGACGAGAGGGGTCTTTCTTTAGAGTTGAGTTATCTGCTGCGCTATATGTACTATTTGCATTGTTTGCTTCAATATGAATATTACTCATTTGATCGGGAAGAAGTTAACAATGACAGTCCCATACACGAAAAGAAAGTTAAGATCATCATGATAGGAGCACAGCGCGTTACTCGCACTCGGAATCAAAATTCCTCAAGTGGCATCTTCCTCCTGGATTTGGGCTGGCGATATCATCAAATTCATACCATCAACTTCGCACAATATCTAAGCCTGATTAAATCAATTGCTAGAAGATATAAACGTTTTATGTTAAGAACGGCCCCTCTTTGTGATAATTTTTAGCTTTTTCGTACCATCATTGTCCCTTTATAAAGGTTATTTTTAATTTCTAGGCAGTAATTATGAACTATAATGTTCATTTAGTATTGTTTTTTACGCAACTGCCTAGTTTTATATTTTATTTATTTATTATCGTATATCTTAGGTGTATTTTATTTACACTGTTTGTTGATGATGGTAAATAAAAAATCTTAACCAAAAAAAAAAAAAAAAAAATATTAAAGATATAAGAATATAAAAATATGACTGAGAGCAAACACAAAAATATCACAAAAGGTGATTAGGCGGAAATCACATTTTGATTCTTGGTCCATTGGCTGCAGATGGGGTGTTTGATTGGTCACTAAGGTACTGTTTACAAACATATTGCTTATTCGAGTTTCATAGCAGCCCAGAGGTTGGTTTCCTCTGTTTTAAATATATAATTTTTCCTCCCATTCTTCTCCACTACCCTAAAAACAGGTAAAGTCCGGTCTAGAAGCTTATCCAGGCACAATGGAAATGTCTTCTGCTTGGTACGTGCTGTAGCAATGGGTAATTAATGTTTTAAAAATTATTATATTATGCTTGGTTCCGATGAACGTTACATTTTTGTAGTCGGCTGTGTTTCATACCAATGACTTTTGTTACTATGCTGATCACCTTAAGGAGCTTTTTTTGTTGTTGCTATCAACGTTATCCGCATAATTAGACAACTGTGTGTGATGAGATATATTTGGTCTCTATATGACACTAGGTTTAGAGCTACAAAGGTGATAAAATTAATTTTATAATTATAAATATATCAGATAAATAAAAAGATAAATAATTAGAAAAACTAAAACTTAATTTATTAAAAATTAGAGATGTCTTGAGATCATTGCAAGCCTTGTTGCTGCTCGCCTTGCTTCTAGAAGAGTGGTTGCCTACCTCAGCTCATGTATCCATGAGACCCTGAACTTTAAAATGCATTATTTTTCTTCGATACAAGTATATCATTATTTGGTATATATACTTCCACAATTTTTTTTTTTGCAGAGGACTTATATTTCAGATATATATGCATCCTGTTTTAGTTGGTTCATGGAACAAAAATCTCGAGGATACATCCACGACTATTGTAGGAGACCCTGTGAAGTCTGTGAACACCAGTGTTAATACTAAAAATAGTTGTGAAGTATAGGTGCTAAAAAAATCTTGGTTTCCGTGTATTACTACAAAAGGGGGTCCTAACATATTGGTGAGCTCCATGTATGATGGACCACTTGTAAAGTTTAGAGAGCTATAAATCAGTGGCCAACTAGTATTCTTTCTTCTTTATTATATGTCAAGTAGTTAAGCAGCAAATAGATAATTTACATATGGATTGTTTAATCGACGTTATTGTGTAACTATTTTTTAATTCGCTAAATGAGAGCGTTATCTAAATGGCAGTTAAATCCTCTATTTTGTTTCCCGGTAGAGGATGGTCAGTTTTTGATCGATCTCATACAAAATCATCTAAAGTTTGACGGACTAATTTTAATCCTCTAATTTTAATTTATACCCACTTGGCCTCATGCTCTTCGAGACGAAAAATGAAAAGGAGACCAGATCCGACGCAGCCGAAATCGTCCACAACCCCCTCCTCTGGCAGGCAGATACCCTGGTATGTGCTGCAAGAACTGCCAGGAATAAAAGTCCACAGTTGTGACTGGCCAGGACGTGGAGAGCTGCCAGTGATGCAGCAATAGCTCTCGCCAAGGGAGTGGCGCTGTAGGTTACTCCGATCTCAAAGCATGTTTTCCCAAAGATCGATGTGGTTTTTTGTTTATATTTATATATTAAATAAATATACGTTTATTTATTATTTTTTGTTTTTATATATTATAATAATTTTATTTATTTAAAATTATATAAATTATTTTAGACCAGGAACTTCGTGCTGAAATATAACGGATTACACACCACATGTGGATACAATTTGAGACACAAAAAACCAGCCCTCTCTTTTTGAGATAGTTTTCATTACGGTTTCAGCTTTGTTCCAATGTCCCATAGAAAGATAAAAACACTTTATTAAACTCTAACTTAGTCTAATAAACCCTTCTTTTGGCTTACCTAAATGCATTAACTTCATGAAGGTAAATGTTAGTTGATATGAGAAGCAGGAAAAATGATAATAAATATTGCAAATATTGCAAAAACGATTGGTATTATTATTATTATTACTGTATAAAAACAAACTCACTTCTCTAATATGCATATTGGCAAAATGATAATAAAAACCCAACATACAAACGGGGTTGTCAAACTCTCTTCATTACGTACATTATGACATCAATGAAGACATTTATCTATCGAGTGCTTTGCCCTATTTTGTCACTTGAGCAGTGTGTGCACTCATCAACGTAACCTGTCCTTCAATATTAGTTTACATGTTACATGTGATTCTTAATATATTGATAAATATATATTACGCATTCGATGAATTCATAAGTAACCATTCTAATATTTAGTTATGTGATTTTCCATACATTATCTTAGGTTTTATGTATTCTATTGTATATATCATAAAAATGAACTGTTGAATAAAAAAAAACTATTTTAGCAATCATTCAGTGCAAGAGATCATTTATTTATGTTAATAAATTTAAAGGAGATTTTCTTATAATTCAAGTATATTTAGCCAGGTTTGTGGCGGGATGAGATAACATATTCAATCATCTTCAAGGCACTTGTGTTCAATGCTTTAATTAAAAGTTACTCATAGAATGGGGCAGGATAATTTAACAGATCAGACCACCGATTTTTTTTGCTTATATGGTTCGATAGAATTGCAGCTTCCGACAGGATATAAGTAAGCATTATATCCTTAAAATTAGTTACTCGAATCTAGGATCTTATCAATGAGGTAGACCAAAAATGACCATCCCCTTTCGGGAGTATTCGAACCTGCGCCACCAACATTGAGAGTTGAAATCACCTTAACACACACGGCTATCGCACTCTCTTTTAGACATTGTATGGAACCAAAGATATGGAACATAATATAAATATAAATAGCTTACTCTTCTGTGGCATACGAGAAATACAGGAAGATTCTACTTTTCTTTATGAATAGCTGTATTTGCGCATATACCAATATTTCTGTTTGAAATTCGATGAAAATACTCCCAATCAAAGGATGCTATGGTAATGACAAGGAAGCATGCATATCTACGCTAACTGATACACATTAAGGATGGACATAAGTTGACCTTTCCATTGCAAATATATACAATGTTTCAACCAACATTGTAGGGCTTGTGGCAACTATTAAATGAAATGTATCATGCTTTGTGTAACTCACCTACCCTACAAAATATTAAGGACTTTATCAAGATCAATTAGGTTAACATAGGCGGCTTTAAGCAAAAGGACTTTAAGGGATCCATGTTCTTATACATTCCTTTCAATGGACCATATGAACAAGAATAACTATGACTGAATATAAAACTCTTAAGAAATGCAAGGCACTTATTGCTCAACTACTGACTCAAGGAAAATTTGTCAATGCAACAATCATTTATGATATCGTCTGCATTCCGGGGTTTCGCTGAATTTATATAAATATATATATTTATATATATATACATGGTTAGGCAGAATTAGTGAAACATGGAAATAAGGCAATAGTTCCAAAATACGCAATTTAGAAAGGATATTATTTCGTAAAGTTGTTGACAACAAATTACTTCAAAATAGTTATTACAAAATTATTTCACGTGTTCACCAATTGCACGAACTAAAGCCCAGAGTCTCTTGACCACACTAGTGCAGCTGTTACGCATAATCTCCTTGGGAATCTTGTTCCAGGTAGCCTCAGCTGCGGCTATCAGCTGGTCCTTATTGGCCCTTGCTTCAGCATTGGCTCCCTCTCCACCATCCCTTACATGGCAAAGTCAAATTCATTTCTTGTAAAAACATCTAACTAAATACCCCTGTAGGTTATAAAGTCTACCACCTTCTTATCAAGTAAGTGGGAACTCATGTCAATAAATCAATCAAGCCATTGATTCTATTCAATGTAAGTTACCATACATGTACTCATTCCCCTTTTTGCTGAATAAATAAAGTACATTCTGTACCTAAGTCCAAGCTGAAGTTATTGCTCTGTATAAAAACATCTAACAAATTGGAAAATAAATGCAGAGTCGGCATATTAGTACTTATGTAGATCATGCAATTTATTTGAACTGAATTACTAAAAATTAAAATAACTCATGTAAACAATATTTTAATCAAGAAATTGTGTATTAAAATACATAGCTCAACAGTTTAGGTTCAATATAATCCTGCTGAACATTAACTATTGAGCTAGACATAAAAACTACAACTATAAATGTTTTTTAATAGGTTTCTATATAGAAATATAGTAAAGTCATATTGAACTAAAGTTGAATAAACTGTGATTTCTGTAATTTTTTTAAAGTCTTAACGTTCAATAATCTTCCGTGGACTGCTTAATATGTACTCAAAGATATACATATATATTTCCTATCTGAGAGACCTTGTTGTCAAATGAAGCGTGTGAACTTAGTCATTTAACAAACAACATGTTTTTCACAATTTCAAAATTTTGCGCAGTTGTTTGCATATTTTAATTAACTGTGTAGTCAATCGACTCTATGCATGGTTCTCTTCATAAAGTAAGTTGTTTTTGTCAAAGTTTAAATTGAACAAAAAAAATTATTCAATATATATATATGTACAACTGTTGTGAGATACAAACTTTATTCAAACAAAAAGTGGTACTCACTTTTGAGGAAGAAGAGAGAAAATACTTTTAAAAGCATACTTACAATCTTTGAGAGTATTTTCCTTTTTTAACAAAAATCTGCATAATTTATCACTGACAGACTGTTGAGAGACTTCCTCAATTCCACATTTACCGTAAGTAAAATGGGGTTTTTCTTGTTTATTGCTCAATTACGAACCACATCTCTTGTGCGTCAATTGAAGTAATCTACTTTAATCAAGCTAACTACGTACATGATTAAACATTATCAGAATACAATAAATGAACAAGGACATATATTATGCATTTTTCGTCTTCTGTATAGTCTTCATTTAAGTTAATCATACACGCTCCGCTCATTACCTTTATTCAAATCCTTGATGGTGAGAAAAATATGGCTGGACCTGCCAAACAACCAAAATAACCATAGAAAGTCTATAACTTTATGAAGGCTTCCCAATCACCAATTAGGAAACGAAAGATAATTGGAAACTACCATTAATTTCAATACATTGTTAAGTTTTATATCACATTTTGATTTTGTTGTATAAGATCTTTATGTTTATTTTATGTACAATTACGAGATGTAAGTCATTTATTATTTGTAATTAATTTAAATAAGACTGGTATTATATTTTCCTAATGAAATTCATTTGACATCAGTTTAAGTTTTTTGTAATGTAATGTATATATATATATATATATATATATATATATATATATATATATATATATATATATATATATATATATATATATATGGTCGTCTCTGATTAGATATTTGGACAAATATCTTCATAGGATAACCTGTGGAGTCTCGAGTGGCACAGGAGAACCATATTTTGGATTTCACTGAAGGCCTGATTTCCTCTAAGATCCGAGAGTTGTGACGTTGCATTACATACGTAATAGGCCTCAAGCTACAAAGTTCGATATTCGAGAGTTGTAACGTTGCGTTATATGCGTCATTGTCACAACGCTACAAAGTTCGAGGTAAGCTTCTGTAATAAATATAAAACAACAATATGGCAGAGCTTCCTCCTGAAAAAACGCCTGACCGGCCACAGCCCCCTGAAAGATGTCTGACTAAGGCAAGGAATAGTAGAAGCTAGCTGGAAGGATGTCGTCATAAACGGGCACTCCTTTATGCGCACGTTAAGGCCATCGTTATTAATTCAGTTGTAATATTTATTTTAAAAAACGTGGTTGTGTAGTGGGTTTTTAAGTTATTCTATATATTTTTTTTTGCCTATATGGTTCGATAGAATTGCATCCGATAGGATATAAATAAGCATTATAGCGTTAAAATTAGTCCATCGAACCTAGGATCTTATCAAAGAGGTAGACCAAAATTGACCATCCCCTCTCGGGATTCGAACCTGTGCCCCCCAACATTGAGAGTTGAACACGCCTTAACACGCACGGCTATCGAACTCCCTTTACATCCCTATGTGGTTGTGTAGTGTTATACTAATTCCTTTATATTCTGTATTTCAAAGTGGTATACCGTCGGTCCTTGAAGTTCTTTGCTCCTGTTGTAAACAGGGATATAATAATATGTCAAAGAGGGACTACTCTTTCTCGAACAATCTCTTTGGGAGGCTCAAGAGTCACTTTGATATTCACAGCTTTCGCCTCAATCATCTGTCAGCCATTAATGCGGCCCTCTTGAACAATGTCACCTCTGTCCTTATGCCCACGGAGGCGGAAAGAGTCTCTGCTATCAGTTATTGGCCGCGGTCCAGGGCAGAGTCACTGTAGTCCTATCCCTCCTGGTATCCCTCATATATGATAAATTCGAAGCCTTTATTCGCGGAATCCCCTCTAGCGATTCGTTATTGGTGAGGCCAACTGTGTGTCTCAGTGGGGACACGACTTTCACCCGGACTACTAGCTTCTCCATAAGCTCCAAAGTGATTTCCCCCAATTCCCTTTTATTGTACTAACGGCCACAACGACGCCCCGCGTCCGAACGGAATTCTACATCATCTAAAAATAAAGTCTCCAAAATGGTTTCTCTCATCCTTCAACAGACAGAATTTGGCCTATGAGGTCCAACCAGAGAAGTCCATCCAAAACTGCTATGCTGCTCTTCCCGTGGACTGCGACCGTGAAATGGCTATTAAGCTGCCTTGCTCCAAGGGGAATTAATGGACATTGTTCATATGAAAGAGCTCCGATACAAGAGCTACGAGGAGGAACTTATCCCAATTTGCCAGAGCTTTTTGGACTAACGGTTGTGTTATAAGCTGCATTTCTAAATAGCGAAGAAGACTCTGGGGATTTTCCGTATTTTAGCTCGAACATCGAATCTATTGGTGGATGGATGCCCAAGTCTAAGTAAGAGTTTCTAAGTATTTTTTAATACGAGTTTCTAACTATTTTTTAATAAGAGTTTCTAATTATTTTTAATAAGAGTTTCTAACTATTCATCAAAATAAAAGTACCATTTTTTTATCTTAAAAAAATTTAAAATATAAATGATTTATGTATATATATATAATATTAATCATAAGTATTTTATTTTTTAAAATCAACATTTAGATTTTTCCACAAACAAAGAAAAGCACTCAACTCACCAGCGATGAGACTTGATACGCTTTTCACATGGATTGCTCCGGTTAGAGTCCGGGAAATGAATATGGCAGGAGGTTTCTGACATGACCCTTCGAATCGTGTTGCCACTCCATCCAATGACATGGGAATGATCCGTGTACGAGACGTCCATCTTCATGGTGACCCGGCTGGAGCTGTTGTCAAGGTACTCCACAATGCGGGATCGAGCGGCTCGAACAGAGAACTCGTTGCCGCCCACGCGGATATGAGGGTCCTTCTTGGACTTGGCACCGATCTTGAGGCGGGAGGGCCAAATCACGGTGGCATCCGTTTCACGTTCCACCTGGCGAAATAATTAAAATAAATATGAGATTTTTATGCGGCAACAGTTCGACGACTCTATATATGAACACAGTATCAACCCCGGCTAATATCCAATTGAGTTCTGGTATGGTAAAACTCCACATCACCTCATCTTCGACTGCCCAGTAACAATGGAACGAATGATGGCTCTCAAGGGAGAGATTAAAGATAGGAAGTGTTCCTTGGAGGAATAGATTTTAAAAGTATATAAATGCTTAAGTGTTTTTAAACATATGTTTAATAATAAAGATCGTAGCTCCTAGATAGGTTCACTACCGGCTAATACCGGATTAAGTTCCGGTGAGGTGGGTCCAAGGAGAATATAAATAAGGTGAGTCAAAGAGGAAATCTTTGACTTATGCTCTTGATCAAAAGGAACAATTTTGTGACGTCACGAATGCTACAATGAAAAAACATTATTTTATAGTGCTATGATTTAGTAATTATTTCTCAACTTTATCTTTCAATTGAAAATATTTCATTACAATATTGTTCTGTGCTAGTGTACAGAACCCATGTTGCATGAAAAATTTGTTAAGTAAATGATTTATCATTAGTATTCATTATTTTAAGTAATTAGCAAATAATAATTTCAAACAATAAAAAAAAATTTAAACTCAAGATTTTCATTTATTTTAAGACATTTATAAATCACAATAATAGAATTCTACATATGTACATATAAAAAAGGGGAACATAAGAATATGAATAGAATTACGCTAATTAGTAACCTGGCCTATGTGCTTAAGTTTTCACTAGCATTTTTCATTTGAAGTAGCTAATTAAGAAAACTAACTCGAATCCGTGTTCTTTTATTATTATTACAAAAGCAATACTAATTTCTTTTGACCTATTTGGATATAAATTGATGAGTGACTTAAAAATTCTTAGAAAAACATGGGGTCTTTATCGATGGCTATTATTAAAAAATGGAAATGATTTTCTAAGAGGTGGCAGAACTTCAAAAATCGGGAGAAGGGGCGGTAATAACTCAATCCAAGGACTTTGTGTTTCTTCAAATCCTTCAATGTTACTCGTCTGTTTCCCCAAATGTGGGTGGAGGTCTTTAAACTTCATGAGTATCCAGCAATGTGGAGAGACTCTCGTTGGAAGTCATTGGAATTTTCCTGTGTTTGCCGACTAGGCAGAGGAAGGAGTTTCCGTGAGCGCAAGTACTCAAAGGCCTGGGAACATATGCTCCGCAGAATGAGGGCGGTAGTTACATCTTCTTTTGAGTAGCCACGATAGAACATTGTCAAAGGATTAATTAACCTTCTTGTTTGAATTCGCTGTGTAGTTCTTTTTCAATGAGGTTCTGATTAAAGTTTCCTTAAAGTTTGATGAGCTAAGTTTGAGGCACTTACCTTTGTAGCAGGACAGCTTCATTTTCGTGACTGAGAGTTCCTTATTCCTTCTCACTAGTCAACTCACAATTTTTTTCGTTCACGGGCTTCTTGACGAACCTGTATGAAGGACTTGGACACACTTGAGGAGGGTGATCCAGGGATTAAGAGTGAAGGAACAACTTGAGACTAAAGCTTCTTCCTATTCTTCCAGCCTGAATATTCCTTTGGAAGTCATCTGGAATAAAATGATGATCGCAGATCTTCGCATTCTTTAGGCCAATCCTGTCGGATCTTCTGCATCGTGCAATCCACAGATGTTGGATATTGGGATCCTTCGTCGGAAGTGCAAAATATTATGCATCTCGAGGATTAGAGCAAGAGGGGATGGCACAACACCATTACTTCCTCGAGAATATCGCATTTTCGCTTTACAATACAAACTGAACTAGAATTCAAGCGTAGCACTTGTGATATCACTACAAAATAGTCAGCTGTCGCCTTGCAATTGCCTACGTCGATTCCATTGCCTCACCTTATTTATATTCTCCTTGGGTGGGTCCAATCTAGGAGTTAAACAAACAAACAAACAGTATTTTATTTTATGATATAGATTTTTACTGTATCAAAATCAAGCCAATAAATAAGTAAATAACTATTAACTTAAGTATTAAAATATGTTGAGTGTATTATTGTCCATTTTAATAGTATCGTAGCTATACGTAGTTTTTATTCTGTTATTGACTTTTTTTTGTAATAAAAGCATATTTTATCATCTGTTTTTAATTAAATGATGTTAAGGTAGTGATAAAACAGAATAGAGTTACGCTATGACGTTAAATTTAATATCACCTATATGTCTTATTAATTACACAGGCCTGCGTTTAAAAAAAAAAATCGATATTTCAGAGGTCTAGATAGCCGATTCTTATGTAGATAACCCCTGATTCCGAATATATGCTTAGTTTTGCTCTGTCAGGAAAGTTTCTGAGAAAATTAGGAATATATTTTTCCTAAAAGTCCTATTTTTTTCAAGTAGTTTGAATTTTTTCCTAAAATATACGGTGTAGACTTATTTTCAAAAATCATTAGTTTACTGATATACCAGGGTTTTTAAAACACTAATCCATTTATCTCTATCTAGAATGAGATTTGAGCAAATCGTTTTTTAAGTAGAAAACTTGATTCATTTTTTAAAAAGCTCATATCTGTCTCATTTATTTCCATTTTTTAATTTTCAACTAAATCTACAGATGAGAGTTCTAAATTTGCACCAAAAAAAGTGTATTTAAAAAGTTAAATATTTTCCATGAAATGTGACTTTTTCTGAAAAAAGGAATACATCATTTTTTCTAAATTTTTGGTAGAGGTTTAGCGAAATTAACTTCTGCTCCAGATCATAAAGCTAACACTGTGCATTAGATCCTTTCAAAATCACAGAGCTAACACTAAGATAAAGGGGGGGGGGAAGGGAGATGATAAACTGTTCCCTTTTTCGTCTCTCCATACTTCTGCGTGTGTATATATACATCTCCCTTTTTTCTTATTCATCAAAGGCACAGAGCTAACAGTAAGATAAAGGGAAGAATAAAAAAGGGAGATGATGAACTGTTCTCTTCTTCGTCTCTTCATACTTCTGCGGTGTGTATACAGTATACACCCCCCCCCCCCCCTGCAGAAGTGTATAAGACGAAGAAGAGAAGAGTTCATCATCTCCCTCCCCCCCCCCCCTTTATTTTACTGTTAGCTCTGTGATTTTAAAAGGATCTGATGCACAGTGTTAGCTTTATGATCTGGAGCAGAAGTTAAATTTCGCTAAACCTCTACCAAAAATTTAGAAAAAATGATGTATTCCTTTTTCAGAAAAAGTCACATTTCATGGAAAATATTTAACTTTTTTAAATACAACTTTTTTTGGTGCAAATTTAGAACTCTCATCTGTAGATTTTAGTTGAAAATTAAAAAATGGAAATAAAATGAGACAGATATGAGCTTTTAAAAAATGAATCAAGTTTTCTACTTTAAAAACGATTTGCTCAAATCTAATTCTAGATAGAGATAAATGGATTAGTGTTCTAAAAACCCTAGTATATCAGTAAACTAATGATTTTTTTGAAAATAAGTCTACACCGTATATTTAAGGAGAAAATTCCATTCTATTTGAAAAAATAGGACTTTTTAGGAAAATATATATTGCTATTTTCTCAGAAACCTTGCCTGACAGAGCAAAACTAAGCACATATTCGGAATCATGGGTCATTTTACATAAGAATCGGCTATCTAATCCTCTGAAATATTTGATGGTCATCCAGTGTTATTCATATTGTAATAGGGGCGGAAGAGTCAAATACTATCGGGGTCGCGTTGGCGGAGTGTAATCTTTCCGTGGATGAAAGAAGTCTGGCTCAACCTCAAGCTGAAAAGGAGCCGCCCTCAAACGCGACGCCAGCCCCGCTGTAAGCTCCTCAAGATCCTCCGATTTGAAACCCATGGCACCTCCAAAACTGGAAGTTTAATGAGGCAGTGTAGCTTCAGAGAAACAAAGATCGTCAGATATGAAATTTAATTTGAAAAATAAAATTCTTAATTACAGTCTATTTCACATTGAAAACATATTATCTTGAATTACTTGTTTGTTACTGTTAAACTATGAATCGTTTGTAAATAATATTTTATTTACTATTGTGGAAACTATTGTTGATAAATAAAGAGTATCAAAATATATATCACACTCGTTCTTCATTTTTGTAAAATATAATAGCTACTTGTTTGATCGTTGAATTATGAATTATTGAAGTGAAAATGACTCATTTAGCCAAAAAAATACATATAAAACTTTTAATTTATTGCTATGTTAATCAACGTATCATGGCCTTAACTTGGAAGCTACAATTTTCCCTTTCCTTTCCAGGTAAATTTTAGTATTCCTTGGACTAAGGCAAGGACTACTTTAAATTTAAAGTAGTCCTTGACCATAGAAGACTCTAACATGGAAGGGGAGGCTTTCGCGTGCGAGTAAAGTTACCCCTTCTCGAAACAGAAAAGAATGAAGTGAAAGAAGACTGAGAAAATCATATATAAATATTTTAAGTAAGAAATTGGAATAGGTTTACCTTTTTAGTAACATATGTATATTGTAAAGAACTAAGATATACTGAATTTATAAATAATAATCTCATATTATATCAATAAGCAACGTATCACAACATAAATAATCAAAAATAATTATGATAAATAATGAGAAGACCTAATCAAGCTTATAAATTAATGCATAAGATAGTATAACAAATCTTTAAGGAATGGAAGGTTACTATACATATTTTTCCACGTAATGCTTAACAATAAATAGGTAATCTTCAAACATGTATAAAGCATAATGCTGAACTGTTTAAAATCAAGTAACAAAAGCTTAAATTGACACTACCAAATATAGTTAAACATATGTATACTAAATATATGGCACAAAATAAGGGGTTAATTCAACAATTAAAAGCTTTTTGATTGAAGTTTATTTATCTTACAGGAATTTTATTTTTTGAGAGACTCTTTTTTTGAGATGTCCTAAGCTCTGTCTTTAATACCAAAATGTCTTTGGAAACGTCTGGAAACAGAGATGGGACAGCATTTCTTCGTAGCTTCCGGTATTTCCTTTTGCGTCCGCTTGAATCCTTTCCTAGAGTCGAACCATTTACCGGAAGAAAGTCCTCCTCCCTGAAGTGCCTCGAACATAATTGATGAGAAGAAGAAGGTGCCTATTATTTAGTAGCCCAAGGGAGCACATTCTTCCACTTATCAAAGAGCTAGGGCTCCTTTTCATTCGACGGAAAATAGTGAAGAGATGTTCCTTCTTCGGAATATTTTCCGTATCCTCGATTGCATCCTGGAGCACTACACTTTTTGGGCATTTCCACGAGAAAATCAAACACGTGTTTCAATCACCACCGAACTCATAGAAGATACAAACTATTATGTGTACTTTTGAGAAGGGGTAACTTTTCTCGCACGCGAAAGCCTCCCCTTCCATGTTAGAGTCTTCTATGCCTTGACTAAGGTCATCTCAGAAGAAGAAGAGAAAGAAAAACGCGTGGGAAAAGAGTACGCGCGAGAGGAGTGTGAAGAAGAAGAGTGCATGGGAGAGGAGTATGAAGAAGAGTGCGTTCTAACCAGGTTCTAACACTGCACGGCCTCGAAGTAAACAAATTGTGCAATAAGCCTGGAGTAGGAAAGGAGTGCGTTCAAGAAACTAACACTGTGCTGCGTCGTCATGAAGGGAAGAAAATGAAAAAATATCACAAGAAGTAACATACTCCAGGATTACTAAGGCTTACAAACCCCAGTCTGGGATTTTAAGTAGTAACCCTTCATGGAAAAAATCTTCATTGACTGGAAAGACAAATAGGGGAAATGTTTGAGAGGGTTCACACTAAACATGTCTCACTACCAATGTCTATTTCAAACACTTAAACATAGAGGAGAAGAGATGCTACGAATTAATGATTGTAGAAGCGGGGCAGGATACATAATAATTGAATTAAAAAGCCCTTGAATGTCGTTTCTCAGTTTGAGACTCTTGAGGGACCTGTCGAAATAGATCATGGAGTAAATTTCAGCATCAGGGGCCTTGAGTTTATACAAAAATTTTACAAAAACCCATTGAAGTTGAAACAAAAAATGGTTCGGAGGTAAACCTGGCAGCCCTAAAGGAAATAATGGAAGAATTAGATATTGAAATATTTTAAATAGATACCCATTTGATATTTTATTTAATGTTTTACCTCTTGTTTAGATTTTATTATAAACTATATATTTATTTTACTTATATATATTTTTTATATAATTTTATATAACATCTAAGCAATAAAGGATAATTTTTTTTTGGAGAGGTGGTTGGAGAGCTTGAAGGTGTACCCCATACGGCTTCGGCAGAGGGATGCGTGGACAAATCATTCGTAAAAATATTCACTACCATCATGTCCAGAAGGGTTAAATTTCGCATAAAACCTAATAAAAAACTCCCTATAGTTATTCCAGTTAGAGGACGTAAAGTTGAGCTTATATCGACTTTACAACAAGTACAATGCTACAGGTGTCCCAAGTTCGGACATACAAAGATCAAATGCCAATCCTCTAGCAAAGTTAGCTATATGGGCTTCGAAAAGAACTTTAGAGAAGGGCTTCGTCTTCCAGTAAGGATATCTGATGAGGAAGAAAAGAAAGCAACAGAGGAAGTTGCCCGTCAGGAAGAAGAAGAGGAAATATAATCTGAGAAACAGAGTGAAGAACACTCCTTGGGAAGTTTTTCATCCCCCCAACCTACCACAACTAGCAATAAGGCAGTTAACCCTATTTCTAATTCAGTATGCAAAGGATCTTCAAAGGAAGCATCATCAATTCCTAAAGGACAAAAAAAACCTTCATGGAGAGATGACTGGACGAAGGTTATGTCCAGAGGTAGTGCAATCCCAACAAAGAAAACCACATCGGTTTTAGAGCCTATGAAGAGTAAAAGGTTCCTTAGTTGCCCACAGACAGAGAACAGCAAAAGAACAAGAGACTTTGATATGAACGAGCTGGAGTCTACTTCCACTCCACAAAATTAAATAACTAAAAATTGTAAATACTTTTTGCAACTTCTCATCTCCTGTACTCTAATGATGATGATCGCACTAATCCTGTTTACCCTCTTCACAAACTCAAAAAAAAAGGCTGTAACCAGCTAAAATACAACAATTTTTCTTTAAAATGAAAACTTTTATCACCCGATGTTCAGTCCTAAAATTCAAGCAAGACTGTTTGCCACATATGCCACATACTACGCAGAAAAACTTACCCCCTATTAAATGGTATTGGAGGAATCAAATAACGACACAAATACACAATAAAAAATGGTTTAAGCTTTAGTTGTATAAAGTGTACTCAAATAAATATGGGAAAACGATTGACATGCCTGACAGAGCTTAGTCAGAGGTCCTTCGGCAGTGAAAGCTACCTCTTTCTTGTCATTGAGCCCCCTCTGAAAAGAGGTGGAACTGGTCTGCTAACGCCCGAGGATTGTCTGGCTTCGTTTGTGATAAACCTAAGCCGAGGGTGACAATTTTTGTGTTTTCTGATATTATAATACCTCAAATCCCAAAGTTATCCTCGGAGGACCTCATGGTTTTTTCAATAAAAACCATGAACAATAAGAACTTAGTTGTGGCGAGTTATTATTCTGACATTACCAAAGAGGTCTCTTGTGCTTTGATTGCACCCCTAGTTGAATATTGTAGTTCAAATCATAAACTTCTTCTCATTTGCGGTGACTTTAATGCCAGAAGTACCTTGTGGAGAGACAAATTAACAAACCCACGCGGTGAGAAACTGGAAGAATTCATGGCCAACTTTAATCTCAGTCTTCAGAATGTGGGATGTATCCCTACATTTGTCGGTGGAATGGGAGAATCAATCATTGATCTGACTCTCACAAATCCATGGAGTCAGTCCCTTGTTTCAGCATGGAAACGATTGACGACTTCTCAGGTTCAGATCACAGATTTTGTGTATTTCAGGTTAATGCAGCAAGATACCTTACAGATGACATTAATTACCGGAGCGTCAATTCGGTTTCCTTCAGAGATCATTTATCATCATCACAACCAAGTAGACAGTTTCGTTATCTATGTGATAATGACATTGACATAGAAGTCAATAACATAGCAACAGAGCTACTGGGGGCATTAAAAAGCTCTTGCAATGTTAGATCTGGAATATTAAGGAAGGCAAATCCCTGGTAGAATGATGATCTCCGGATGCAAAGACGCAGGGTTAAATACCTCGAGCGGAAGGGTAGATCATGCTTCTACAAAGCCGAGAAACAATTATATAAGAAAATGATTATTAAAGCGAAAAGGGAGGCCTCCAGAGAGTGGTTGACATCTTTAGAAGGACCAAAGGACATCTCCCGACTTATGAAATCACGAGCTAATAACAGAAATGTTCGTGTAGGTATCATAGACAACAAAGATAACGAAAAGGACAGTCTGAAACTTTTACTTGATGAGTACTTCCCTGAATCCATTGAAAATGATCGAGTTGGCAGTGCACAGCAATCAAGCTTTCAAATCACAGAGCCGCTGGAATTTTACTTCAGTACTGAATCCGTCAAAAGTGCAATAAAAAGTCTGAAATCAAACAAAAAACCTGGTCCTGATCAAATACCTGCCCAAGCATATAAACATGTACCTGACTGCATTGTGAGCCGCTTAGTTACACTTTACAATGCTGTTTTTAGTACAGGATACACTCCTAAAATTTGGAGGGAGTCTAAAGTAATATTTATCCCTAAGCAAGGTAAAACCAACTATAGTGAACCAAGGACCTTCAGGCCAATTACTCTCACAAACGTATCTCTGAAAATACTCGAACGAATGGTTCAATGGAAAATCTTCGAAAAATGTGATTGGTATCTGGACAACCCGTATGCGTTTACCAAAGGGAAGTCTATAGACACTACAATAAGTAGGCTTGTAGACTGCTGTGAGAGTAGTTACTATTCAAAAGAAGAGGCCC
Source organism: Caligus rogercresseyi (assembly GCA_013387185.1). Lineage (NCBI taxonomy): Eukaryota > Metazoa > Arthropoda > Copepoda > Siphonostomatoida > Caligidae > Caligus > Caligus rogercresseyi. Next base: position 8,599,037 of record CP045890.1, on the reverse strand, counting down.
TTGTTGTATTCTTTAACATTGAGGGTACCTTTGATAAGGTAACCTTCGATCACATAATGGACGCCATGACCAAATTTAGGACTGACCATAGAATAATTCTGTGGTATAAAAATCTACTACGAAACAGAATTGTAACTGCAAGACTTGGTAGTGAAGAACTGCCTGTAATACCCACGAGAGGCTGCCCTCAGGGAAGTATCCTTTCCCCGCTGGCTTGGAATCTTGCCTTCCAGGAAGCAGTAGATCTTATTGGTAAACCTATACATAAAGTGGTCTACACGGATGATTTTGCTCTTTGTGTGAGAGGCATAGACCGAGTAACTTTATTTAGTATAATGCAAGAAGCTCTTGACAAACTACTGCAATGGGCTGAAAATAGGAATACCACTTTCTGCAGCAATAAGACCAAGTTAATGTTGTTTTCTAAGAAGAAAAACGGGACACATAAGTCTCTCTATCTGGACAACTCCATTATTGAAAGAGTGAGAACCTTCAAATACCTGGGACTAGTTTTAGATGACAAACTGAGATGGAATGACCACATTAAATATGTTACCTCAAGAGCCAAAAGAAGCCTCTTCGCCCTGAAAAGATTTGTGGGAGCGGACTGGGGCCTAAGTCCTGTAAAATCCAAATGGATCTACAAAACTTATGTGAGAGCACTGGTGAGCTTTGGAGCGGTAGTCTTTGCACCTAGACTTAAAGTAAATCAGTCGATGAAGACGGCTCTTCGTAGTTTACAGAGACTGGGTCTCATGTCGATCACAGGGGCAATGTGTTCGACCCAACAAATACTTTGGAGGTGCTATGTGCCTTACTTGGGGACATTCTATTACTGCAAAGAAAACGGGATTAAGATCCTAAATTCAGTTCAAAGAAAAGCACTCCTGTCAATGACCCATACACTTCGCTCAACACCGACTGCAGGGATGGAAGCAGTACTGGGTATAACTCCTCTAGATATATATGTCCAAGCGCAAGCAACACAATCAGGATGGAGAACAAGACATTTCCTGCGGAACACCTGGGATGGTATTGGCATCCTTCCAACACGTCGTGGACATAGGTTCTCTATCGACAAAATTCTGGAGGAACCCATCTCAAACCATAAAAGTGACTTCATTAAGGGACAACTCATGTGGGTGGACAACCTTGAAATCCCCAATCCCGATACAATTATCTACACGGATGGTTCAAAAGATGATAAAAGTAATACTGGGTCTGGATGGGCAATTACTAGAAGTGACATATCAATACACCACTCAATGGTATCGTTGAACACAGAGGCATCAGTATTTCAAGCAGAAGTTGTGGCAATTATAAGATCTGTAGAATATCTCCTTAATCAAGAAAAATTCTCCAAAATATTATAATTAGATCAGACTCCCAATCAGCAATTGCAGCTCTTCTCAACCCACTTACATCTAGCGAGGTAGTGAAGAACTGTAAGAAGGTCCTGATTGCAGGAAAAAAGAACGAAAACATTCATATTGAATGGTGCAAAGGTCATAATGACACAACGGGAAATGAATTTGCAGATCATCTAGCAAAATATGGAAGTGTGAGCAAAATCCGAAATAATATCGGTGTTCCTCCAAGTTATATAAAGAAAACACTTAACGATTTCTTTTACATCAAATGGTGTCACCGATATAGAAATGACCAAAAGATGAAGCAAACACGCTCCATGCTTAAAACTCCGAAGCCAAAACTCATTAAACATCGACATCAAGATACCCAACTTCTTGTCCAAGCCTATACCGGGCATGGACCATTTCTCTCTCATTTGAGTAAATGGAAAAACACGAGTGAAATATGTTGGAAGAACCACAGACTGCTCATCATTTAATCTACAAATGCCCCGCTTTGTCCTACGAAAGGCACCTAGTTTCACAAGAGGAGGATGAGGAAACAAAAATAATCAATTTTTTAAAATGTATAAAGATAAAGAATGTTGTTATGAAAAAATTTAATTTATAAATATGATTACTCTACTTTTACTGTAGTAACAAAGATACCCCAAAGTGTGGTTGTGTTCTTTACTTTAGTTTATGTATATCTGTATATGTTTGTCTATTGTAAACAGTAATAAATTTCTAACTAACTAACTAACGGATGGCTCAAAAATTAACGGTCAACCGGCGCGGGATGGGTCATAACGAAGGGTGACCTGGCCATAAAGCAAAGCTTCCTCAGGCTTGATGACACCAACAGTGTATTCCAAGCCGAAATTGAGGCGATTCGGAGTTTAGTTAGTGGGCTGCCACTAGATAAGACGAAGGATAATAATATTATTGTCTTTTGGATTTTTCGGTGATTCAACCAGGAGTTATGAATGTCTTTATACAGGTTATTAACAAAATAAATTAAAGTGATCTATAGGGAAGAGGGGAATACAGCAAGAAATGCTCAATCACCACTTGTTGCTTGGGAACGAATTTACTCGACCAATGAAAAAGTAAATAATTTATCACATTATTTCGCTATAGAGTTGAGTTTCATTCAAACTGATCTTAAACTCCAGTCTCTTATTTAAGAACCTACTATAGGCTTTCCTTACAGGAAAACTTTGGCCAAATTGAAAAATAAGAATCATCTCTCTATTACTTAAATTTATAATAAAAAATTAAAAGCACTGTTTCATATATACAGTTGATTATAAAATAAATTAAAAGTGCAGCAGCGTTTTTGACAATCAGCAACATGTATGATTTTATATTTTCTCAAATACAGAACCTCCAGACCTCAGCCTGATTAAAAAAGCGCAAAATTATTGTCGGACACACGATGTCTGTATCCCATGGACGACAAGGGCTCAAAGAGTTATTTTGGAAATTTGGTGAGCTGATTGGCTGTGAGTGTTCAACCCTCTCAATAAGAAGACAAACCTCCCATCAATCAATGAAATCATGAAAAAGCAGGCTGTCATGGCTACTTTAAAGGAAGTTAATATGAGCGGCTAACTCCAGGTTAGGACACTTGAGAACTATGAAGAGTGCAACAACAGTTCTTCCAGCAGCCTAAAATCCTGCTTTACCAACTGTGTTCCTACTGTGAACCTTTCCATGGTCTGAGGTTATTGTCAGTGTCAGATATAGGCCCGAATTATCTATATTAGACGCTTAAAGTGAAGCAATGACTTGTTCAAGTCTGATAGTATTATGTCTACATTATTTATTTCATATAATGTCTTCAAAAGTTAGGAAGACTAGAATTATGACAGCTCTAATACAAAACATACAATATCAATGTACATTCTTTTAAAAATATGTATAATTGCTACCATGGTGGGCCATAATTGGACGTATCTATAGCTCATGTTTAAGATTTATAAAATATTAAAACTCGTTTTTAATTAATTAGGATGTTTGAAAAATCAAAGCATAATTTATATGGAAATTTACAGAATATATGTATTTTCATGTATTAATCTCGGCAAATAAGCCGTGGTGCATAAATAATTTAATGAAAATGATTATTATATCATAAATTACTTTACTCAATGAGACGCTTTTATAACTGTCGACCTTTAGTATGGTATATCATAAAGGGGGAGGGAATGTGATTTTAAATGGGTTTGTGTGTTTTGCTGCATGAATTGAGTGTATTGATTAACTGAGCTACTCTAATTTATATAACAGATTTGATTACTATATATATATATATATATATATATATAGCTCGTAACAGAAGCAAATAATCAAAAAGGGTAATCAGTATATGGGTATAAATTCCATTGCCTCAAGAGACCGATTGTATTTTAAAATGCGTCATAGTATTTGGAGTTATTTTTAAGAAGGAATTAAAACTACGTTTTGTAATTTTTTGTGTTAGTTTAGCAAATGATGATGTAATAAAGAACAAGTGATTTAGTTTTTTCCATTAATGGGTAAAGTATTTGCAAAAGGGTTTTATGATATCGTTTGATAGGATATATCCACATTTGGGGAGTCCAAAAATACTTTAGTGTAACAATTATTTACACGTTATACAAATAAATCATTGGATTGCTCAGGCTTATAACTTCACTTATGATCATTTTATTGCCAATAGAATCATTGGTATGGTGACACATTGCCCATAAATTATTTTATAGGTCAGGATCGCTGAATAGTTGGTACCCCTTGTTGTTGTATGATGCTGATTGTGATATTTTCTTTTTTTAAATTACGTGTTAGACAGTTGCCCTATGTTTAAAAGTAAAAATAAATATATTTCTCTTTTTTCTACTTCATATATACCTAGATATAAACAGTTTTTATGGCTTATTTAATAGGGTTAATTCCACCGATTGTTTATAACAAGGCATACAAAAGGACCACCACACAGAAAATTATTTCTTATATATCTAAACTTCACTCAATTAAAATAGTATATATCAAATGGATAGTGTTTCCTCAAACTAATCTACAATTTATTTGTTAATCAAAAATGATTGTTATTGGTGTATAAAATATATTTAATACATAAATAACTGGCTTTTTTGTCACTAAACATAATCATTCTAAAGCAAAATCTTCTCAATCTACAATTATACATATTTTAAAGCCATAAACATGAACAGTCTGACCATCCAACTTACTATAAGGTACTAACAGACGTCAAAAGGAAAACTTTTATTATAAAAGTACAAGAGCAATTTTACAGTTCAAATGTTTTCCAATAGTTTAACACGGAAAGCATGTGCAAAAAAGTGAATGGTAGGAAGATTACATGATTTTCTATTTGTTTGAATGCTTTTACCTTGATCATAAGCAAACAAAATATCAATATAAGAGTATTGCAAGGAGTATTGGAGTTTAGTATTTTTAGTAAACATATTTGCTTTTAAAAGTAAGATTGGTAAAATTTTATATTGTTTCATGAAAGTTTTTTGAGCTATTATCGCATAACATATGTGAAAAGGGATCCTGTTTCGACTATATACTAATATATATATATATACATATATATGTATATTAGGGTTGTTCTTATTTTTCAAATGTTTGAAATGTTAGCAACATTGGGGATTTTCTGTTTCTTGGTGATAAAAGAAGACGACATACAAAGTTTGAACAAAATCGGTCAACATTACGAGGTCGCACAACGAGGTCAAAGTTTTAAAAATTTAGTAAAAATATAGTTTTCCGCATACTTCTTCAAAATGGTGGATGTTACAGACTTCAATAATAATTATTAATTTAAAGGAAATCTAATTTACTACCAGACGTATGTTTGATGTTTTTTAATAAAACAAAGTTTTCAGTAAAAACAAAGAAAAAAATGGAGTGTGTATTGTTAGCATATTTCATAGCTTTTTTGTATCAATTAACTTCACTCGCCTGTAGAAGATGACTAGTTCGCTTCAGAGTAAAATAGTACTTTTAAGCTTAGTAAACCTTTGGATGATAAATCCAAAAATGACCTTGGTTGCATTCTATCAATTCAGAATTCAGTACAATCGAGTGTACATCATATGATTTAGAGCCTGTATTGACCTATAAGAAATCGATTATGAAAAAAATAAATAATAATGTGTTTCTTAGATTTGCGTCAAGGTATCCTCTCAAAATTTTACTTTGTCTCTGACGCATTTATAATCCATTATATGCGTCATTTTGTACGCAAGATAGGCTTTTTTAATGTACATATAACTCTCTAATGATAAAATTTACATGATTTAGTATACCAAAATATTAAAGCTAGTTAACCAAGCTTTCATTACTTTTTAGCTGTGCAAGGAGCAACACGTCATTCAGTGCGTCTTCAAGTTGAAGTTGTTTTAGCGGAGTTAGGAATCCTTGTACGTTTTTAACTATGTTATAATTGTTATAAGTGCACTTCCTTCCTCTTCCGGATCAATTTTGGACTTCAACCATCGGAATCAGCCCTATTTCAACGGTTTTAGATCATTATTGGTCCAAAGCTTTTCTTCTTTTTCTTCTCTTTATGAGAGAAACTCCTTACATAATTTGTGCGGAACGTTAAGAAAAGTTATTATCACAAAACCTTCCCAAGATGGGAATTATAAAGATAACGTCAATAAAAAAGATTCGAATCAAACCGAATCTCTAGAAAATGAAAATGCCGACGACCTGAAATGGAAGACGGTTACATCTAAAAAGAAAGGCAAGATGGGACAAGCCAATCCCTCCGAACCAACAAAACCGTTCAAAAGAAAGAGGGAGGACAAGTCAAATGAAACTCCCCCTCCAAAAAGAGCCGGAAAGAATGTGGGCTGCCCTCTACAACAACAAAATTATAACAAAACTAAGAGACGGTTTCTTTATGCTGAGATAGCAAAAGAAGCCAATGAGCTTATCATTGTTCGTAAGAACGGTGATCATATTTCACTTGCTGAGTGGAATAAGACCATTAAAATTCTAGATACAGACTATGTCAGTCGTATGTCCTCATCTGTTGGAAAATGGATTCCCACTTATGAAGGGCGCCGATACACAAACAAAAGAGCTGTAATATATATCAACGATGATGCCTCTGCCAAATATGTGCGAAAAATTATAGCTACATCCACACCTCTACTGACAACTTCATGGGCAGAAGCAGAAGAAATGAGGAATGCCCGTAAGGGAAAAAAGATGCTCACAGGATTTATTCGAGGAATCACCGGTGACATTATCGATGATATACTTGCTAAAATCATTAAACATCAATGCACTATTCGTGGCATTGTAGGGAAAGTTGAAGTTGCAAAATCAGATCTAACTCAACTTGGAAAAGTTCTCTATCTCTCTGTAGACCAACAAGCGTTTAAAAGTCTCCAATTAGTGGATCTTACTCTTCACATTGCATCAGCAGGGAAAGTGCGCTTTCAAGACCCCCGGGATGCTCCGACTGTTGAAGAAAAAGAAGAAACTGTTGAAAAAGACGACAACGAACTTGATGATAATAAGGAAAATAAAAATCAACATATTGACAATGATAGAAACACCACAGAAGATGGAAACAATAAAAAAATTCAAGGCACTGGAAATCATGACAAGAACGACAGAAAAATCTATGGAAAAGAAGCGGAATATCCTATAACTGGATCTATCGGATTAACAGGAAGTGTTCCCAAAGACAATAAAAAACAGTCAAAAATTAATTGTTTTTTCAAGAAATTGAAATGATTGTTAAGAAAAGTAATTGATCATGTGGTCATGTAATCTATATTCTTGTACATACTATTAAAATGTAACTCTATATTACTGTTGTAGCACATATACCCCGTTGCGTGGTCGTGCTCATTTCTTTAGTTTGTATGTGTGTTATATATATTCATATGTATATATACGTATATCTATTGTGATGCAGTAATAAACTTCTAACTAACTAAAAAACTAACCAAGCTTTCATTTGATATGTTTGGTGTTTTAAAATCGCTATACTTTAAGAGATATAAGTTAGTGTTACCTGGATAGAAAGAGAAGGGAGATAGTATTTTGCCTCACTTCTCTCCCTTCTTTTTTCTTTCTATCCAGGTAACACTAACAGCAGTTACCAAATGGTAATCGTATATTCTCATATCAAAAGATCAATTTTTGGGGGAGAGTACGTGCAAAAATGTATTTGCTTATATCTCTTAAAGTATAGCGATTTTTAGAACACCAAACATATCAAATGAAAGCTTGGTTAACCAGCTTTAATATTTTGGTATACTAAATCATGTCAATTTAATAAGTAGAGAGTTATATGTACATTAAAAAAGCCTATCTCGCGTACAAAATGACGCATATAATGGATTATAAATGCGTCAGAGACAAAGTAAAATTTTGAGAGGATACCTTGACGCAAATCTAAGAAACACATTATTTTATTTTTTTCATAATCGATTTCTTATAGGTCAATACAGGCTCTGAATCATATGATGTAAACTCAGATTGTACTGAATTCTGAATTGATAGAATGCAACCAAGGTCATTTTTGGATTTATCATCCAAAGGTTTACTAAACTTAAAAGTACTATTTTACTCTGAAGCGAACAAGTCATCTTCTACAGGCGAGTGAAGTTAATTGATACAAAAAAGCTATGAAATATGCTAACAATACACACTCCCTTTTTTCTTTGTTTTTACTGAAAACTTTGTTTTATTAAAAAACATCAAACATACGTCTGGTAGTAAATTAGATTTCCTTTAAATTAATAATTTTATTGAAGTCTGTAACGTCCACCATTTTGAAGAAATTTGGGGAAAACTATATTTTTACTAAATTTTTAAAACTTTGACCTCGTTGCGCGACCTCGTAATGTTGACCGATTTTGTTCAAACTTTGTATGTCGTCTTCTTTTATCACCAAGAAACAGAAAATCCACAATGTTGCTAACATTTCAAACATTTGAAAAATAAGAACAACCCTAATATATATTTTGCTAAAATCAAATGCATAACTATTTTGCTTCCATTTCTGTTTTATGTTAACCATTTAAAATGAAAGCTCTTTCAAATATTTATTCTCTTTTAAAAATATGTAAGAGTCATTATCCAATTAGCATTCAACATGATAAGAATAGCATCATATTGAAAACTTCAAACTCAAGGACAAAATCTCAAGAAAAAGTGGAAAATATTGGTATATAACTTAAAAAGGAAACTTTCTAAAATCTATAACGACCTTAAATGAGAAGGGGGAAAACTCACATAGCTACAATATAATTAGCAGTGAAGAGAATAATACTCAACTTCAAGAGTTCTTGGATGACGTGCCATAAAATGGCTTCTTTACATACAAAATAATTTAGTCCTTAAAATAGATTTAAGAAAATCTTGGAATTGAAGTCAAGTGATTACCAATATAATAATGTCACTAGGTAACTGGTGGTTTCTCCCTTTATATAACTAATTATATAGACTTGGACTGATCAAATATTTTTATTTCCTTTATATACATACACACACACACACATATATATATATATATATAGTGTGTCGTACTTTTAGGCATAATAAAACTATGGACGTGTTACCACTTAAATAATTTTTTTCTCCCCGTTTCATAAATCCGCCAAAATATATATACAAACTCCCTCCTAGTGATGAGACGGCCCAGAGTGATGAACTGGTCCAGTTCTTGGTTCGAACTCTTGCTATATATATATATATATATATATCAGGCTTATGAACGGAACACAAAATTGAACGGCGTTCAGCTAAACGCACGTTCAATGATCGGAATGCGACTTTTTTTTTGAACGCTGAACGTCGAACGCCAAAAAAAGAGTTTTGTGTTCAGCGTTCGATTTTTTGGAGATTATTTTCTAATAAACCGTCATTCTTTTCAAAAAAAAATGTCATACTTTTTTCGGAAATTCTTTAAAAAAAGTTATCACTCTTTTCGGAAATTCTTTTCTAAAAAAACGTCTTTTTTTGGAAATTCTTTCTAAAAAAAATTCGCCATCACTTTTTCTGGAGATTCTTTAGTAAAAAAATGTCGTCACTTTAAAAAAAATTCAACGCTGAACGCTAACGGAACCTTGAACGCAAAAAGATTGAACGGAACGCTATTTTTTTAACGCTGAACGCTCACAAGCCTGATATATATATATATATATATATATCTAATAAATAAGATAATCCAACTTCAAATGAATTCGTTGTCCTTAGTAAAATTATCAAATGTCTATCAACATGTTCATTTCCTAATATTATAAACCGGTGAAAGTTATTACGGCACCATGGGTCAATTAAACACACTTTAATGAGGGTGCAAGATCAACTTCCCTTAATTGAATTACTCATACATCTCTTTCATGTTTAAGGGATTTGTATTATTATTTTTACCAAATGAGAATAAAAGAGGGAGAGTCCGAGAGATAGAAGGAAAGAGAAACGTAAAGAGAGAAAGACGAGTGAATTAATCTCCTTGTGTTTCAAAGAATTTGGGAGAAAGAAATATATATGAAATGATTAGTAAGAAGCAATGAGGAAGCCCCTTTTTCAGAATTTACGGGTCCAAAGTTTTTTTCCATGCACAAAGTCGTTTTTCTTACTCCGGAACTCTTCGGGACGTGAAGGTGTCTCTCTTTCTGTTTCTCTTTCCTTCAATTTCTCGAACTCGCCATTTTTCATTCTCTATTTTTTGGTAAAAAATAATAAAAATGTCTACCGTGAGTCCCTCAAGAAAAAGGCGCCCGAAAGTAGAACCTATCCAAATAATTTTATTCCCTTTTTCTATGAAGCAACCCATCAATTTTACTATGCGTATATATACCAACACCAAGAACATTTTTTCCAGGCCTTTGAAACACAGTAGGCCTCTTTATAGTTCTTTGTAAAGAGGGTAGAACCCCTGCTTTCCTACTCATAAAATGAAAGGAAGCTGAATCATGCTTAATCCTCTTCGCTTTCAAAGCTTAGAAAATTGTTTCCTCATAAAAATAAATAAATAAAAGCAAGCCTCTCTATATCCAATGACCATACAATGGGACTGCTCTACATTTCATCCATTACTCCATTATACTTAGTTTAAAGCACATGTTTCTTAACTCCAAAGTTTTTGTTATTCTAATTCATTAAAAGAAACATATTTTGTTGTGACACAATATAATTTTTGCAGATATAATTTCAAATGTTAATCATAAATACCAGATAGAACATATATATATATTATTTTTAATCACATATATTTCAGTTATCCCTATTTAAACACATCAGAGAGAAAACTAAAAAACGAACATAGTACATAAAATAAAAAAGCAAATATGTACCAAATAAGATAGTTTTCAAAACAACCATACATAAAGTATTAAACGGACAGTGAACTTTAAGAAATAGCATCAAAAACATTCTAAAAAATTAAATTAATTTAAAACAGCGTTGACAATGGAATTAGATAATTTTATTTTTGTAAAATAAACATAAGCTATGAGGGTTTGAAATTTGGCAATGATTTTAGAGGCGGTCCTGAAGATTTTCGACTGGGGATGAAAACTGTAGAGCTTCTCATCCCGCGTTGATTGTCTCCCCAAAAGTTCCTCAAAGGTCTTGTCCATTTCTTCCCAAAGCCTGTTGACTTCTCTGCAGTCTCTGAAGACATGAGGTATTGCTTTGTGTTCTTCCTCCCCACACATCACACACTTGTTTCCTCACCTAAATAATACAGTCCAAAACAGATCCTGTATTTGAGATAAGCCTGTTTGGATGTTAGGATCGGATCAAATATGGACGTCATGACGCATTTTTATTCTCTTCGAACACAAGCATTGGAACCTTTAGTTTTTTTAATGACTTTATTTGATTATAGTTATTGTATATAGATATGTATATATAATTGCACATTATAGTTCAAAATTAAAACCCTAACTAAAGTCAAAACAAATTGAAATCACATATAAATGTACAATCAATCAATAGCAGCTACAACTATATCTATCACGTAAAAATAAAGTTTAGTTTATGTGTGAGGTCAAACGGTGGGTGCATCTTTCTTAATTCATCATTTAAAATATATTTGGGACATATTATTATGGTTGTTTCAAACCTAATATTAAGCATAATTTTCTTAGGTGGTTACTATTTTCCTCCCTTATTTATACGTTTTGATGATACATTTATTGTCTGGTTCTTAGTATGGTAAGCAATTTTATTCCGTTAACATTAAAACGTGATAAGGGAAGAGCCCATTGAATGGATTCGACCATGCCATTGATATTGTTCATTAAGAGAAGACACTTAACTGTTACGTGAGATGACAGTTAACAGTTTATATTCACACATCAAGGGCCATGGGAGAGGTGAGGATGCTTCATTTCATACTGTCAACTGCTTTTAGTCATCCACTCTTCTTTCTTTCCATCAATGGCATGCTATAAACAGTCCCTTTTATTATACTTATTCATGAGCCCCTTGAACCAATATAACTAAATATATAAACACTATATACGCTTGATTCATAATGCAACATAGAAGTGTAAGGGATTAATATTATATGTAACTATAGTGAATTATAAGAGGACTGCATAGAGTATATTTCTCCGAGTTTATCCATTATTTTTCAACTGGTTAAATTTATTAATTTTCTCAAATTTGTACAACTTATTTTCAACGAGTGAGGATCCTTCATCCCATGGAAGCCCATGAGGTCCACGACTTCAGTGGCGTACCCACTTGGGAGGGAGACAGCTACTTTTGCATGCCACGCAATATCAGTGTGGAACTTGTCTAAGGCCTTGAGGTCGGCATCTACCCTTCACACTGCCGGGACCGCAGCTAGGGCCATTGGACGCAGCGTCCCCATATAATCCATTCTGCATGGGCATTTTTATATTTTTAATAGGATTTGATAATTTTATTGTTTTTTTATTTATTTTCAGACTAGTTAAAAATGTAACTAATGTGCTCCATGGCAAATATACTTGATTGAACACACACTTAATCATAAAACTTAGTAAACATATATATATATATATATATTCTGCTCGTTTATGAAAAGGTACAGCAAATTTATGAATAATATATTGTATTTAATGCATTCGGAACTGTCATAGATTGCGGCTCATGAGAAAAATTACTTAAGATATTTTCTTAAATAGGATATTGTTATCTATTAACCTAGATGTATACTTTCATAGTTAAAATTAGGACTCATTTTCTAATCTATCTTGCTTTTTAAATTGTAGGCTTTTTCTTTCTTCCACCAATTCACGTTCGGGGAAAAAGTCACATTTTGATATCTTAAAAATGAACAATACTAGTGTTGGTTACGTGTAAGCCATAATGAGAGAATATTAACCTCTCATAGCGATACATATACATACATTTTACATAGTTAAAGGTCCAAATAGCATTACTTCTAGTCTCTAGTTGCTTAACATTCTATCATATTTTAAATTGTAATATGGTTTATGGCTTTGAGGGATGACTTTATAGTATTTATCTTTTTTGAAATGAAAATCTAACTGACCCATAGAGTTTTATTTTTGCTTCTATAACATCTCAACTTCGAAAAAAGATATTCTAGTGCAAGATGAGGCAACATCAATAGTCTATAGATCCCTTACTACCTAGGATTAAATAGTCATAATACACTTTTCAACCCTACAAAAGGATATGAAAAATGAGCTTCTTTGAGAGTTTACCACAAGATAAACTATACTTGTAATGCTTAAAAAAGAAGATAAGTTTTGATCAATCTTTCTACTATTTGTGTTGGTGTCCAAGGTAAATATGTGGATATTTTACTAATACCTCAAAATTGATTGCGTAACTGTAATGTTTACACAATTTATCTTCATATTTTAAAGGTATATAATAGCATAATTTCGATACGAATCCTCAATTCCTTCTTCAAGAGATCTCAGGTCAGTAAAAGTAAGTTGGAGGATAAATAAGTTTCCGAGTATGGTTCATTGGATTTACTTCATCTGCATTAAAGTATTACCTTTTTGGAAATTTATTAAGTATATGTACGGAAATAAGATATTTGTTTTGCTCCAAAATAAACACCACAAGTGGCCAATAACTTATATTGGCTGAAAATCCATTTGTTGATGGTTCTTATTGACTTCTCTTTTTTACTTTGTTCATAATCATATTGAATATATTAGGAAAGATAAAAAAGAAAAACTATTTTAGCTGTAATAAAAACTCAAAAACTAGATAAACTCACATCCGAGTCATAGAGATTATATATTATTGAAGACGAGGTCAATATTCTTCAGGGGTATAAGGCCAATTTTTAAAATTTGGGTTAAGGTTGATATTGACCAATCTGAAAGAATAAACTGTAGCGCGAAGAGAAGAAAAACTCAGTGTTTCAGCTCTTTGCAAATCCCACGTTCAATACTCAATGGTTTAAAAGAAAAAAAAACCGCCTGCAAATACTCATTTATAAATTGAGAAATTTAAGGAATTAAATGATAATTTAGAAAGATGAGTTCATCAAATTGTGAACATGAAAAAAACATCTTAGCTGGTGTTGGAATCTGGCTCCCTTTCATATTCGAACATGCAGTCAATTATTAATTAGATTGAAGTATGTGTAATTTTCTTTCATAAGCAGGTAGTCCAATTTTCCATGGTCTTTAAGAGGTGGTGGTCTAACATGATTCTTTTGAGGTCCATTTATGGTTTGGTCCTTCGGAGATCCCATTCGACTAACGACTGGGTATTAAGGAAGGGTTCAGTTCAGCATATATGTTAACTTTTAGACCCAGAAGGTATAGTATTTTTTATAAGCAAAAACGATGTTAATGGATTATATTTTTTGGTCAACGCTACTAAATCAATTGACCTCTAATCGGCATGACCGGCTCGTTTTGAAAAACAGAAATAAGTCTTTCCTATTCTTTGAAGTTTCTCCTGTATTTTTCAACCAGTTTATTTTCTTGTGAAATGAATAAATATTTGGTTTTGGCAAATATTCATGTCTTTAAGGGGTTAAACTCAATATGTTTAAGCCTTTCTGTAGATCCCCAATCTATTTCCCATATGTTTTCAATTAACAAATTGAAATACACTACAAAATAGTGCTTCATATGTTGAATTTTCACACTTCCTTATCTCGACAAAAAAGACTTACTTTTGTAAAAATTTAAATTATAATATTTATGCATGTGTATCCTTACTTATTATCTTAGGTTTTTATTTATTCCTCTTCTTTTATATTTTTATTTTTACATATTTAAAAATTGAACTGTTGAATAATGTTTTTTTGTTGTTGAGTAAATACTCCTAAATATATTTTTATATAACTTTATTGTCGCATATTTTAAATACAATTTCTATTTTACAATTTATTTACAATTTTTTACAATCTTTTACAATTATTTCTATGAGGATGAATCATCCTCATAGAAATTTGATGAATCGAAATTACCACTAGAAGTACAAAAGATTGATATGGAATATTTGGAAGTAGTAACGGAATAATTTATTTGTCTAAAAACAGAAGCTCTAACCTTTCTACGATGTGATCTTTTCTATGTTTGGGATGCGACAATAGTAAGAAACGGATAATACTAATATTTGTAGATACAGTGATATTTTTGAGAGGTTGTGTTGTTGATACCCCCCCCCCCCCTCAAAGCAAGGTCTTTATTTGTAAATTTAAAACTATATATAAATAATATAAATTACATAATATTTTGTTGCTATTTCTATTGTTGCCATATGAACAAAGACCTCAACGCTTAAGCATTGAAAACTTGCATAATATAGTTGAATATGCTTCTTTAATGACTACTTTAATATTACACATGAAGCGAAAAATTGTTTGTGTCAGAAGAACCTTTATCAATTCATCACAAACACAATTACTAATATACCCAGGTTAATAATGTACTCGTTGTCCATAAGGCCGAAGGAGGCTGTCATGGCTTTGGTCTGTAGGATCTTAGCGGCGCAGTCTCCAGGGCATTATACACATACTCCCAGGTTCGATGATCACGAGCTTAGAGAGAAACAACGATTCGCTCCGATGATACACAGGGCAACAAAAAAATATTTTTGAAAATCGTCCGGGGTTTTCCTGCTGAATTAGACTAATTTTGATGCTCTGAGTCCGAAAATGACCTTGGTTTTGCTCAATCAGGTCAGGTGTTTTTGCTACATAAATTTTTAAAAATCGATTTTTTGTAATTAAAAAGAAAAACCCAAATTTCTGTGGATCATCAGCTGAGAAACCCCTGACGATTTTTTTCCCATTTCCTCAAGAAATAAAAATAAACGTATCCAAATTTAATGTGCGTTACATGACACAGAAGTTCAGAATTCACGGCATAAATCGGCGTTTTCTTCGATTCCCATGTGTAGCAGTGCTGTGTTGTCTCGCTTCAGTGACCAGCAGTAGTCCGCCATCATGACTGCATCCCACCTCCCCTGGTACCTCTCCTCCATTAGCGCATGTCCTGATGGAACCTTTCTCCCTGCTCGTCGCTCATCGCCCCGAGATTTTCAGGAAACTTCTCCATGTGTGAAACAGGAAGTGCATCTTTATACTCATCAAACCCGAGTTTTTGGAAGGCTCTATCATGGTGCTAATGAGTCTGGCGTGGTTTGCTGCCTTCGTGTTCCCCAGGAAGTTGTCACCACCTGCCCAAACGATTTCCACGCGGCGCACTCTAGCGTGCTCATGGAATTTTGGAACTCTGTGTCCTTTATAAGCTTCCGTATCTGTGGGCCATCGAAAATGCCGGCCTTCACCTTCTCACTGGTCAGTCGAGGAAAGGCTCGGCACAGGTAGTTGAAGCACCTCCATCCTTGTCGGAGAGCGCGCGTGAACTGTTTCATTAACCAAGCTTCAAGTGTAGCGTGGGATCAATATCTTCTCCTGGTCACAAAAGGTTCGTGTATGATGTTTCTCGCCCCAGGTACTAACTGATCTCGCGCCGGCCACTCTTCTTTACATAGTGCTGGACTCTGTCTCGACTGTCCACATACATATAAAGCATGGGTACTTCGTAAACCCGGACTGCTGTCCAAGTAGAAAGTCACCATCTTTAAGTCGACGCAGATGATCCATTTGTGTGCTCATATTGGATTTTGTCGAGTACGTACTTCACTGCTTCATATTTCTCTTTGAGAGTAGTGGGAGTGCGCAAGAGGATTGAGGCAAACTTATGATAAACACAAATAATTATTTATAATATTATTCGTGTCTGTGAATTGTAATTCGATATATTTTTCAAGAAAATATGGGTTGAACACAAAACCGCTGATATTATTAGAATATGTATAGCTCGTCAGGTAGGCCTATGGCTGTATCTCAAAAAGTTGATCTGATGGAGCAAATCAATGTGATATTCGGATCAGAACACCAAAATTAGTCTAAAATCAGCTGAGAAACCCCTGACGATTTTTTGGCTGTTGACCAGTGTTATATTCCATAAATACTACAATTTTATTGATACCTTTTTTAAGTTTGAAGCAATGCATCTTGGTGACTTCACGTAACTTTACTTCTTTGTTATGTTGTCAACTGACAAATATCAAAGACGCAACCCTCTCAAAATAAACACTGCATCCACACATTTAAGATAATCAAGAATGTATTGTTTTATATTTGATCTTTTTAAAGACATGTCTTTAAGGTGTGTTTTACCCTGACATTCTAAACATAATGTACTATTTTATACATATTTTAGATGATATTTTTATATTTATAGTTTGAACGTGAGAGAATAAAACGTAGTTTGTAGTAGTTAAAAAACTGATGTAGTGCAACGACGGAGGTTACTAGATACAATTTCATCAAAAATCAAAAATTGAAGTTTACTAACGATTATCTTAACTCTCTAAAGATGTCCGAAGATCAAAAGATAAAATATCAAAAATAATCTTTGGTCAATACTATATTTTTTATACATATGGTTATCTTAAAAGAAACATCACTTCAGAAAAACCATTTGGTTTGGTCCAAACAACTGGATTGATTTATACTAAATCATTTTCTTTTAATCATATATTAAAGGGTTATGATTCTTCTTCTTTCCAATATAATGATGGATTGGAATACTCTTAACTCAATTGTATCATTACTTATAATACAGGGTGGGGCAAACTAACTTCCTTTTTTAAAATTTGTGGCATTTGGTGTGTAGTTGTAGTGGAGAAGTGAGCGTGGGCTCATTTCAAAGAGGCAGGCGTAAAGTTTTCTTGGAAATACAGTCAGTCACTATCATGCGTTGGAGCAGATAGGAGCGTGCGTTTGCCGTGGAGGCGTATTTTTCCAACCATCAGTCTGTGATTGCAACCCAGCGCTCTTTTCGCACTCATTTTAATGTTGCACCTAGAGGCCCTGTTCCGGACCGGAAGTCAATCATTGCATGGGTCAAAACGTTCAGAGAAACCGGGAGTACAACACAACAAAAGAATTCGTATAGCTAGGCGCGTCAGAACACCTGAAAACATCGAGGCTGTGAGGACTTCAATTTTGCAATCTCCACAACGTTCTGCCCGCAAACATGCATCCGCTCTTGCACTATCAGCTCGCTCAGTGAGGCGAATTCTCCATGAAGATCTTAACTTCCACCCATACAAATAACAATTGTTCAGGAACTTTCTGTTGCTGATTTCACTGCTCGGAGGAATGCATGTGAAGCTCTTCTCGAAAACATTGCTGAAGATGCCATTGTTTACTTTAGTGATGAAGCTCATTTTCATTTATCAGGAAGCGTCAACAGACAGTAACCAAATAAACAATATCCCGCCGATACGCTGGCGAGGGTAATGGAAAGTACCAAAAATAGGTTTGTCCAGTATCGATTCTGGAGGATGTCATCTAAGTGGTGTGATTTTTAAAACTATGTAAAATCAAACTTTAAAGATGTGCTTTCATTATGAAACAAAAATAAAACCTTCTGAATTACACAGCTTGTTTTATTGCCTTTGGAAAAAAAGGAAATTAGTTTGCCCCCCCCTGTATATCTTAACATTCCATACACAAAAATAAATTAGAATAAGCTCTGTTAGACTTTCATCATCATTTTTGCAATTACTGCTTCCTAATTTTGACACATTGACTTCTTATTTGGTATGCACGTCATGGCTTGAAACATGTATGGATTTTTTTTTCAATAATATGGTACACAACCAATATAAAATTTGCATATTGATATTTCAAAAAAAAAAATGGCAAAAAAGAGAACGAAGCCAAAGGAGCATGATAAGAATAATAACAGAAGATTCCAAATCTTTTAATTATACAAAAGCTTGAAATTTTTACATGAACAATAGATGGACTCTTTTTTTTGCTTTGAAATTAATAAAGTGATCTATTAGATTAACAAAATATAAAAGACATGGGGTTGAAGACTGGCACGGAAGAGGCCCTTGAAGAAGAAATGGAATTTCCGCCTTCATCATGACAACGCTCGTGTGCATACGTCCAATGCCACGACCACTTTCCTGAAGCGCAAAGGTGTTGTGCCAGTTCCTCACCCTCCCTATAGTCCAGACCTTGCGCCTAGTGACTTTTGGCTCTTCTCTCATCTCAAAAAAGAGCTTGGAGGATCGTCATTTGAGTGTGTGGAGGACTTGAAGAATTCTGTCGGCCGCATCTTCAGACCATCCCCAAAGAGAGCTTCACAGAGACATTCTAAGAGAAATGGGTGAAGAGGTGGAATGATGTGATTGCTTGCAATGGTGACTACATTGAAAAGTGATAAAATAAACCTCCCGTATCTCAAGCCATTTCCGAGTTACAGTAGCTGCGAACGAATTAATGGAACGTCCCTCGTATATATATATATATATATATATCATATATATATATATATATAGATATATATATAATATATATATATATATATATATATATAATAGTACTCTTGACCAATGTCAATGTGCTTATATAGAAATAAAAGAGTCACTGAAAAGATCAAAAATAATCTTCACATTTGATATATGGCAGCCATGCTAATCTTAAATAATCATATTATGGACTCTTACAAGTTTTCTCAAATATATCATAACCTTAATTAAAAGGAATCGCTGTTTACCTCTTACATTATGTCATAAAAAATGTCTCAATTAGCAATATTCCTACCCTTTTTTTGTACCTCGTTACAAAAATATATTTTATTTCGCCTTCAATCAAATTAAATGATCCCCTTATTATAGCAAACACTAGATTCAATCAATGGTTAAATGTTTGTAGATAGTGGGGTCAGTATCATTTGATTTTAGAAACAAATTTTTTTGATAGTCAGCAGACTATAAGCATTTATTTTTCATTTCAAAACAAACACAGAAAAACAAGTATAAAAATTGGCATAGATTGAAAACATAAGTAACAAAAAATTAAAATATGTTAAACCAGTACTAAAAACAATTATGCTTTCAGATTTTTTAACATTTAGAATAGTTTTGTAATATTTATCACTGAATCACATTAAATTATTTTTTTTGCTTTTATTGCATAAATAAAAAACTGTGTTTGTAATAATTGCGTTGTAGGTCCGCTTCTTCTCCTACGTAGAATGATATGAAGTCGTTCTTGGAGGTTGTAATTTTCCAGTGCTTTAATTATTCCTATCGTTTCTTCATAAAACTTGAGGAGTTTCTACAAGACCATAGAAGGTGTTCGAAGTTTCGGGTTCCTCTCTGCAGAAATAACAGTTTTTTGTTCCTTCTCCACTACCGAAGTGTTTCCCAACTTGGAGTGTTCCGCTGAGGACCTGTACTTGAACCATTTTCTGCAGAGGTCAAAAGAGGTTTTTAAAGGCTTTAATCCATAATTTAATGTCTCGATCTATCTCCCTCCTGGAGAGGTAATTTAAGAAGGGCGAAAGAGTAGCCTTCGTTCCGCATCTTCTCAAGACTTTGGGGCCCCATTGGAAAAAAAATTATCATAAGGGAGTGACAGGTCTATTTTTAAACTTTGGTGGTCTTGAATGTGTTTTATTCTATGGAAAGAGCATCTTCCCTAAAAGGCTGTTTTCAAATTCCAGGTCCCCCAAACACGACAACCCTTGGAACGTTTGAAAGGTCCTCCTTAAAGAGGATATTGCCATCCATTGCAGGCATTTGCCAACCAAGGTATTCTCAAATTTAGCAATAAGTGGTGTTGCTGCTTCGCTCATTTCCTGTAGAATAGGACACATGAGTGAGGATTTTCTTAAATTTGAAAATAACCCTTATGGAGGTCTTTTTTAAGTCTTCTGTTTGGGAGATCAGATATTGTTTTCATTTTGCCCAATCCTCTGTACAATCTTTTAACCTTGTAAACCATCGTGAGTCAGTTTTCTCCACATAGACGAAAAATCGAGAACACCAAGACCGATGAGGATTATGTAGCTATTGTGAGAGAGGTTCTTGTACTTGGAGAGAAGGAAATATTTTTCCTTTAGGGAGTTAACCGTGTCGTGTCACGGTTATATGGTCGTAAGGAATGACCTTAAGAAGGTGAATTACTTTTGGGAGAATATAAATATCCAGTGATTATTTTATTCCAGAATCCAAGA
>CP045890.1:8554992-8578056 GCA_013387185.1 Caligus rogercresseyi | reverse complement strand
CCTTGTTTTTGTCGTGAGTTTTACAGAATCATCAGCGTTCCTCTCTAATCTTCCCAAATGTGTCGACTATTTTCTATACCCCTTCCACAATAATTTTCTTGTGTGCAATCGAAAGAGCTATACAGATTGGAATAGTATTGTTTGATTTCCTTGCAAATGTAATCCGGGTTTTACAAAAATTTCTCCATTTGGCGCGAAAAGAAACAATTAGTTTTAGTATTTCTTCTCTTCAATTCCTGAGTTGATTGAATCATTTATTTCGGCAAGTTTCAGCTTTTTTCTATAATTCAGATCTGCTTCCCTAAATAACTGATCAACTCTGAACTTCTTTTCTTCTGTGCTCATGCCTGCCGCCGAAATTTACTCTAGTTTAGCGAGATCCAATCATTTTTATTGGCTTTGATAGATCTTTTGTGTCGCAACATTTTTCTGATTTTATTAAACATATTTTCTACAATAGAAAAGGTATTATTAAAACCGATCAAATCATTAAAAGACGTTAAAATAATGTTCTTTATTGTAGAAAATGAAAGGAAACAATTTTACCGAATGAAAAAAAAAGTTTATTGATGAATTAGTGAGAACTACCATGTTGTTTGTTTGTATAGCTCTTACAATATATCCACTGCATCGGAAATTAATCTGGCATCTCTATCAGTATCATAATGTTATCCCTATTTGTATGATCAAAATCTTCATTCTTCTCCTTTATATCTATATTTTATTTACCATGTACAATGTGTGTGTGTGTGTGTGTGTTGTATATTCCCCACAGAATTATCATTTCTCAAGAGAAAACTCTCAGGAGAGGCATAAGAAAAAATCTCCTCATAAAGGCATAGGTTGACTAAATTATTATTACTATTATTTATTTTATTTTATCACCTCATTAAAACTTAAAACTATACCTCCTCATCCCTGAAACTTCATTCTACATCACACACAAAATATATGTATATATACACATATATCATGCTATAACTCTATATACATATAAGCAAACTTCCTCACAAAAGCCATAAAATTAAATATGTTTCACTTTTTTATAAACATAAAGAGGTTTATTTTTCATTATTAAATGAGGTTGACATCATTAGAGCTAACAAACCCAAAAGCATTTAGATATTTTAATGCATTGCTACCATGTAAAAACAAGAGGTCATGGAGGGATAGATGGACATATTAAGAGGCGATATAATAACGATTGTTTGGTGCAACATCAAAGCCTTCATCAATCCTTATAAAATATCATATTTTGGGATTGACCCTTCTGACTGTATTAGATACGGTTTGAAACAAGAATATCAAATCTCAAAGTACATCAAAGAGGAATAAATAAATACCAAAATAAATCAATAAATCTGCCAACTGAATATCCGTCTCCGAGTATTAAATACCTTTAAATGAATATATGAATGAAGACTTCGGCAAGAATCTGAAAGTTATTGATCGCAGTTACAGGGAATTTTTTTTAGGAGAGAGTAAGAGCCATGCAAGGAAGATGCAGTTTTAGCCCTATGAAAAAATCTTGTAGCCATCGTCAGCTATCGGAGCCAAGTTACACCCATCCTGGTAGCTTGTAAAACTTCCTATCTGATATGATTATTCGGTCGACCTCTGATAATATTTATTATATTATTATTTTGAAATTCCTTCAATCTATGGTTTAGCAGTTTTCTGATCACGTTAGTTCAGTATGTAAGCTTGTTCAGCTCCCAATGTTAAGGGTGCAGGTTCGACTACTGAGGGGGGAAATATTTATTGATAAACCTTGTTGAAATATTATAATGTAACATAAAAAACCTCTGGAATTGTGTTTAGTCAGAACTAGGACTGAGATAAGATATCTCCGATTCAACACACGAGGACAAAATATGAGATAGGGTTATTTTTTCGGTTACAATTTATTAGTATACAATTGAGTATAGATAATAATAAGACTAAGTATGTCTTCAAGCAGTCATACATAAAAGTAAACCAAATCCTTTCGAAGTCGTCGTACGTAAAAATTCTTAAAAAAATAAGAAACAAGGAAATCGACTGACTTTAAAAGAGTAAGCGAGTAAATACCCACAACAAAAATGCGGCTATAAAAAGGTTTACAATAAATTGGCGCACGATGAAATTACAGTAAACCTTTTTTAGATGCTTAAAGATTGGTGGTATAGAGCAAAGCAAGTAATTATAAAACAACAATTACAAAATAGAGCGCGTTGGCATAATTCAATACTTGTCTAAAGAACCACCGGCTTGTAGAAAAAATCGAACTGGCAGACAGATCTGGGCTCCCGACACTCAACTAGACCGTTGTTAGACAGTCTGTCATTGCTCCGTGGAGAAGAAACTGACTTCCTGTGGCCATTCTATGAAACTCATCGTGGCTGTTAACATTTCTAAAATCTGAATAAGGCTCTAGAGATGCTCCAGACATGGAGCTCATGAATTAGATGGAACTTGCACGCCTTAAAAAATAGACTTTGCTGGTTGAGGCGATTGATCAAACCTTATGTTGTTCTTTACTCTACAGCGTATTTATTGCTTTGTATATATAAATAAATGGTTTGTACAAATATGAGTTTTTGATATTTTAATTAATTTTTGTGAATTGCATCATATGATATCTAATATGCTGACTGGCTCCATAGCGATGGGGCTATTGAGCCTTCTAAGTATTGACGGATCTGTTGTTTTCCTCTTCACGAGGATGACATAATATTTGAGAGCTCAAACAATGTTGAGCTAAGGAATATGAGCTCCAAAAAAGTTATTTAAAGCCCTCAATCAACGCAGTGCCTAATATGGTCCCTAATTTCCCAAGAAACGTATCCACCAAAAGTCAACACTGCCTACATTGAGAGTAAAAAATTTCGGTAAAGGATTCAATACACTTTTACTGTCTATCTAAAGCAGAGATGCCAGGGTGAAATCGGTCAGGGGCCGGACTGTTTTCAAGTGGGACCTCGGGGGGCCAAATTACCGGTACATTTTTGGCCTCGCAACACTAAACACTAAACAAAAGTAAATTTAAATTTGTTGATATTGTATCATAATATTATTTATTTATAAAACACTTCTCAACCACTAACGTAACGGGCCAATGAGATATCCATTCGGGCCGGTTCCGGCCCGCGGGCCGTCACCATGGCACCACTGATCTAAAGTATGTTCAGATGAAATCGATTTTTCAGTAACTTTAATTAGTGATATAACATATACTACAAAAACATCAGTTTGGATCATAGCAACGTTAATCACCTTATAACAAACGGAAAGTTCACCTCAGTTTGCCCCTTCCGAACATTGTAGTTAGTTAAAACTTAGTTGAACTGTTAGTAGATATGACTTTTCATCTGTATTTGAGGGAATGCAATAGCCGTGTGCCTTAATGCATGTTCAACACTCAATGTTGGAGGCGCGGGTTTGAATCCCGAGAGGGGATGGCCATTTTTGGTCTACCTGATTGATAAGATCCTAGGTTCGAGTGACTAATTCGATTATTTAAGGCTATAATGCTTATTTATATTCATTCAGATGCAATTCTATCAAACCACATAGGTAAAAAAGAAAATATTTTGGCCCGAAATTACTAAAATAATCTAAAGTGGAGCTGATCAGTAACTCTATCTAATGTCAATCATTATTATGAATTGGGATATTGTTGATTACAAAGCGCATTCCTGAACAGCACTGTAAAATAGATAATTGAAGAAGCTTTGTTATCAAACTATGATAAAATATAGTTTCTCTAATATTTCCATATATATATATTGACTCAAGTGATAATACAAATGTTATTCAGATACCCCTCTCAACGATGATGAAGATGTTCGTCTTGTTCTTTGAACATGCTTCAAATATGCTAATCATATGTGCCAAGAAAAAAATGTATAAAAACTTTATTCCCCATTTTAAAATGTACTGACTACAACGACTACCTATCTGTCTAAAAATGGATATGTAAAATCAGAAGAAGGCATTTACATTCCAAAGGCATTCAAAAAGAAAAGAAAAAGGGTTGCAATGCAAATTCGTAGGAACATAAAAAGAGATTGCTTTAAGAAGGAAAATTTCATAATAATAATCTTCTTCTTTTTATTTTCTTCACATTGAAATGTTAGAAAAATAATCTTTTTTTTTCAGATATGTGTATTTTCCTCATTACCGCTTATGCTGTATTGAAGGAAATTAAAGTTATTATTATCAAACTTGAACCTTAGGGGCGTAGGTACATATATTGTATCTTTATATATATGTATACATATACACATAAAGAAGAAAGGACTCTCAACAACCAGTGAAAGAGAGCTTTGTTTTCATTCGTTCCTTTTGATTTTAAAAGGTGTACAACTACTTCCAAATCATTATGAAATATATATATATATATATATATATATATATATATATATATGTCATGTAAATGTCACAATATTTTTTCCTAAATTTTGTAAGTAGAAAGTATAATAATTTTCTTATTCTAAAGCTCTTTAGTCGATGCGCCAAATGTCAATATTTGAATGTTTCGTGATCCTTGGAAAGGGTTAAATACATAAATATATTTGATAGTTGCATGCTGAAAAGTCAATAATTGCAGAGGCAATTTTTTTGTAATATTAAGAATGTCAAGTTTTAAAATTGGTTAGTGGAAAAATATGTTAAAATGAAATGGATATATATTTTTTTGTTGAACAAAATAGGGTTATTTGATTATCATTTGCGTAGAGCTTTATATACAAGGGACCCGATTAATCCGTCGGACACTAGTAAATACTACACCCGACTGCTTAATATTTTTTATTTTTCCTTGATACTAACTATAGGCTTATTATTATTATTATATATATATATGTTATATATATATACTATTAAAAAAAGAATTCTGTTCGTTCGTTCGTTTCCCTGTATTTCCGAACGGTTCATTAAATCATGACGAAATTTTCAGTGAATAGTTATGTGAGCTCAGGGAGTGTTTTAGTGGGGTTGTCAACTACCGGAAAATTTGTCATCAACATGCTTATTTTATTTGCCAAAAAGTTCTGTGGATGATTGTAAGGTAGTAAGACGTGTTTTTTCTTTATTCAGTATTTACCGGAAAATTCGTTTTCTACATAATTACATAAAAATATTTTTTATCTGTCCCTGTCTTTCCCCCCAAATTTAAGGTTTGTAGAAAATAACAACTTTTTTATAATGTTACATCGCGCTAATCAAATTTTGAAAATGCCTAGAGATGGAAAATAATGTCAACCACTCAACTTTTCTTGATCAATATATGAAGTCGTACTCTCTTAACTTTTTGCTGTTTCCCCCATCAAAGGAGATCAAACAAATACTCTGATATTCTGCGCTACCATACATATTTTCCTATGTTCCCTGTGAAATGACTTAAAAATAACGTATTTTATTATGTTTAAATACCCAGCCTTTAGGAATACAAAACGGAAAAAATGGCAATGAAGACCCAATGATAACTTTTTAATAAACTGATTTTAATATAAAAAGTCACATGCGATGACACCTCTGAAATTATTCGTGTGATAGAACTTCATGGGAAATGTTGTATTTGAGACGTTTACCACTTCTATGCAGCATACTTCCAAAGTATATATTCCCCTAACTATATTATTCTATGCATTTGAGTATCAACAGCCAAATAATTTTTAATGCAGTTTTACTCATAAATTACAATACTTTTAAAATAAGTAATTTGATTACGTTGCAGACGGTGTATACCTTATAGCTCTCCTGAATCCATAAAAGCTTACTAATTTGGGATCGGAGTAATATTTTAAGGCCTAACTAATTTCTTGTAGACACAACTCTTCTTTTTAGTATCTTTTATGGGTTCAATTTGAAATCAAGGCATAGAAGGGGCTCCGCGGTCATAATCACTTCGTGTGAAGAGTGCAGATTCGCATCTCGAGAGGATACTGTTTTGTAATCAGATAAATTGAAATAATCGGAGTTTCGTTCTTCAATAATTTAAACACTTTAATTAACACTTTTTTAATTCTTCAAAAACATTTTATAAGACACCGACCAAGAAAAAAAGTGTAAAAGTATTTTCAAGTGATACATTATATTTGTATATAAACAAAATATATATGGTGAATTTGATGATTATGTTTGTCAGAGAAATATTTTTAAAGATGATTGAAAAGGAATACAAAGTTCTGTAAAAAGTAATAATAAGTAGTTATACTTTTTTAATATTATAGTGTCGCTTCTTGGGACTGCCACAATATTTATTATTAATAACTAAAGAGTTCCTTGGATGACATTTTAACCACATCTGTAATCTGTTTGTTATATTCTGTTAAATCATAAACACGGCATCAATTGAATGGGACTGAATAAATAAAACTGCAGTAGAATAGAAAAGGAATTTTCAATAGAGACGCACACAATGTACGTTGACAAGTGTCGAGAACGTCGCCCACTTTGGTATTTTGTCTTCGACAGCTATGCTCAGAAATAATTGTAGCTTCATCATACACACTCAAGCAACGCTTTCAAATATGAAAGCTAGGCTTGTCTGCTTTCGATGCGTAGTTTAGTTGCATCATGGTGCCATCCTACGAAGAGATGAAGGGCTATAAGTGGAATGAGGAGCTTTTGAGGTCCGACGAAAGTCATGGCATTGGTTAATAATGGAGGTGAAATCTCTAAGTCAACGATTGCTTCAACCTTAGGAGTGAATTTACGGACTGTTCAGTAAGAAGCTAGAGGACACATGGGACGTTGACGTCACCATAAAGAGGGCATAAAAGGAGGAGGGCGCTGCCAGGAAGGTCGGGCACCGTCTTCGTCGACAAGGTGATGAAGATGTCGAAGATGACTCAACCAGGTCTATGAGGGCCATGTCGAGGGCTCTGGGCTGCCATGAGAAAACAAAAGGGACTGTGTATCTGAGGATTTAAGGTGCAG
Organism: Caligus rogercresseyi; assembly: GCA_013387185.1. Classification (NCBI taxonomy): domain Eukaryota; kingdom Metazoa; phylum Arthropoda; class Copepoda; order Siphonostomatoida; family Caligidae; genus Caligus; species Caligus rogercresseyi. Next base: position 8,571,132 of record CP045890.1, on the reverse strand, counting down.
GACCCTGCCATGTGTCCAATATCTCCATGCAGTGGTTAACTGAGAACTGTTATGACGTCGTCACCAAGGATTTGTGGCCTCCTAACTCTCCCGACCTTATCCTTTGGACTATTTTATCTTGGGCTATGTTGAGAGACATACCCACAGACATCCCCATAGCACCAAGGCCAGCCTGATGGACTCCATCAAGGACGTATTCGGCAACATGGACAAGGAGATGGACAGAAGAGCCTGTAGCTGATTCAGAGGCCGCATCGAGGCCGTTATTGATGTATACGGTGATTATATCGAATGAATGGCTACTCTATACCTATATGTTCGCCACAGTTTTGATTTCAATAAACAAGTTAAAAAAGTATATTTTTTTTGGTAGAAAACATAGTTTGGCTACAATTTGATCCCCGCACCTGTACATCATGTGTTAGTTAGACAAAGAAATGCAAGAATTTAAAAATATTGCTGCCACAGTGAATATTCTGTTAGGCAAACATGCACCATACAAGACAATTCGTGTTCGCCGAAACACTTCTCTTCTTCTTCTTAGACCCGACACCCTCAATTGGATGCGGAGAACGGGACAAAGCGAGAGCAACCAAAAAGTAGTCCTATAGACAACTTCGGAACACGTGCGTCCGCCTTGTGAAGAGAGACAGAATCGAAACCGCCAGAAAAAGTATTAAAGTGGCGGGTGGACTCATCATCCACGACAAAATTTTGGTCAATGATCAGATCAACACTTCAGAGGGGCAAGAGCCAAGACCTTCCACTTCTGGAGGGTACAAATGGCAATCAGGGAAGTGCTAATACTTATTCTATACAAAAAGTCGAAAAAACTCCGAGCAAGGATAAAAGCCTCCACTGGGGTACCACAAAGGCAATTTCCGCCTTGCGGCAGCTGACCAACAACCAAAATTTTGCAGTGTGTGGGCAGAAAAACGATTATAAAAGCCGTACATAGTTTTGAACAACACTAATGCAATCAGTACGGACGGAATCCCGGTCCTGTTTTGGAAGGAGTGTACATCAGAACTTGTGACCCTTTGATGCACCTAGTGAATACGAGCATAATGAAGGCAACCTTCCCTAAAATGTTTAAGGAAGCAATAGTGCACCCGATACACAAGGGCTCAGAAAAAGACCCTCTGGCGGCCTCTTCTTAAGGACCAGTCACAGTGCCCCCAGCAGTTTCAAATATTATAGAACGTATAATGTGTGATCAGTAGGTGGCTTATCTTGAGGAAAATGATCTGCTTCCAGAACAACAGCACGGATTTAGAAAAGGTCGGTCCAAGACAATGCCATCATTAAATGCTATGATCTAAGCAAGCGGTCTGGTGTCCCGTGGTGGCAGCATTCGACTTCTCCGCAGCCTTTGACACCCTCAGCTCCGAAGTCCTAGAAGAGCGGTTAAATGCACTGTGGCATCAAAACACACAATTCCTGGTTCATGTATTACATGTCGGGAGGCAAACAGCAAGTGTTTTTTTTTTTGCCTATATGTTTCGATGAATTGCACCCGATAGGATATAAATAAGCATTGTAGCATTAAAATTAGTCTATCGAACCTAGGATATTATCAATGAGGTAGACCAAAATGACCATCCCTCTCGGGATTCGAACCTGCGCCCCCAACATTGAGAGTTGAACACGCTTTAACACGCACGGCAAGTGGATTGGAATGGCGCCTTTTCTGTCCTCCTGGCGGTTAAGGGGGTGTTAGACGAGGGTCGATCCTTGGGTCGGTTCTCTCCGTTGTCGTGACGACGGTCATGGCTACTGGAAAATGTCTAGGACAGGTCACCCGCTTCATCGACATTTTTTGGACGCCGTCATGGATGCCAGGTCGGCCATTTTCCATCTCCTGAGAGTCCCTCTGCCAACAACGGTAATATGGCCCTGTGGAATGTCTTCACAATATGGAACGCATATGGTGATCTGTGTGGAGCATCCACAACCGATATGGCTAAGCGTTTTTAAAGAAAAGTATGTGGAACTATTCCTCTATAACGTATTTAGGTATTTTTATATATTTTAAACAAATTTAGTTGTGCTTTATAATTATTTTATTAAATAAGTTTTATTAATATTGTTAAGAATTGTTTTTAGACCAACTAATCCTAGCTGATTCGTTATTTGAATAAAAATAATAAAAATAAATAAAATGATTACACACACACACACAAGTGCATCAATGATGACCCAAATTTGTCTCTTCTCAATCATTGGGTATCTCGTGACATCGTTGTAGGGAATTTTGTGAAAAGATCTTGGCCTGCACCTGTGTGAAATCAAGTTAATACAAGAGTTGAACCCGCTTGACCACTTCAAACGCGGGAATTCGTAAAATAAGCTTGAGGAAAATCCGAAAATCTTGCTGATTTTCACCATAAAATCATCCTCAGCGATGAATATCATTTTGGCCATATGGCATCGTCAACAAGAAAAATATGCGCTATTGGGCCGGTAAAAACCCAAACATGATTCATCGGGTGCCATTATATCCTGAAAAAAACCCTTTTTGGGATGGATTGCATGCTGGCAGTGTCATTAGGGCCGTACTTTTTCATGGACGATGACAATCGTCACGTCACCTTGAATGGAAATCGTTATCACGCTCTGATAATCATTTTTTTGACTTAAATTGCAGAATATGGATTTATACGACATGTTGTTTCAACAAGACCGTGTCACTTTACAAAAAGCAAATGTTACAATTGTTTTTTTTAGTAAGTTTGTTGAGTGTGTTATCTCCAGAAATAGACCAGTCAATTGGTAACCTCGCTCGTACGATTTAACACCTTGAAACTATTTTCTTTGGAGTCATGTGTCGATATTAGAAGAAATCAGAACGAATATTCAGTTTCAGCCAATTTATATGAAAAAGTAGCCGAAAATTCGGTTCAACGATCGGTCTTCGTAAAACGTGCACGCGGCGGGTCATTCAAACGACAACTAATTCATTCAGAAATTAATTTGAATAAAAGGGAATGTGATAGCCGTGTGCGTTGAGTCGTGTTCAACTCTCAATGTTGAGGACTCAGGTTCGAATCTATAGAGGGGATGGTCATTTTTGGTCTACCTCATTGATAAGATCCTAGATTCGATAGACTAATTTTAATGTTATAATGCTTATTTATATCCTGTCGGATGAAATTCTAGCGAACCATATAGCCAAAAAATAATAATTTGAATGTATTTTAATGTCGATACCTCACACCATGTTAATATTATTTATAATATAAAAAAACCCTTTACAATATGCTCACAGTATATAAATATATCATTGATATATCAATATTGTTTTAATTGAATAAAAATATACATATTCAAAAAACATTTTATTCATGCCTGTACAATTAAAAAAAATATATAATAAACCAATCATTCCATAATCAAAATAGGATAAATATGAAAATATTTCACTTTAGAATATTTCCCATTTGAGTTTAATTATGAAGAAATGAAATACGAGTAGTAATAGTTTGTAAGAAAAATATATCATACTTTAATTCTTTGTAATTATTTGAAGTGTATGCTAAAATATTTTCTTTTCTTATTAATCCTAATAAAGACAGCAATCTATTGAAAAAATGTATTTTATCTGTTGACTTGATTAGGCTATTACTTCAAATTGAATTTCATTTTATCATTTCAGTCACGCATGAACATGTATCACAAAATAAATCTAAAGGATTAATTTCTTTTTTGTACAAATTAAGTATCTACAGACTGGATCACTAGAATTGAGATTCCTCTTTGATAAGTCCTGCAGGTGCACGTATTCAAATTGCTCTTTTTTTTCTTGTGGATGTTGTTGATAGTCATGTAAGCTGCAATGTTTATTCAAATTAACATTCTTTTCTTTCCAGTAGAAATGGCTTCAGAACAGGGCAAATATAACCTAACCATATTTGATAGTCTGCCGACAGTCTTATGAACAAAAGAGAATATTAAACGGTCCAGGCCACCCACAACTGCCAGAAGGACCGTGTTTTTTTTTGCTAAGAAGAAGGAAGACATCCCCGTAGAGCTGAGAACGGTTTTCGTAATACCAAAGCCACACTGGTCTGGGTAGGCGTGACTACGGACAGGAAGAAGAATTAAGGAGGGCGTGAAGATCGATCAGGCAATGTACATGCATCTTATTTCAAAGGAAGTTGTTCTATTCGTATAAAGGGAATGCCAGACACTCCTTTGGTGTTCCAACAAGATGGGGCTCCTTATCACACTAGCAAATTGGTTCGGGATTTCTGCACTGACTTGTTTACAAACTGTTGGTTCAAGGAATTGTGGCCAACCTAGTCCCAAAATCTGAGCCCCATGGATTTCAGGATCTGGTCCATCTTGAAGATGAGGGTGTGTAGCGATTTCGGACCATCATAATAAATTCTGAAGAAGAAGCTGGGCCTCGTTATCCAAGGAGTAGATATCTTGCCTGTGCCTTTGAGGAAGTTCGAAGATATAGTAAAAGACAAAGGAGGATACGTTGAAAATAATAAAATAATATTTTAAATCATATACTTTAATATGTTTTTAATTATTACAATTTTTATGAAAAAAAACAACGAAATGAGAGTCTCAATTCTAGTAAGTCAGGCTGTATATGCTCAACTCTTTTGCTTTTCAATTTTTCTAGTGTGGATATAATTATAATTTGGGACTAATTGCCCTTTCCATTCAAATATTTTATAGCTATGACGCTTATAAAGATTCAAATCAAGAAAAATATGAATAGAGATAATATATTATGTTTAATACTCGTGAATACCAAGGTAAGTTCAAAGTGAATACATTATCATATCTCTATTGACAAATAAGCCTCAGTCATATACAATAACTGTGAGACAACATGATAAATAGTTTTTTCAAAGCATTTTTTTGTGCCTATATGGTACGATAGAATTGCAGATTCCGACAGGATATGAATAAGCATTATAGCAAATAAAATAGTCTATCGAAACTAGGATCTTATCAATGAAGTAGACCAAAAATGACCATCTCCTCTTGGGATTCGAACCTGCGCCCCCAAAATTGAGAGTTAAACACGCCTTAACGCACACGGCTATCGCACTCCCTTAAAATTTGTGTTTTTTGGTCATAGAATGTGAAGCAGGACTCAGAGCAGCTTCACAATTAAAAAAAGGAAATAAAATACTGTCCGCCTCAAAACCATTTTTATTTTCCCTGCTACCAGATATCGTAGTCTTTGATTACGGACCTCCGATACCCAGAATAGTATGTCAAATTACTACGCTTATGAAGTAATGAAGTTTTAATTTCCCTTATACGCACGATAATTCCAAACTTTGAAAAGTACTTTTATTTTAAATATTTCAAAATAGTTGGATTATTTTTATGACCAGATACCTATATTGGAGAAGATATATACATATATATATATTTTTTTTTGTACATTCGTACAATATTTATTCTTGAATGTTACCAAACATCAAAAAAACTTATTCATTACATGTACAAACATAAAATTTTACACAACTAATATTAAACAAAACAAAATCAAACATCATCAACAATTCTATTTACATATTAAAAACATTTTTCGATAAGGAGGATTTTGTGCTTCTTAATTTGGAGAAGATATATATTTATTCAAATGCTATAGTGCTAAATTTTTATATCTAACTCTAATAATGATACAGATACGTACAAAAGACATTAGATGGCGCCACCTTCTGCATGTCTCCTTCATTGAAAAAACTTCATAACAACAATCCAAAGAGGTTCTTACGAAGAATGAATTGGACGCTAAATTTAATATGTCCAGCTATATAAATATGAGTCTTCAAGACTAGGGGACCCCATTTGTAGCAAGGCAATCCGAAGGTATTTTGCAATTGCTATTTGATTTATCACCAAATTAGTAGAAGTTTTCTATATATATATATTAAAGATAGTAGTTTAAACCCTGATATTTCATATACCATTCACCTAATAAAAGTTGATATCAATTGATTGAATGTGACAAATTGAAAAAGCTGTTTAAGAGAAAGTAATGACGGCTCAATAGTAATACTCCAGTTATGCACAAGATTAAACTAAAGGCATATACACACTCAGAGAGTGCAAACCTCCGCCGATCCCCACCAAATGAATATGTGTGTATATGACGTCACACCAAACACATAAATATTTAACTGACGTCATAGGCCGGTCAGCTGACCTGTTACTGACCTGCCAACCATTGAGATATAAAGATATAGAGAGCTTTATTCCCTTCTATAGCAGAGCAATATCGTTCAGCTGTATTTTTGTGTCCAATATAAACAAAGTAATTTGTACTACGTCATCGTAAGCTGATCATAGATATATATTCTATCTAACAGTTTTGCTCAATGAATTTATTTTTTCTAAACGCCTTTTTATATTCCATATATAATTTTCTTAATAGCTTTAAATAATGTATATCTTAAAAGAAGCAGCAAAAAAGAATGTCTGTTATTTTCTATTTTCCACATATTATTTAGGTGATCAATCAATACAAACTTAATTTGTTCAATTACTTTAATGATAGGAAGTATTCAATTAGTATTTAAGACTTCTTTAAAATTTCAATATTGTTTTAACTGTTCAAGCTCCAATGTATCGCCATTCAATTTCATATTTCTTTTATAAATCATTAAATATATCGCCTGAGTAACTAATACAATAAGGGAGCGCGAAAGCTCAGTGTGTTAAGGCGTGTTCAACTCTCATTGTTGAGTGTGCAGATTCGATTCCTCCTCAGAGAGATAGGTCAAGGTGGTGGTGTACCTCATTGATAAGATCCTAGGTTCTTTAAAATAATTTACGCTATATATGCTATATATATATATATATATATATATATATATATATATATATATATATATATATATATATATATATATATATATATATATATATATATATATATATTAGGGTTGTTCTTATTTTTCAAATGTTCGAAATGTTAGCAACATTGTGGATTTTCTGTTTCTTGGTGATAAAAGAAGACGACATACAAAGTTTGAACAAAATCGGTCAACATTACGAGGTCGCGCAACGAGGTCAAAGTTTTAAAAATTTAGTAAAAATATAGTTTTCCGCAAATTTCTTCAAAATGGTGGACGTTACAGACTTCAATAATAATTATTAATTTAAAGGAAATCTAATTTACTACCAGACGTATGTTTGATGTTTTTTAATAAAACAAAGTTTTCAGTAAAAACAAAGCAAGAAAGGGAGTGAGTATTGTTAGCTTATTTCATAGCTTTTTTGTATCAATTAACTTCACTCGCCTGTAGAAGATGACTTGTTCGCTTCAGAGTAAAATAGTACTTTTAAGTTTAGTAAAACTTTAGATGATAAATCCAAAAATGACCTTGGTTGCATTCTATCAATTCAGAATTCAGTACAATCTGAGTTTACATCATATGATTCAGAGCCTGTATTGACCTATAAGAAATCGATTATGAAAAAAATAAATAATAATGTGTTTCTTAGATTTGCGTCAAGGTATCCTCTCAAAATTTTACTTTGTCTCTGACGCATTTATAATCCATTATATGCGTCATTTTGTACGCGAGATAGGCTTTTTTAATGTACATATAACTCTCTACTTATTAAATTGACATGATTTAGTATACCAAAATATTAAAGCTGGTTAACCAAGCTTTCATTTGATATGTTTGGTGTTCTAAAAATCGCTATACTTTAAGAGATATAAGCAAATACGTACTCTCCCCCAAAAATTGATCTTTTGATATGAGAATATACGATTACCATTTGGTAAGGCTGTTAGTGTTACCTGGATAGCAAGAAAAAAAGAAGGGAGAGAGTATTTTGCCTCACTTCTCTCCCTTCTTTTTTTCTTGCTATCCAGGTAACACTAACAGCCTTACCAAATAGTAATCGTATATTCTCATATCAAAAAGATCAATTTTTTGTATAAAGTAGGATGCAATTCTATCGAACCAACAGTATGGAGCTTTTTTTTGTTTAAAATATATAAAAAGTATGTCAAGGATGACCCTCTCTTCCTACTTTATTGTTTAGATGACGTCAAGGAATAGAAACTGAACATAAAAAGCTTTTTGAGAAAATACTATATGTGACGTCATACTATATGCCCTATATGTGATGTCATGAGTTTACATCTATCTATTTTCTAAAGAATTAAAAAAAATACTCTAAGAGGCTTTATTTGTCATCTTATTTTAGATAAAAATAAACTTAATATTTACTAACTATAAATACAAATAGTTGTCGTATGTGGAAGTGGAAGCATGAGATCACATGTTGGACTACCTCATTAAAATTAGCCAAGATTCGAGGAGCCATTTTAAGTGCAATAATGTTTTTTCATTTCGATCGGGTACTGCAATTCCGTCGAAACAATTAGGTAACAAATAAAATAAATAGTTGTACGTTTTAACTTATTAATATACCTAAGAGGTGCTAATTCCAGGAATTGATGGAGTATTTTTTTCAAATATTTAGGCATTTTGCCTTATGTCTGTCTAAATTTAGATTTTTGCGTATCTCTTCCGGCTTCTCAGAATTTTGTGATGGGATTCTCCATCATTTCTAAATATTTAATAATGTTCTTTCTTTTTGAATATTTAATACCATTGTCTAAGGTGTAACTCTCATACCCTGTTTATACCTTTTTTGCCTTTGGTCTTTATATATATAAAGGATAAATTGATGTGTTGTCTTTTTCAAGCACAAAAAGCTCCTAAAAAATATAAATAACCAGGGACATAAAAGAAACATCTAAACTTGTAGAAGTAAAATATAAAAATTAAGAAAAAATCATAATTTATTTATGTAAGAAGAATATTTTAAATGCCAATAAAAATGTAGAAAGTATATTGACCGTAGTTTTTTTTGCTGTTGCTGATATTCTTGTTTGTGCCAATATACACAAACTTAATTTGAGAAACATATTATTCATCAATTCAAAATACATACATTATACCCCTATCCATACAATATGAATATTTAATACTTTTTTATCAAGTTCTTATTTGGAAAGTTCCTTATTATTATTTTCCTTTGAAAAAGTGGAGATGTATAAAAAATTTCTATTCATTTCTTGATTTCCCAACCCATTTACTCCTTTTTCTTCTTGATCCTCCTCCATCCTAGGCTTATTGCATCATTTATAGTTTAGTTTATGTAAGCTTCTTTTATGAATTTATAATAAATGGGATCTGATCATGAATAGGCGAAATAATTCAAGCGTTATTGATTCAGAAAGAAAGATAGGGTAAAGGAAATTATGTAGCAGGAAATACTCCTTGTTAACTAACCCGCTTCGTATGTAAGGAAATCAAATATAACATGATCTTTATTAGTGGGGCAGCATAGCTAAGGCATTGTGCATTTTGTGATACAAGCAACAAATTGGCACAAATGTATATTGACATATAGCGAACATTTTCAGATATTGAGCCACTCGGAATTCTCTCTTCATGCCCGTCATATTGGAATTCAAAATGACCACCATTTGAAATCTACATTTGCGCTTATCTGTGGATCTAAAATTGCTATTGACTCGATTCTGGTGCCAAAATGTTTGTTATGGGGACAAGGAATCCAATGGTAGCAATATGTATTGCATATTTTTACCACTGAGCCGCCATCTTGGATTTCAATATGTTTGAATTGTAGTAGGGTCAAAGACGTGACGCTTCCTTTTTCCTGTCCAATGGAACTTTTTACTACTATTAAACATAAAAATGAATAAAAAATATAACATGTATGTCTAATACGTTCCTTCTACATGTGCTCACTCTTTTTTTTATTTATTTTCAGGTTAATCGTGCTGGATGTTCTTCTGAAGACAGTTCGATCACCATGTCCAAGCGGTTCACACTAGCTCATGCTGAGCGAACTTCAACAACTTCACAACACCTCACCACTACTGACTGGAGTTTATGCATCATATGTCAAGAGGACAAGATTGAGACATTGACCAAACCTGAACAATCTAAAAGAAAGACATTGGTAGTGGATACAGTTCACTCGCAGAGAACTTGATAAAATTCAATGAACTTGGAAAGCTTCCAGGATCCCTCCAATTGGAACAATTGCACAAGTGCACAACCCTCTATGTGTGTGAAGGGGATTGCACATGAAGAGGAAACCACAACATTCATTTACTTGTGGTAGTGCTGAACTGGTTAACATGACACTGTCACTGTCTTATGATCAATAAGCTACGGTAAGGTGAGGTAGGTTTCGTGACCCAGACCTTCTCCGCTTTCATATAACAAAGCTCCGCTTATTATTAGTTATTATGTTTATTGTTATTTTTATTCTTCACGAAGCCTACCTTACCGTAGCTTATTGTTTATAGGTACCCTTATTGGTCCATTATATACGAATATACTCCTTTATATATGAGCGAAAAAGTACTCAAAATGGGCTCAGCTTATAAAATAAAAATAACCAAATGTGCTCATTAATGCTCAATAAAGCTATTTTGACTGATAAGCTACGCCCAAAAGTCAGTAGTTTCCTTTAAAAATGAATTTTATACAAAAGTGTCGTTAAGGAAAAATTCCTACTATCAATAATACCCAACAAAAAAATGCTTTATCAGATTTTCTTTGTGCATAAGTTTTATATATAAATATTCATAAAACCAATATATATATTTATAGATTGATAGACAAGAGATTGATAGATATATAAATGGATAGATAGAATCGTTCTCCAGTGACGTCATTGAATAGTTATACAACTAGGATTACATGTTTGTTTTTGTATTGCCCAGACCTTATTATACAGACCTTGATGTATACACTCAGAGAGTGCAAACCTCCGCCGATCCCCACCAAATGAATCACTTAACAGAATTACAATCCAATCATATATGTCTACATAAGTAGGTGTGTTTGGTGAATAATGAGTGAGGAGAGAGCCATCCTAAAAAACATCCATTGACGTCATACTAGATATTCGTCAATTCAGAAATACGTCACTGGATGTTTAAACTCCTTTCTTTTCTCCATCATGCTCTTAATATTAGCGTTATATTTTATTTAATATTAATATTAAAGGAAACGGGAAGAGAAAGAAATTTAAACACCCAGTGACGTAGTCATTAGCTGATAAATGTACAATATTACGTCAATGAATATTTTTTAAGCGTTTGTTCTTTCCTACTCCCTGAATAGAGACCCCATTTCATTTAATATTTTTAGTATTTAGCTCATTTTGCATCTTAAATAAGCACTCAGAGATGCCAAAATTTATCACTTGTTCCTTTTGGCATTTCCAACACTCCACAAAGTTTCATCCGAATCCGTCCGTACTTTTTGAGTTATCCTGCTGACAACAAACCAACAAACTAACAAACCAACACCACTGAAAACTAGAGGCATATAAACAATCAAAGAGTGCAAAACCTCCGCCGTCACGGGGTCCTTATGAGCCTTCCGAGGCGGATTTTTCACGACTGGGGGGCGGCGTAGGGGGACGGGGGAGGGTTCCCATCGACGGAAATTCCGAGAGGAAGACGCTCCCGCACCCGATTTTACAGCACAGCGACATCTATTGGCAGAGTAGGCTAACTGAATATATTAGTATTTAGCTCATTTTGCATCTTAATTCTGCACTCAGAGATGCCAAAATTTAATAACTGTTACTTTTGACATTTCCAACAACTCCACCAAGTTTCATCCGAATCCGTTCCGTACTTTTTGAGTATCCTGCTGACAAACAAAACAACAAACAAACAAACCAACAAACAAACAAACCAACGCCAGTGAAAAAATACCTCCTTCGGCGGAGGTAATAATACGTATTAGACATACAGACCGACGATTTTTAAAATCTCTCTTTTTATTGTTAGTAGAAATTATTAATGTTTACAATAGACAAACATTATACAGATATACATAGCTTAAGTAAAGAACACAACCACACATTGGGTATCTGTGTTACGACAGTAAAGTAGAGTAATCATATTTATAATTTTTTTTTTTCATAATAACATCTTTAATCTTTTGTACATTTAAAAAAATTTGATTATTTTGGTTCCTCATCCTCCTCTTGCGAAAACTAGGTGCCTTTAGTAGGACAAAGCGGGGCATTTGTAGCAAAATTTCTCTTTTAAGGGATATTTATATTATGAACCCAATGTTTATTCTAAAAACAATGTTGGACTGAGTAAAAAACAAGGTATAGCAGAGCTGATTGATTTGGGAGTCCAATGTAATTTAAGAGGTCCTTAAACATATCCCATGGTTTGAAGACCTTTTTTTCACCATTCACGGAATGTCTTGGCCTTCTCGACTGCCACTGGAAGAATCTGCATCTTTGATTTAATCATTGCACGCTCCAATAATTGCTCAGTAGTTTCATACTTTGTGTCTGTTGGTAGTATGTCCTAGTTGGTTCATGAACTTGGCCCGTACCATATACCTTTAACGCTTGCCATTTGTCTTAGTAAATTAACCTTTTTAAAAGAGACTATAAATTTTTGAATTCTTTTTTTTTTTTTTTCTCGCAACGAGATAACTTTATTAAGAAAACGAATAATAGTACATTTACACAAAATACAACTATAATTTCAAGAAATCAACTTCTTAACAAACTATCACAACCGTTCAATAAAAACAATCAGCGAACATACATGAATTAGGGGGGGGGGAGGGAATTATCATAAAATTCTTTTATAATATTCCTTATATAGGCATCAAAACAGTGTGGGAGGGGAGTCTTTGTGCTTCTCAATTTATATAAAACACATTGAATTTTGGTAACTATTAAATTTATTTCTTCATTAAAAGGACCTATATACATGAAAGCAAAATTTTAACTTTTAAGTGTAATCCCAATTTAAAGTAAATTTCTTCTATTACAATGAGCCAAACTTTTTTCAGCTCCTGACAATCCAGCAAGAAGTGAGAAGACGTTTCGAGATCAGTTTCACAGAAAAAACACAATCGATCATCCTCAGATCGCCCATGAATACTTCCAAAGGGCAACGTATTTGAAATTAAACGATACTTCAGCCAATACCATTTAAACGACAAATGCTTACTCTTTAAAAACTTTAATGCATCTTTTACAGTGCATTTAAAATCCATTCTTCCTATTCTTCTTTCAACTTGGTTTAAAAAGACATATTTAACATTTTCTTGAATTAAAACTTCTCTAAGATTCATATTGTTAAAATTCTTCATGAAATTAAAAAAACAGTCTCTTGGTCCAATAGGTCTTCGAGTAAGTTTAATTTGTTGTTTGACACTTTCCTTCTCTAAAATCTCGCTTAAAGTAAAACAATCGTTATCATTTAAAATTTCGCCAATGTAGTCTATTTTCCTCTTTAGTGACGTACCCTGAAGACATGTTAATCTACCATTATCTACAGTTGGCTCTTGCCAATTCATAAGAGCAAGAATCTTAAATATAATTTCCTTCCCTATCGTAGCACATTCTTTCCAAAAAATATTCATGTTCTGCAGGGTATTAATAATCTTATCCGGTCCTTTACCATACACTTCATCTATTGAAAACCCGTATTGTTCTATTAATTTACTATTCAATAATTCAGCCCATATTGTGCGTGGTCTAAGTATCTTCTTGAACCAGGAGAATGTAATTGTCTTCCAAAACGACTCTATATCGATCATACCTAGTCCACCATACTTCTTTGGGAGGGTAACTCTCTTCATTGTGATTAATCTACTTTTACCATACTTAAAAATAAATTTGAAGGCAATTTCTTGTACTTTTTCTACTAATTTCCTGCAATAAGTGGTAGTTCTCAACAGGTGAGTAATCTTGGGGAGCACCAGCACATTCCAAACGAAAACTCTAGCCGGTATGTTCGTCGTTAGTATAGTTGAATATTTGGCAACTGTTTTGTTCACCTTGTTAATGATGTTTTATAGTTTTCAATCTGACCATATGAATCTAACGAAACAAAAGATCCCAACACCTTAAGACTCTCATAGTTTTTTAAACCGTTGACAATCACAGCTTTTGCACAGTTAGAAATGGCTCTAGACTTATTAACATTTATTTCCAGACCTGAAACGTTCGAAAATGCTTTTAAGATCCTCAATGTTGCTTTTATGGACTTACTCATATCCTCCTGATCACCAGAATAAAGAACATTTAGATCATCTGCAAACGCTTCTACTTTGTGTTCTAGCTTTCCTATTTCAACTCCTTTTATGTTTGGAGCACCATCTATTGCATTTATCAGTGGGTCAAGAGCCAGAATGAACAGGTATGGGGATATTGGGTCTCCTTGACGGCAACCTCTGTTTACCGCAAAAACATTTGACTTCTCCTCAAAATGCGTAAGTAAGCCCCCGAGGCACATACCGATCATGCGAATAAAATATTCCCCAAAACCTTTCTCTCGCAAGCAGGCGATTATCCAACCATGGTCGACACTGTCGAAAGCCTTTTTGAAATCAATGGCTACTAAGGAAACCATTTTCTTCTTTTCCTTCACTGTTGCTATACTATCTTGGATACCCCTTATGACATCCTCCATACATCGGCCACGAATGAAACCCTTTTGTGATGGGTGTATTAAGATGGCAAAACAGACTGCAATCTTTTAGCTAATATGCCACTGTAAATTTTATACGACGTATTGAGCATGGTAAGGGGCCTAAGATTTTCAATATTTCGTGGATCTTTACCATCTTTAGGTATCAAGATGAGATTACCTCTCGTAATGTGATCATTAAAATATCCTTTTTCAATGCCCTCCTCAACTACTTTATATAATAGGGGCACCATAAATTTATGGTATTTTTGATAAAATTCTATGGGGAACCCGTCAGGACCCGGTGCCTTATTTTTTTTCTTGTAGGAGAAAATATATTCTTTTATTTCTGCTTCCGAGATCTTCAAATTAAGAACTCCCTTATCAGATTCGTTCAAATTGAATCCAATTTGCGGATTAAGGAACTGGGAAAAGTCATTATCTTGAAGACTATGCATTTTCAAGAAGCATTTGGTTAGACTGCTTAAACCGTCTTTAAAACATATTCTACATCTATACATCTGATGAAAGTGCTCCGAAATAATTTTTGAAGCTTCAATTTTATTCTCAACTAAGTTTTCTTTATTGTCAAAAATAGCATTTACTTGTTTTTTGCCCATTCTATTTGCTTCCCATTTCTTCAGTCTATCGAGCATTACATCTTCTTTGGGCAAATTTCTGAGTCCACTTCTAATAAGTATCCCTTCGAATTATAGTTTACTATATTTTTGAGATTTTCCTCCCCTACTTCATCTAAACCACGCACTTGTTTCAATTTTAGTAGCTCTTCTTGTCTCAACTTTCTCAACTTACTCAATTTAATGCCCAACTTGATGTATTCCCGTCTTACACAGTCTAAGGACAACTTTAAGGCGTGAGCAGGAGATTTGATTTCTTTTTTTTCTAATCTGAGCAGTATTTTCTGAATTATTTCTCCAACTTTACATTCCGTGGTTTTATCCGCGCTTAAAAGAGACACATTTAATTTCCAAACTTTTTACGATAATGCTCAATTGGAGAAATCTTTGCTATAATTGGATGGTGATCGGATTGAAAACTTGGTAGCGTGCTAAACTCCTTAAGTGAAGGATATAAACCACCAGAAACAAAAATATAATCTAATCGAGCACTTATAAAATCTTTATCTTTTTGCTTTCTAAAAAACGTGTGGTCTGGCAATATTTTGAACTTAAAAGCGGCATCTTTGAAACCCAACTTTGCTATGATATTTTTCATTTGATTCGAAGCTTTTTTATTATTTTCTTGTTTATAGTTAAAAGTGTCTCTCTCTTGGTTCATTACCATATTAAAATCACCTAAAATAATGCATTCATCATTCGAAGAGTCGTCATTTGACAAAAACGTTTATCAATGTTTTCTAAAATTCAGCATCGTCTTTGTTTGGGCCATAAAGAGCCACTAACTTTACTGTTTTGTTTTGCCAAGTTATTTCCGCTATGCCGTAATTTCCTCCGTCATCAGCAGCAACAAACTTTGGCTTCATATTTTTTTGATAGCTAGCCAAATTCCTCTTGAAGGATGTTTTCCCTTTACTCTAACCGCAGACACCTGTAGTAATTTATACATGGATGAAAACATTGTGTCCTCACAAAACAACAACAACTCTCGTATCACACATT
>CP045890.1:8519366-8554892 GCA_013387185.1 Caligus rogercresseyi | reverse complement strand
AAAAACGATGCTAATGCGTAAATTTTTACATAATAAGCATTCTAGCTTAGATTTTAGCAACGTAATGGAACAAACAAACAAGCAGATAAAAGTCATGAGATACATCAAACAATCAAATCTAAAACATACAGATAACTAACAAATCATAAAAACAGTAAATTACACGAAAATTAATCAATAAGAGTTCTTGTAAAATTTCAGTATTCTATTGATTGTTTTACTATGGCAGAGTGAGGAGAAGGATAAAATTTCACCTCCCTCCCCGCTAACGTCCATGGGAATCACAAAAGTGAGGAGAATCTTTTAGTCCAGAGCAGTTACCTTGCTGCAGCAGAGATCATGATGGATCTCAACTCAGAGGCTTTGATGGGAACATTATTGGTGATGCACCTCGCGATGAGAATTGTCTTTTTTGTCTTTCTCCTTCTAGTCATAGTATAATATGTAGTTATTTTTTGTTGTTGATTATTATGAATTATGTGTGATTGAATAAATGTATGTCTCCCATGGGATTTAAAAAAGAATAATAATAAATAAATAAACATGTTCATATATTTGAAATGTTAATATGAAAATTGAAATATCAAGGATTATACCCTTGCCACAAGCTAACGTAAAAGAACGATCCCATTATGAATGAGAAAGATTTTTAAGAATTTAGGTCGATACTAGAATTACAGCATCCCACGGATATGAATAAGCATTATAGCGTGTAAATGAGTTTATGGAGCCTAGGATCTATTTTCCAAAAAAAGTGTAGTTATACTTTTTGCTTGTCGGTGTGACGTCATAAAAACTGCTGTTAAGTGGGAAATAAAAATACATATTGTAGTATTTTATAAAGTCAAAATAATAATATTTATGACATTTCACCACACAAAAAAAAACTTATATTCACATATTTTTAGAGTTGTTCATGTATGGTATCCGAATCGTTATGAGGAACTTGGATAGAGTCCATCAGTTATTGCCGTACAAACACTTTTAAAAGATGTTGCAAACAACACTCTAACTTTTTCCTTACTTCCCATATATAATCTTCTCCTATAAAGCCATTTTCCTATCTTCCATTTTAATTGAGGGGTAAAAACCTTTTTGTCGAGTGGAAGCAAATCGTTAAATGTGAACAGTCATGCTACCCAAGCCTTTCCTTTGTGCAAAATCTAATTATTTCCCCCTTTTTATTTTAGGAAAAAAAAACTAAAATAGTGAATACGTATTCGATTTGTGAGAGCTATAGTTTAAAAAACATGGCATTAAGAATGGAAAATGATGATACATATATTATATATATATAATGGCATTCAGGATGCAAAGGCCTTTACTATTTTTATGTTCACTAGTTAGTAAATATATACATAACTCAGTCAAAATGTTTTTAGATAGTCTTATATTTAAAAAAGGAGTCTTTTGAAAAAAGCTATGAATAATCATTTAAATCTATACCCCAATAACAAAGAGAATCTTATGGCATATATATTATTTGAATAAATATTTGAGAAAAACTCCTGAAAATTTAGCAGATTGAATTATTTATAATATTAATTGCATTTTCCCAAGATGGGAACGTTTTAGCGCTTTTACTAGAACTATTTATGATTTAATAATATTCGTTATTTGTTCATTATTTTTAATAACATTTTTTTAAATGTTTTCTTTGTTGGCCTTTATACGTTTAAATGTGTATTCATCTTACATAAAAAAGAAATTTCTCTTGATCATATTGTGACAATCTTATTTTATTCCGCCAATTAGAAATTTCGAGAATGAACTACAGTTGCCTTTACTAAAATTTAAAACAAACTTGCGGTTGTTTAAATAGTTGTTCAGCCCGTAAGGTTTCTTAATATTTTTTAAATTATACAAATATAACATATATTATATATAGGTATTTGTATATATACATATACTAGCGAATGTTACCCGGCGCTGCCCGGGATTTTCCAACTTGACAATAGTCTGGATGGGAAAAAAATCACACAATAATTTTAGTGATGTTATCGCGTGTGATTTTTCATATTAAAATAAATTCTTTAAAAAGTCGTCATAAGGTCTTCATTGCCTTTTTCCGTTTTGTTCCTAAAAGCTGGGTATTTAACATCATAAAAAGAAGAAATCACACGAATAGTTTCAGTGATGTCATCGCATGTGACATTTCATATTAAAATCAGTTCCTCAACAGTTGTCATTGGGTCTTCATTGCCATTTTTTCCGTTTTGTATTCCATACGGCTGGGTATTTAAACATCGCACAAAGAAGAAATCACACTAATAATTTCAGTGAAATCATCGCATGTGACTTTTCATATTAAAATCAGTTCCTTAAAAAGTTGACATGGGTATTCATTGCCATTTTTTCCATTTGTATTCCTTAAGGCTGGGTATTTCAACATCGTAAAAGAAGAAATCACACGAATATTTCAGTGATGTCATCGCAAGTGACTTTTCATATTAAAATAAGTTCCTTCAACAGTGGTCATTGGGTCTTCCTTGCCATTTTTCCGTTTGTACTCCTTAAGGCTGGGTATTTAAACATCGTAAAATGATGAAATCACACGAATAATTTCAGTGATTTCATCGCTTTTCTTTTCATATTAAAATCAGTTCCTTCAACAGTTGCCATTGGGTCTTCCTTGCCATTTTTTCGTTTTGTATTCCTTACGGTTGGTATTTAAATATCACACAAAGAAGGAATCACACGAATAATTTCAGTGAAATCATCGCATGTGACTTTTCATATTCAAACCAGTTCCTTAAAAAGTTGTCATAGCTTTTTATTGCCATTTTTTCCGTTTTGTATTCCTTAAGGCTGGGTATTTAAACATCGTAAAAAGAAGATGAATATTTTAGTGAAATCATCGCATGTGATTTTCATATTCAAATCAGTTCCTTAAAAAGTTGGCCTTGGGTTTTGATGCCATTTTTTCCGTTTTTTGTTCCTTAGGCTGGGAATTTAAACATCGTAAAAAGAAGTTATTTTAAGTCGTTTCATAGAGTGCCTATGTTATTTTTTATGAGAAGTAGTTCCATAAAAAGTCGTCATTGCATCGTATTGCCATTTTTCCGTTTTGTATTCCTTAAGGCTGGGTATTGACATCCCTCTCCATCTCTAGGCATTATTGAAATTTGATTAGCACGATGTTGCAATATAAAAAAGTGTTGTTATTTTCCACAAACTTAAATTTGGGGGACATACAGGAACAGAAAGAAAAATATTTTTAAGTAGTCATGTAGAAAACGAATTTTCCGGGAAACACTCAATAAAACAAAAACACGTCTTAGTACCTCAGTCTTATCCACAGAAATTTGGGCAAAATCTAACTTGTAAATTTTAAAAAATCGGCAAAAAACGTTTTGGCGAATAAAATAAGCATGTCGATGACGAATTTTCCGGGAGTTGACAACCCCACTAAAACACTCCCTGAGCTCT
Organism: Caligus rogercresseyi; assembly: GCA_013387185.1. Taxonomy (NCBI): domain Eukaryota; kingdom Metazoa; phylum Arthropoda; class Copepoda; order Siphonostomatoida; family Caligidae; genus Caligus; species Caligus rogercresseyi. The sequence goes on along the minus strand of CP045890.1, from coordinate 8,551,463 downwards.
CAAAACTATCACTGAAAATTTCGTCAAGATCTAATGAACCGTTCGTGAGATACAGGGAAACGAACGAACGGAATTCGTTTTTTATAAGTATAGATATAAATAAATATATATTATGTACACTACACAACGAATTTGCAAAAATATATTAATCGTAGCATTTTATGTAAAAGAAAGACTACAAAGAGAGATATCAATAAATAAAAACTATGAGAATATGAATTATACTTTTTAATTTTTGTATTATATTCCTTTGTTCCTCCTTCGAAACTTTAAATCATGAACTTGAACCCCATATGATAATATAACATAATATAATTCCTAAAGGAAATTAATCTTAGATAGACCTTTGAAGGCTATGGATTTATCTAGGATCAATACAAATTAACTATTGATCCGTAGCCTTTTGGCATAATTTTACGTATATAGGTAAGGATTGTCTAAATATAGGGATATATTTAATCCTTCTATCTAAAGTATTTTTTTATTTGGGGCAAACGTTTATTAATGCAGAATTAATTCTCAACATAGAGACCATAAAAAATCACTTCAAAGGATCCTTTTCCTTCAATAAAGAAAAGAAGACATACCAAGAACGCTGAAGAAATCAAATGTTTATCCATATACTTAACTACAGCATTTACAGCAAATAATACATTATATGTGCCGGTCAGCTAAAAAGCATGCTTATGTGGTTTAATAAGGCTTAAAATTATCCTTTTGTATTGAGACTTAAATATTTTATGATATACAAATTTGTGGACCAGGGTTCGGAAGAAATTAAATACTTCCAATCGGATGCGCTCAGTCATAGAAAATTTATTAGAATAATTTAAAAAAGATTTCATTTAGATGCCATTTGTGTATATAATTTTACTATGATATAATGCTTTATATTATTTCAGTGATTTTAATTAGATGTCATTTGTATATATAATATCGTTGCAATGTAATGATCTATTTAATCAACAGTCATTTTAATTTGAACGTTCTCTATTGAAGGTAAATAATTTAAACTTTAAATGTTTATTTGTGTATTTTTTCACGTATTTACATCAATTTCAAATACATTAAAAAATTTGTGTGTGTTTTTTAAGAACTCTGAAAGAAAGAAATAAAGTTACATAAAAACATATATCCACAAACATGCTTAAAATAAATAGTTGCATTATTTATGCAGTGAAAAGACAGACTCAGTTTGAGGAGCCCCAGAAAGAATATTAGAGTTTGCCCCCCAAAATATCCTTTTATATAGGTAAAACTCCACACTTTCAGATTATAAATGGTGGTATTCAAAATGTGATACCTCTGCATAATGTATCACTGATTAATACGTTTAGAATTTTTGACTTGCTTTAGAGCAGATATATGAGATGAGTTGTGAAAGTAAATATTCAGAAAATATGAATAACACAATCATACATCAAATGAATCACAACTCGCATGAGTTCAATCCCACTTATATTTTTTTGAAAAAAGGTGAAGATTTTTTTTTTCAGGTTTAATAAATAAATATTATAAAAAATGTGAAAATATTTCTTGGGGACACAGCTTCCAAATAAGGTGTATCACTCAATAATACTCAGACGGATGACAAGTCATCGGCAAACAAATCTTTGAATGTCTATATTCATAAAAAACCGTTTTTATTTTATATGCTTTATATAGTTTCATGAGAAATGTAAAAGAAACGTTTTATCTGGCTTATTTAACTAATTGTTGGACTAAAGCATATTTTGTAATTTGTAAAAGTTGTTTCGATTCATTATAACTTTTAGAGACAACAATACACGGAAGAATGTTATTTAACTGTAGTGGTATATATTTATATATATATATATATATGTTTTTTGAACGTCCTGGCCTGGCCGGTGTCTACAAATCACGGGGTCGGGAGTTTAATATTTTCGTTCATTCGTCATTCTGTAGGTGATGACGTTTTTTTAGAAAATAATTTTAAAAAATATAAAAAAAAACGTCGTCACTTTTTATTGGAATTTATTTTCAAAAAAGGTCATCACTTTTTTTGGAATTTATTTTCTAAAAAAACGTGACGAAGGAACAAAAATATACTGAATTCCCAGCCCGATTTGGCCCGATTTGAAAATATAAGTCCCGGCCCGGGTCCCGGCGAAAAAAAGTGTTCGGTCGTTTCCTGATATATATAAATGAATATATTTATATATATATAATACTCTGAGATGACTAATTTCGAACAAAAACAGAATTCAATATAAAAGGCATTTTTTCTATACTTGACATATCAATAACTAAAATAAAACAAACAGTTGAAGGTATGAAGGAAAGGTAAACAAATATTGGTATGATGTACATACAGAGGGAAATTCAATTACTCTGCCTTGAAGAGATTGCTTTGTGAATGGAACGAAAATGCATCAAAGCAGGTCAAGTATATTCAATGTTCTTAATGTTAATGTTCACATCCTGTTGTACGAGATAAATGAGAAGAAAAGTTAGAATGTGTAATATATATTAGTATATTTTCGCTTATAACTGTACTACAAGGGCTCAATGTTCAAAAAAGATATGTGTCAACATACCTAAAAATGAAATTAAAACCTCTAACCCAGATAAAGAGATCTAAAAAGTTGATTCTTAATTTACCCTTAGGGAAAGATATTGGTAATACTATTAATATATTCAATTGTATATCTTTTATCACTGAGTACATCACGAAAATGATATAATTAGCGTCAATGTATTTTATAAATTCTAACAAACTCGGTTTATAAGGTCTACTATAATCCTTTATTATATTTCACAATATTTTGAAATATGTGATTGTATATTTAGCTAAAAAATAATTTGTAATTACCTCCGCCGAAGGAGGTTGTTTTCACTGGCGTTGCTTGGTTTGTTGGTTGGTTTGTTTGTCAGCAGGATAACTCAAAAAGTACGGAACGGATTCGGATGAAACTTTGTGGAGTTGTTGGAAATGCCAAAAGAAACAAGTGATTAAATTTGGCATCACTGAGTGCACAATTAAGATGCAAAATGAGCTAAATACTAATAATATTTCAAGTTAGCCTACTCTGCCATAGATGTCGCTGTGCTGTGAAATCGAGTGCCGGGAGCGTCTTCCTCTCGGAATTTCCTTCGAGGGGAACCCTCCCCCTCCCTCTACGCCGCCCCAGTCGTGAAAATCCGCTCGGAAGGCTCATAAGGACCCCGTGACGGCGGAGGTTTGCACTCTCTGAGTTATTTTATTTTATTATAACAAAATATATTTTTTATAATGTAACAAACTTTTCGATATAATAATTTTACTGTTTTTTGAGTGCATGGGGAGCTAAGTAATTTTAAATACTTTAATACTAAAAAGGATATAGAAAAAAGGACAACCAAATCTTCTGAAAGTGATTTTAAAAGATTATGATTTTTCATTTAATGCAGATCAGGTTTTAACTCTAAAAATAATAATCGATTTATGTGCAAATATAAAAAAATAAATTACTTATACAAACGTCAAAAAAATACTAGTCCTTTATTTCATGGTATACGATCAATATAATCTAAAACTAAGGGTTTTTCATTGCATCGACAAATACATATAATTTGATCATTTGGATTTAGAACGACATTTTATAACCTTATTTTTCTTAGTTATCATTAATAGGATTAAGACAAAAATAAGCATTCATATTAAGTTTTAAAAAAAATATAATGCACTCATATCGTTAGAATAAATATACATATTTACCACTTTAGGATTCATAGGATGTTATTCCTTGCAAATAACGTCTTTTGATATCAGTTTTATGAAATTAATGAAGGCTCCATCATTGATGAATAATGATATTTAACATATATATATATATATATATATATATATTTTCTATAGCTTCAAAACCTGGCTTTTGGAAATTCGATATGTATTATCTTGAATGCTAAATAATGAATAATATTAAATGTCTACTTCTTTCGTCAAGTCATTTCGACTTCTTTAGTAGTTAATGCAAACAAATCGTTCCCCATGCCACGGTTTTTTTAGGTATTTCCGAATATTCTCCTACATTGCATTTTATAAATTCTTCACATTTTATATCACAAGTGAAACGACGTTCCAATAAAAATCATTTGGAATAGTTGATAAGTTAACAACACTGAAATACCTTTTGTTATTGAAATTTAAGTAATCGCTTGGGCAAATTGATTGTCTAACTGATCCTGTCCTTCTTAATTATATGTTTTTTTGATAATATCAACTGATGTCCTTCTGATGTTTTGTTCGAATCAAATATTGGTTCTAACAGTATTGCTTCTGAATGAGCAAAAAATGCATTAATTTTGAATGAATTCTCAAATATATATCAATCCAATACAAGAACCTTTTCGTAAATCTTATATGCGTTTTTGTCCGTTAAAGAATTGATAAATATAATATTTCGAATGCTATTTCAATGCACTTGTTACTACTTTACACTATAGATATTTTAATTCGGTAAACAACTCATGTGCAAATATCGTTTTTTAATAAAAAAAATCGATTTTAATAAAACAAAAAACGTTATGCCTCAATTTTATTACGAATTAGTTTTTTGAGTCTCCAAACTCATTTTTAAAGTAGCTGAAGTTTTCAAAATATATTGCAGAAAATTCTTGCCTCATCAAACCTCAACTTTTGATTAAAAAGCATTTTGAATTGGAGAAAGTTCGTTTTTATATAAAATAAAATATATGTTATCCAATGTTTTAGTAATATTTTATAAAACTGCAAATGTTGCAAAAAAAAACTCAAGTAACAGTATACAAATGAAGTTTGGTAATATTCATTAGTATATTGGGTAATGGTTTTATCGATGGACCATTGTAAGCGTTACACATTTTTTTATTCGACCTTATTCTATTAGCGAAGTTACATATAATTACATATATATAAATAAAAATTCTAGTTTAAAATTAAATCGCAAAATATAAAAGTCAATTTCAATAGACAAACATTCTAGTCGTTAAAAAGGAAAAATATTTTTTTCATAAAAACAATGCCGTAAAAGCTATAAAAAAATTAACAGAGACAAATAAAATAAAACAGGTAAATTAATCAAAAAAATGTCTACTATAAAACCTCTATAAATACGTATACACATTTCATAACCTCAATGGATAACCTTTTTTCATTTTATTAATTAGTTCAAGCAATTTTTTCTTAATTTTTTAAATTGGACGCTATGAAACTCTTCTGCTCACTAGAGCATAAAATGATTCTCAAATATGTTTATTGTGATCTGTTAATTAAAAACAATAGCTCATATGCACAAAAACAACATATCTTATGAATAATTTGTAGAGTATCCGTGGCATGCCTTAATCTGTTGCCAAAATGAGGCCTATGATGTATGCATTCTTGATTAGAGTTTGTATTTTATTCTTCATTGTTCTATAGACTTGCAATCTTGTTATTATTAATTGAAAAAATACTATTCAAAAATTGCGAAAAGGGGATGGAGAGTGCCAATTCGTTAATCAATTAAGGGAGATTGTATGAATTGCAAAGGAGTAGGCTCAGTTGAATGGGTGTTAAAAGGGTATGGGTATCAGAGGGTCATTTTATAAAATGAAGGTTCCTTCTTTTGTGCTTTAAGATACAATCTATAATGATACAGTATAATAAATAACAAAGGGGTTTCCATGGTCTTTCTTTTGAAAAAGTTATTTTGCTTTATAAAAAAGGAATTTGACGTCACTTACGTGTGTGATCGTATATTTACTCTCGTGGTTAACAGTTTTTTTTTGACATTTTAACAAATTATGATGTGATTAACTGTATTTAAGGTTAAAATAATAAAGTTATAATTTTTATAAAATAAATATATATAAAATAAAAAAAATATGTATAAAATATGAAGTATCTTCGACTTGGTCTCGGTGGAGCGAAGGCAGGTTATGGAGGAACCCACCAGTGCTCAGTTCGTAGCCCCCAGTGTGAAACTGATGGTGAGGAATAAGATGATCCTGAAAACAGAAGTGGTTTTCATCCAGGAACTATCACCTGAGGCACACAGTCGAACGGAAAAATGACTGGGAAAGACTTTAGCATCCTCAATGAACAAAGGATTCATCAGAATAATGAGTGCATCCTCTTGATGTGGGACAACGCCAGAGATTCTAATCAAAAAGGACAAGATCAGGATCATACAGATCCCCTGCAGTCTTTATGTGGACATCTGAGACCCGTTTATATTTCGGGAGCTGAGGCAACATCTCCACAATAACGAGTTTGAAGGAATTGAGGAAGCCACACCTGCCATTCAGCGGAAGAGCATTTAAATCACATCTAGAGGAAATTATATTTTCCGTTTTAAAAGTGTTTAATAGAGTTTAAAAAATCTGGATTAGGTTCAAAATGTATGGTATACCTTAATATGACGATAGATTAATGCGGTGCCTTTTTAATACGACATGTGTATGTAAAGTTTACTTCCTTTATTAGTAGTTGTTTTTCGACCTTCATACTATTGCAAAACTGTTCATGATTTGTTTAGTTAGTTCTTCCATTGATATTATGAAGAATTGCATCATGTCATAAATATAAATGCATATTCTGCATTTGAATTAATCACATATATATATATATATATATATATATATATATATATATATATGTATTTGGTCTTTGTAGTACATGTTGTTGTATGGTTTATTTCGGAGCTCATAATACTCTTGCCTTCATGGCTACAGAAAATATATATCTATATAAAGAAAATAATAATTTTATAATATGAAATAATAAAAGGAAACACAAAAAACAAAGGAAATATATAATTTTTATTAGATGACACATTTTGAACTAGAAGGATCTAGACAACCTCTCAAGAGTCTTAACCACCCTACGAACACTTTATAACATGAGTGCCTCTCTCAGTGGTTGTGACAGGACCCAGGCCTTTGAAAGATTGACAACAGCGACGCTGTTGATAGATTCTTGAGGCTTATTAAAATCACTACATGTACGCTCATCAAAGCTTTCAAGCGTCCCCTCCAAGGGACAGCTGTCCATGTTCATAATCTTCCAAGTGAATATAGCAGCCTGCTTCATATTATCTCACTTACGGTTGAAAGGTCGGCAACACGCAGCCGATCTGCTCTTTGAGCTCGTAACAAAACCCTTACGAAATCGTTGAGCTTTCCTTCGCCGTTGTAGAGGCTTGAGTGTTTTCAGCGGCGGACAATAATTGTGCCCTTTCTAGTCACCCAGGCAGACGTCTGAAGTTTCCCAAAAACTATTGCCTGGTAATCTTGGTCAGCACTGTCCCTTGCGATACCGTGGTGCAGAGCCGGGAATTACTTTTTCGTGGAGGTGACCAAATACAAAAATTCCTGCTGACTGTGACTCCCATAAGGTCGAGTGTCTGGAGCACCCAGACGTAAGTTTTGGGTTTCTCCTACGTTAAGGTAATATGTAATATTACAGTAAATTTGTACTCTTTGGTACAGCCTAACACAGATATAAATATTAGAAAGCACCGTAGTCTTTTATTTTAATAAAGGCTTACTTAATATTCATAGAGTCTAGGTATTTAATTGTTTGATATGTAAAATGGTTATCAAAAGTTAATTATCAACTATGCATTATCATAATAATAATAAAAAATTATTGTTAGGAAAAAATTATACCACTTTTGATAATATACTTTTTAAAATAAGGGCATCTTACCTCTTCATCAATATATTAGTCGAGTTGATCGTCTTATAGGTGATTTTATAGTTAAACGAAGTTTGGAGGTATTTGCAATAGCTGCATCTATGTTATATACACTCATGATACAATAGCACCTAAAGTGCTAATTAGAAAATATATAACAAGGATAACCGTTGTATAATGTTTTAAATTCATAATTTTTATTTTATCACTACATAATTTCTTTCTGTATTTTTATTGTTGGTACTGATGATTTACTCAGGCTCTTGCAATTATGACAATGTTCCCTATTTTATGTCCTCCATAAAAAAACCAATATGTGCATTGAAGTAATAATCTTATTTTGTTAGATATTTGGAATTACTTATCAGATGATTGATTTGAAATTATACATAGAAATAATTATAAATCTTTCTCTGGACAAAAAAAGATCCTCTTGTTCCCTATCCCTCCTGTTGTCTTCATTTCCTGTAATCCCTCGTTATTTTCCGGGCAGAGAAGGTCCTTTCTACTTTTACGCCCTGGGCGAACACTCCATTGACACCCCCTTCCTTCAGTGTTACAAATAACACTAATTACAGCATTTTAACAAGAAATAATGTAATATAATAAAAATAATGATAAATAAACTAAAATAAAAATATATAATGCACCCACATACAATTATTTAGGAAGCAGCAATTCCACTGGTTGCAGAACGGCTGCAGTGTGTACTAGTGTTGTCCATCGGGCGCGATTTTCGAACCCGAGCCCTCCCGAAAGACTAATAATGAGCCTGAGCCCGGCCCGATCCCGATTAGTTTGATATGCGCCCGACTTGCACCCGCCCGACCATTAGGAAAATATATTAATAGAAGAAAGAAATTCAATTCAACAGATCCGAGAAAAAGTGAGGACGATTTTTTTAGAAACAGGTCTGAGGAAAAAGTGAAGACGTCTCTTTTAGAAAGAAGTCCGTGGAAAAAAGTGAAGACGTTTTCTTTTAGCAAGAGGTCCGAGGAAAAAGTGAAGACGTTTTTTTAGAAAGGCATTTAATTACATATGTAAAAAATGAAAAAAGCCCGCCTGCATAGCCCGCCCGACTTTCATATTTTTTGCACCCGAGCCCGGCCGCCGATGGGCAACACTAGTGTGTACTGCTTATGTGCCCCCTGCGTGCTCAGCGCCCACCTTATCCGACCTGCTACTGATCGGAGTTTTTTTTACTTTGAAAAATCACCGGATATTTTATATTGAAGCCGCATTCACATCCCGCTGCCGCTCAAGCTGCACTGAGCTCCAGTGCGGCGTCTAGCAGAAATAGAGATTGGGACGTGATCCACAGTGTGTGGAAACTGGCGATTTTTTTTTGCGCCCCCAAATAGATTGTGCCTGGGCAATCTGCTTCTGGGTCTAAAAATAGCGACAGATATAACTATTTTATGTAAAAACATATAAAACTGATGTATTATATAATTTTATGTATGATCTTGAAACTTAATGTTGATGTGTAAAACTTGAGCATAGTCCTCGGCGCTGGTCCAGGACTCATAAAAAATCAAGGGATTTTGAATGATCGATTAAAATACATTGTTTTTTAACTCCCCTCTTTAAACAGTGATGTTGTATCAACTCCAGATGTTTTATACATCAAACAGATATGATATCCGAGTGGATTAAATTTAAATCCCTTTTTATTAAAAAGTCCCTTGTTTTCTGTTGGTATGAACATGCATATCCCCCACTTTTTTTTCGATTCATGTATCTGAATCATAAATGTATAATTAATTAACCTTTTAAAGACGCTTATTCTTCCCATAAACTTTTAAGTCATGAATAAGTAATACCATCGTATATACAGCTGCTGTTTTTTACAATGACCTATGAATTTCTCAAAAAGATAAATAAAATAATATTGGAAATTAATATACACTTATAATTTCTATAATAAAGTATTTAGATATTTTGCGGAAAAATTATATATTTTGCACATTATTTTATATATGTGTAATGGCATGACATCATGCTGGAAATAACTCATATTCTAGGAATATTGTTTATTCAAACTATCTATATCTTTTTAAGTTTTTAAATGTTAATTCTATAAGTCTATATATTAATCATTTGTAAAGATTAGTTAAAACAAGAGCGTAGTTTAATTCTTGATTAACCAACTGGAATAAAAGTTTTGACTTGTATTTTGTTATTTCTAGGAATATTTTTAATTCAAGCACTTCTTTATATTTTTATGACTTTTAAATGTTTATTAAATAAGTTTATGTATTAGTCATTATTAAAGATTATTTATAAACAAGAGTGTAGTTCAATTATTGGTTTACCAACTCGAATAAAAGTTTTGACTTGTATTTTTAATTTGTTATTTTGAAGATTTCTATGTCATTTAAATTGAGAAAGGATATTGAAAAGAGGGTATATGATCGAACCACTGAGCCAACTTATAACCGAATACATAATGGACTCAATAAAAAAGGAAAGAAAAGTACTTGATGGAAGCACCATTGCTTTTTATAATCAAGTATAAAATATTCAATTTGATGAAAAAACGAAGAGAAAAAATTTCAAAGTCTAAATTCCTAGTCTTAAGAAATAGAAGAAGGCGAAATGAGTAGGTACACTCAGTGACGCGGTTTTAAAGGAAACATAAAAGATTTATTTTCTTTTTTTCTATTTTCAAGATTAAATTATTTTACACCAGAGAGACGACCATTTTGTATATAGCTATACGTCATCGAAGAAATCTTCAAGTCGAGCAATTCTTTGTTGTGTGTCCAGTTATCACTAGACAGGCGGCTGGAAACAATGTTGCGTTACTCAATATTGATTTTTATATCTCTTTTGTTCTCCTCTTTCAGCTACATTCTCTCGCCGTGAGTGTAGACTATGTAAGAGTAATCTAATGAAAACAATTCCCTGTTGTGAGGAAGTTCCGGAAATAAGAAATATTCCCCAAGGGAATATTCTTTGAAGAAATAAAAAAGTAATGTGTTTAATTTACTTTTATTCTTCACAAAGTCATTATGTTTTCAAAGAGTTACAAGTAGACTAAATACTTTTAATTATTTTTCATAAATCCAGTATGAGATCATCTGCCTGATACTGATACACATTATAGAAAAAAATAAATGAATGTTCTATTTATGAGTAAGACCAAAAAAAATATCTCTGGATTATTATTTTTTGCCTATTTGGTTCAATTGCATCCAACTAAATATAAATAATCATTGTAGCGAGTAAATTAGTCTATCGAACTAGGATCTTATGATCTATGAAGCTGTCCAACACTAACCTTCCCCTCTCGGGATTCGAACCTGGTCCCTCAATATTGAGAGTTGAACACGTCTTAACGCACTGATATATCGCACTCTTGAAAAAAATAAAGATTGGCCCATAGTGGATTTTATGAGACTATAGTTTAGAGAAACACCTAATAGCCAATGAATCAGCCGATATCCTTCTCCAATTATCGTATTTAATAGCGAGGGATGTGTCAGTATAGGAAGGTTTTTGTTATGTAAGCAACCATTGAATCTGCCAGCAAAAGTAGTTATCTTTTTGCAAGAACAAAAACTTATTATAGAATTAAAATTCATGCTTTTCACTCATCGAACCTAAAGCAGGTTCATTTCTATATTCAGTATTTTAATAACATAAACTATATTGTATTAATATCCAAGTCAGGATACCATCTGTTTGTGAACAATAAACAAGTTTATTCTTACTACGTAAATCCTCAATTAAAAATATAATCATGAAGCAGATCATTTATGACCTAAATATTCATAAAGAAAGGGTTCGATATTTTCAGTCTGACGACCTGGGCGAAATAAACAGATAATTTTTTTTTCTTACTTATGTAATTTTTGCATTCATTATAAATATTGTACTTACAAATTTATTATTAAGCAAAAAATGCACACTATATCAATCATAGGCATTATCACTTAAGAAGGGTCCTGGCGTAGACTCTAGTAATAATTCTTTAATAAGTTAATCCAATACATTTTTTATACTGCTTGTAGGATAATAATTTCGTCTATTGGTCACTTATTTTTCAATTTATATACAGGGTTGTGCGGGCGAGTATAGACTTTTTTTAGCACGGAAACAAGATACTCATATCCAAGAACAAGACCTTTTAATTGACTTTTTTCATATCACACAAATTTAAATGACTTTTCTATTAATGTTCATTCAATCCAACTTCCTCCTTTCACAATAACAGCCTCCACACGGTGCCTGAACCTCCCAAGGGCATGCGCCACCTGTTCCCTGGACAAGTTGGCCACTGCCTAGATGATGGCAGCTTTCAAGGAGTCCACAGTGTTGTGAGCACGCTTGTTAGTGTCCCTCTCAAGGACAAGTAGTAGTCGCAGGGGTTGAGGTCAGGGCTGCTGGGGGGCCAGAACTCCTTTGACCAGACATGTCGAGATCTTGACATGACTTGGGATCGGTCTGGAGTCTTTCTTTCCGGTGTTAGGAATCCTTCCTCGATGTCCTCCGACTCCTTGAAGGACTTGGCAATGCTGTAAACAGTAGCTTTGGGGAATTTGAAGAAGTCGATGATCTCCTTGGGCGCACGGCCGCAACGGAGCGCCCCAATAATGGCCGTCCTGCGCTCAAGTTCCGAGGAGATTTTCAATCTTTTTGTTATTAAACAAGCTCATAGGATATACTAACCAGTTCATACATTTTTAAGCTTCTACCCTAACTGGTTTCTGAGATACAAGTACTCAAAGTTAGTCTAGATTCGCCTGCACACCCCTGTATATATATAGCTATATTCAACTTCTTTCAAATCTTCAATAGGTTTGCAACTATCCCAATTTATGGTTTGGTGACATGTGTATGACTCTTACTTTCTAAAGAAAGGAAAATATTTGCTGAGTCATGTATTTCCTTTATTGCCCATTGTCGCAATAAAAGCTATACAACTTTAATTGTGGTTATCTCCTTTTTTCATAATACTTTCAAACCACTGATAAAACTAACATGACTTCAACTTTATTCAAAATGTATCAACGGTCAACACACAGGAGTCGCTTTTAGACTATTTAGAGAGCTGTTTTATACTAAACACAAAGTTGTGACATCAGTTTTTATATCACCATTACTGCTCTCTATTCTCAGCTTTCTTTTTTTGTCATTTTTATTCATTGACACTTTTAAAAGGAACTCATATAATATGGTCTATATTATAAAGGCAAAAAAAACCCAAAAAATATATTAAGTTCGATGAATTATTGGCTCATGTTGTCTTTTTTTCTACCTTGGGAATAAGTCGTACTATTGAAGGAAGGCTTTTGAACTTTTTTATTGACTCAAGTGTTTCATATTTAGAGGTGGCAGAGGGTTGAAGAGGGTTGTACTCAGCCCTAGAGCCGTCATTCCTATCTATTGAAAACTGATAGACTTTACCAAAAATTTCAAAAAATAAACAGAGCATGTTGTTGGTTCAGGATGAAGTCCAAAAGTATATAAGCTTTTTAAGGAAAGGAGTTAGTTCTCAGCTCTCTTGGAGAGTAAAGATACAATTTGTGATTTTAGCTTATGTAACTTATTTTGTAAAGATTATTAAGGTCATGAAGAGCATAGAGTGCCGAAGTCACCTTAATATCGGAGTATTTGTTTGTTCTCCGTTGTTGGGGGGGGGGGGAGAGGCAACGAAAGAAGGAAAGGCTTGAGAAATGAGGATTTTTTCAAAATATAATAGAGATTAATAATAAAGTATACTAAAAGGAACATAATTTTTTTCCAATAACGTTGAGATAAAAGAGGGATTAGGGTTTATAAAGTGATGAATAAGTTGATTTGGTTTGGGGGATCAATAATGTAAACAAAACAAAAAAGTAAGAAATATTTTACTTTGGAAGATAGACTTGGCCAAGGGATTTCACCTCTCTTCTGATGATAGAAACCATTTATATAATTAATTCAATGATACTCTTCCATCTGCCTATGTTTATCGGAGTTTTCTTTAAAGAAGCGCGTTCATTCGTCGAAGGATATCATAGATCCTCGATTCTCTCCCAGAACTATATTTTGTTGATTGCTCAGTTCCTCGCAATTCAAACTGGATAGCTACTATTAATGGATAACAAGTAGAGGTCGTGTCATTGAGCAAGGTGCGATATGGATGTGATACCTTGCAAGTTTCGGAAGAAACAAATATGTTATTAAAAGGAGTGCGATAGCCGTGTGCGTTAAGGCGTGTTCTACTTTCAATGCTTGGGGGCGCAGGTTCGAATCCTCTCGAGAGGGATGGTCATTTTTGGTCTACCTCATTGATAAGATCATAGGTTCGATAGACTAATTTACATGCTAGTATGCTTATTTATATCCAGTCGGATGCAATTCTATCGAACCAAATGGGCAAAAAAATATATTAAATATATAAAACTTTTGCATTCTATATTATCAATTATTATAAACAGGGAGACCCCATGAGGTAATTAAATTATATAAAATGACGTTGATTTTATATTAACCAGTTGATATATGGAAATAAAAACCATTTTAGTTTATATGTGAGCCGCAATAAAAAGTACATTTTACACATTGATAATTCTCATGCAAATAGAAATTCCAATCCATATAATAAATATTTTGGTTGGGAAACACTAGAGACACTACCATCAGTTCAACCAAAACAAAATATATGCTTTTTCAAAAAGAAGAAAATGCAAGAATACTTCCCTCTACCTAAATGGAGCCAAGATTGAGGGAGTTCGAACATTTAAATATCTTGGAGTAATAATTGACGATAGTCTAAACTGGAGAAAGCACATAGAATATGCAATCTCTAAGGCTAAGAGGAGTCTCTTGCCCTGCGAACTTTTGTTGGATCCGATGGGGGCTTAGCCCACGAAAATCTAAATGGATCTACGAGACCTATGTTCGACCTATAGTGAGCTATGGCGCTATTGTTTTTGCACCTAAATTTCTAGGCACTAGGTTCATCAAAAATGAACTCAGTAAACTACAGACACTAGGTCTGATGAGCATAACAGGAGCTATGAGGTCTACACCTACTGCAACTATGGAAGTAATATGTGGGCTCCTTCCATTTCATCTATTTGTAATGGAGCGTGCGAGTTTAATTAGGCTTCGGACTAAAAAGGAAACTCCACTGAAATGGTTCAACCACCTACAAAGAGGACACTTGCAATATTTAGATAGATATTTGCAAGTAAAAAGTATCCCAACTCCTCCACTTCGGATCCCTTTCTGGTCCAATAATCTGGGTTACGACATCAAAAAATATTGGTGTATCAATGATTTTGATCTCAGTGGTTACACTGACGGGTCAAGAATCAAGGATCAAACAGGTGCTGGATGGGCTATAACGTGTGGGGACAAAGTACTTCATAAAAAGTTCTTAAAACTTGAAGACACAAACACAGTGTACCAAGCTGAAGTGGAAGCCATCAGAAACATATGTAGTAATCTCAGTGGGGAAAATTGAACGAAAGAGAATAATAATCCTTTCTGACAGCATGTCGGCTATCAATAGTCTGGACATTAAACTAGGTGACCTTTTGAGTGCAGAAATTCTCGCGTGTAAAGACGCCATCAATAATTATAATTGTAAAATCACGTTAGGATGGATCAGAGGACACAATGATAGCACCGGGAATGAATATGCCGATATGTTGGCAAAGGATGGCGCCATGAGAGGTACACCAATCTCAGTACCAGTATCTATGTGCCAATCAAAGAATTCCCTAAGACAAAAATCTTTGAAACAATGGCGAATTGCTTGGCAAAGTATGAAGTGTTGTTGTCAAACAAAACAGTTCATCACTGAGCCCTATGTTGGGAAAAAGATATTCAGTTTCAAGAGAAACCAAATCTCTGTCATTGTTGGAATGGTGAGTGGTCACATTGATCTAAATCGGCATCTCTTTAAGATGGGGGAAGGTTGAGAGCCCAACTTGCCGGCTCTGTAACGACGACGAGGAAACTCCATATCACCTCATCTACAATTGTCCTTTTACACGACAGAAGATAAGACAACTCGAGGGAAATATCGGTGAAAGAAGGTTGTCTTTGGAGGAATATATTTTTAGAACATTTAAATGTTTATGCACTTTTAATGATATTTTTATTAATAAAGACAATAGCTACTAGATAGGTCACTACGGCTGATACGGATTAGGTTCAGGTGAAGTGGGTCTATTCGAGGAGCTAAACAAACAAACAAATATTTTGGTATATTGTAAACTACGATAAAAGAGTACAAGTTACACATGATAAGCCTAATGCAAAATAGAAATTCCACACAATATAGTAATAGAAAATTTAAATAAACTGGTGAAACACCAAAAAAAAGTATCGTTTCTTTCAAAAATAAGTCCATGACTACAATATTATAAAATGATATAATAACTAAAGGTCATATCTTGATCTATGCACTTCCAAGAAGAAGTCTAACACTTTTATTATATTTAGAGAAAACTTATGAAAGTAAAATCTTTCCCTAAATATAAAAGGAACCTTGTAAATAATTGCAATTTTAAAATTGATGATATAAATTACTTATCATAATATATGTAAAAGACATCCATTCAAGATATTTTAATATTAAAATATGCATTAAAATATTAAAATATATTCATGGCATACTTACACTTGCAAAAAAAGCAATATGCATTAGATATACTTCATTAAGTTGGTGTACAGGGTTCATCCAATATTAATTATTTACATATAGGTACTTTTGTAATTTTCCTATCAAAGAAACCATAGGATATTGTTTAGAGTCGTTCTTTGAAGGGTTTAACTCCCCGACCACATCTGGAATCTCAACTGAGAAGAAACATTCGATCAACTTTAATACGTCAGTAATGGAGAGAAAATTATCATGACGTCACTGGATTATTTTTCCACCTTTATCTACACCAGGGCTATTCAATTGGCGGCCCGCGGGCCAGATGCGGCCCGGACACGGCCAACATGTTTGGGTCAACATACACTTGCGAATCGAGCTTTTCTCACGTGAATGCAATTAAGAACAGTTATCGGTGTTCCCTAACAGACAACAAAATTCACCAGTGCCTTAGGATTGCATTGACATCTTATGAGCCAAACATCAGAGATCTTGTGCAAAACAAGAAATGCCACTTCTCTCACTAAAGTCACCGGCAGCAGTGGGCTAAAATAGCCCTGTTCTGTTTAGCAGCCAGCCTCATGAACAATGAGAAATGTTGAGTTAAATGTTCTATTTTTTGTTTGTTTTAAATAAAGGAGATGGAGGAGAGAGTTGTTTGTGTGCATTTTTATAGGCCTATTCAATTTTGAAAGCTAAAAGGTAATATAAAATAGGCCTAATAAAAAAATAATAATAGGCATAGTAACCATCGGCCTAATAATACTAATAGTAATACTACTAATGTTAAATAAAAAAACATAATAATAGACTTATTTGAAAAAAAGTGGCCGCGGAAATTTTGCGGCCCAGCTCAAGTTCTTGGATTCCAAGTGTGGCCCACTTGGAAAACTAATTGAATATCCCTGATCTACACCATGAGGCTTGGACTTAAGACATTGTCTGTTCAAGGGATTATAATTAGTATTCTTTCCTCCTCTTCTTTATTATATCAGTTGCTGATTTCAACATTGCTTTTCCATCCTTTTATGCAGACCATTGCGCATGCAATAGTAAGGTCGGATGCTAAACATTTCTTAAAACTACGCAGTTGAAGACGAGAGTAGGTGAAGGAAAGTACCAAAAGAAAAGACATATGGATTGTGCTGCTTTAGTTTTGTTCGTCCCAGCGGTAATATAACAACCCTCACCTAGGTGATTCCACGTCAACTGTACACACCTCACGACATGACCATCACCGATTTTGATGATTTTTGGTACACTTAGTAAGAGTTATAGGATAACACCTTGTGCAAAATTTCAGATGGCTGGGGCTCCCAGGGGCCATTTTAGAGGCGCGCAATTTTTTGAAAAATGTCAAAAAAACCCGTGCCCATCTCATACTTCAAAAGAGGATAGCTCCCTTCAGAACGATCAGAATTATGTTTTTTGCATCAAAATACTTAAGACATATACAGCTTTTATTTGAGTACAAACACGAATTAGTACAACCAAAAATACAACTTTGGCGCTTTAGTGCGTACTTCAAAAGGGCCGCAAGATTTTTTTGGCCAATTTTTTTTCTGAAGGTAGTTCAACTTATTATAGTTCAAACCAAAAAAATTAGAGTGGGCTCTCAATGGATCATCCCCAAAGAGGCTATTAACTAGTGGCATATGTAATATTTTAATACTATTCTCCTTCTTTTTATACTATGCATACACTGACCCATGTTTTTAAAGATGGGAACCCCTGCGTGACAGTGGTCTTTTAAAGCTACGACGTTGATGATAAAGAAGTATCCAAACAATAATTTCGAAACTCATATTTTCTGGGGGGTTCTAAGAGTCATTTATGTCTCAGGACAAGAGCAAAAGATTTTATCAACTATATAAGCAATGCGCTTGTATCATTCATGTAAATATGACTCAAAATATATTTATAACTTACTTTTGCACATCTTCAAAAGACTCAAAGTTCACTTATATTTTGTATCAATAATTCAATGTTCAAAAAAATTATTAACCCTTATTTTACCAAAATATTTGTTTCGTTCTACGAAGCTAAACTATATTTTTAAATATTAATTATCTACAAGTTAATATAATACTTTGGTATAAAATTGTAAATTCTGGATATTTTGCAAAAAAAATCCATGATGCCATATGGCTACTCTAATAGTAAAACTGTGTTTTGGATAAAAGAAAATCCCTAATGATTTTTCACATTTTAAAGGTGTCAAATAGGAGTAGTTGAAAATTAAAGAGATTAAATCAATGATCTTTTATATGTATCAGAGCTTTGCATACACATTTGTAAAAATAATATGGTGTTAAATGATACGAATATATCATAATGATTTTATGAAGAATTCATTTATGCGTCTTATGTCGGGAACTAACCCGACCAGGTCATTATATGTTATTTTTTGGTGCGACAGAATTGTATGCCAGTGGATATTAATAACACTATGCAACAAAAAAATGACTTTGTCTTGCCAACGCAAAAAACAAATGAATCTAGTAATTTAGAGAATGGGGATTACAGATATATGATTATTTAGTCGTGATATTCGTTTTTCTGGCCACAATTCAAACTTTAAAATTTTCATGTTTAGGCCAATGGTACATACGGATCTATGATTTTCAGGGACAAGACAGCAATTAACATTAATGCATTACCAATACAATTTCAAAGAAAGATCCAATAAATCTATTGGTAAAGTAATATTTCCAAAACTTTGATTATGTAATGAGATAATTGCATTATAGTCGTAAAAAATGGGACAAAACGGACACTTTCACGTTATGATAGATATATTACTCATGGACAATTTTTTCAGCTGCAAAGTTATATTTACATACGTTCCAGGCTTTAGAATAGCCATCGAGACCATTAGAACCATTAAAACGACTTTATTATCGAATAATTGAGAAAAAAACATTAGGCATCTATGCTCCTCATATCTATGATCATCGTTGTAAAGGTTTCGTAGATTGTTAAAATTTTCTTCGTTCCGTAACAAAAGGATTAATATCAATATATATATACATTTGCATGTATTTTACCTAAGTAAGTTATATGTCCTTAAAATTAAAACAATAAATTTTTATTAATGGGAAATATAAATACAAAAATATTCATATTGAAAAATTA
The DNA here is from genome assembly GCA_013387185.1 of Caligus rogercresseyi. Taxonomy (NCBI): domain Eukaryota; kingdom Metazoa; phylum Arthropoda; class Copepoda; order Siphonostomatoida; family Caligidae; genus Caligus; species Caligus rogercresseyi. The sequence goes on along the minus strand of CP045890.1, from coordinate 8,532,066 downwards.
TATTCAAAATAAGTATTTAGTAATAGTATATTGATATTAATCCTTTTGTTACGGAACAAAGAAAATTTAATCAATCCACGAAACCTTATATATATGATCATCGTTCTAAAGGTTTTGTGGATTGTTAAAATTTTCTTCGTTCCGTAACAAAAGGATTAATATCAAAATATATATATACATTTGCATGTATTCTACCTCAGTAAGTTACATGTCCTTAAAATTAACACAATAAATTTTTATTAATGGGAAAATATAAATACAAAAATATTTTTATTTGAAATTATATTCGAAATAAGTATTTAGTAAAAGTATATTGATATTAATCCTTTTGTTACGGAACAAAGAAAATTTTATCAATCCACGAAACCTTATATATGATCATCGTTCTAAAGGTTTTGTGGATTGTTAAAATTTTCTTCGTTCCGTAACAAAAGGATTAATATCAAAATAATATATATACATTTGCATGTATTCTACATCAGTAAGTTACTTGTCCTTAAAATTAACACAATAAATTTTTATTAATGGAAAAATATAAATACAAAAATATTTGTATTTTAAAATTATATTCGAAATAAGTATTTAGTATAAGTATGTTTTAATTTAAGGACATATAACTTACTAGTAAAATACATGCAAATGTATATATATATGATATTAATCCTTTTGTTACGGAACGAAGAAATTTTAACAATCCACGAAACCTTTAGAATGATGCTCATAGATATGAGGAGCATAGGTGCCTAATGATTTTTGCTCAATTATTCGATAATAAAGTCGTTTTTAATGGTTCTAATGGTCTCGATGGCTATTCTAAATCCTGGAACGTATGTAAATATAACTTTGCAGTTGAAAAAATTGTCCATGAGTGATATATCTATCGTAACGTGAAAGTGTCCGTTTTGTCCCATTTTTTACGACTATAATGCAATTATCTCATTACATAATCAGTGTTTTGGAAATATTACTTTACCAATAGATTTATTGGATCTTTCTTCGAAATTGTATTGGTAATGCATTATTGTTAATTGCTGCCTTGTCCCTGAAAATCATAGATCCGTATGTACCATTGGCCTAAAACATGGAAATTTTAAAATTTTAATTGTGGCCAGATAAACAAAATCCCATTGTTCGAAATAGCAATTTATCATTGCATGGACTCCATAAATCAATTTTTGAAAGTTTTGGCCGTTGGCAATTTTTTTGTTGCATAGTGTAATCATTGTAATATTCGAATGAGTTTCTCGAACCAATGATGGACATAACATGTATAATCAAAATCAATACCTATATGAGAACGATAATATTCTTCCTATCTCATATTTTTGGTAATATATATATATATCACATTAATAAAAAGCTTTCTAGTAAACGATGATGAATTCTTAAGAGCTCTTACAAGATAATATTATGAGATGCTGGTAAACAAAGTTTTTCGTAATAAAACTTGTCTTCAGAAGACGTTAGAATGCATTATTTCTTCCCATCTGTCTTTATTTAGTGCATACAAACAAATGCATTTCGTACGTCTTTGGTTTTGTATTGCATCATAAACTTTATATTCGTTTTGATAGCTTCACAGTTTAATTTGGATATAATTAATTAATTAAAGCTATTTTTGCTTATCTGTCTTACATGTCTTGCAAGCGTATGATTTTAAATAATACCAATTGTTTTTCGTTTTTCGATTTATATCAAACTATTTTATGCTCTTCTTTTATAATTGTTGTTAAAAGCTTTTTTATTTATTTCAAAGTTTGTAATGTAATTGTAATATTGAGTATGGTGCAATATATATATCAGTGCAATCAATATAAAGAAACCAAGAAACACATTGTTGCAAACGTTTTGCTTTTTTTTTCGTTTCCCTCAAAGTTTTAAAATAAATGTAAATTTGCAGATATATATATATATATATATATATATATATATATATATGCAATTCAATCCAGCCTTAGAGAAACACTAAATAGCCCAACTTCCGCTAAGTTCGGATTGAACTAACCCTTACCACAACCAGGACGTATGTAGAAGACCTTCAAGTTCATAATTGTTGGGCCTTAAAGCAGAATAAAGGTTCAATCCACTTTAGGCATTTGTACTTTTTTTTTTGTATTTCAAATACAGTTAACTAAGACGTTGAATTAAACATTTATAAAAATACAGTAAGAATAATGCAGTCGTAGGTATTAAACATAAGACAGGTTAATAATAAAGGGGTTTAAGTAATATTTAAATGAGGATATAATAATAATAAAAGATGACAAACAAAATAATAAAAGAAGGCGTCAAGAGAGTAACATGAGGCGTGAGACTCTATTTGTAAACAAACAGCTCCTCCACCGGAACCAGCACTACTGATGAACAATTGGGACGCCGTCGAGGATCTCCAAGCTTCTTCTTACCACGCAATCAATCCCCAAGGGAAGAGGAGCTCCCTTAACTCTGGCGGCATAAAGGATCCCCTGGACAGTTGTACTTTCCAGTTGTTTGTACTTTGTTCATCAACCTATATTCCACGACCTGTATAATAACTCGATACTCAATATTTAAAAAAATCACACGACTAACTATTATTGATAGCGACTTAAAACACCATCCCCACTTGGTTGAAAAAAATAACTCTTAATAATAGGAAACTCCTGTTATATTTATATCCAATGATTTCACCCTATCTTATGTTTCATAAAAAGTAAGCTTAAAATGACATCACTGAGTAATTCTTTTGTCATTCCTCCCTTTTTTAAATTCCTTAAGACTTGGTACTTTTTTTTTCCTTTTTCCTTCCTTTATTTGTTCAGAAAGGACATATATATATATATATATATATATATATATATATATATATATATATATATATATATATATATATATATATATATATATATATATATATATATATATGGACATATATACATGATTAAATATAAAATTAAAATTACAGTTCATGATAAACTCTAAACAAAGACATTATCGACTATCAAACACTATTTAAAACAGATAACACAATACACAATTATTTATAAAATTTCATAATTTTTTTTGATTAACTTAAAATAGTGACTTGATGCTGATGGGTAAAACTTTACAATGTTGGCGGCGCTGGTCCAGGAGTCATCTAAAAGGGAAGGTATTTTGAGTGCCAAGGTAGAATACCGTGCTGCAGCCGATATGACTATTTTCCTCAAATCCTCGTTCCTCACAACTTTTTTTTTTACGGTTATAAAATTCTATATTTGGCTATCAAATATTATAAGACAGTGTAAAAAATAACTACACTAAAATACAGACAACTATAAATAAATAAAAAATACTCTTGACAGTTGCGTTAAAATAAATAACATGAATGAACATTGTAGAACATATTTACTGTCAAGAGATTATAACCTTATATACATGGACGAAATTGCGTTTATTTATTCTTTAAAAAATTCCGATGACGTCTTAAAATCCTCTTCAGAGCTTTCAGGTATACTCCTGAGCGAGATGGCACAAATCGTATAATATCTCCCGCCCATTTCCAAGAAGGAGATCCAGGGTCAGGAATTTTAACATCGAGCGCCTCGTAACGAGCCGCTGCACCAAGGATGATCGCTCTCAGGTCCTCAGCTTCCACATAAGAGTTAGCCGTTAGTTGCTTAGCAATTAATGATTTGATGTTGCTTACTGCTGCGTTTAGAGCTTTATGACTAGAGGGGGAACTTTTTTTCACTTTGTATGGCCCGAATAGAATGTAGGCCTTTAGAATACTAGGGGAAATTAGTTTATTTTCAGATAAATTAAGTTTTAAAAACTGCTTCACCAATGATAGCGCAGGGCAGTCAACGAATGCGTGTAAGATATTGTTGTATAAGCAACCGCAATTGTTGCAGGGGTAATAAAATTTTATTAATTGTCCTGAAATTTGAAATTGGCAGTAAATTTTAGCCCGTCTACAATGCCCTGCGTAGAGTGGAGAATCCTTTTCTCCCAGGAAAGAGGCAAGCCAAGCATCTTGATAAAAGACTCCTCACAACTTATTGGTTAATGCAAACTTAATGCCAAACCCGATTTTCTTTTGAACTTTTTGAATCCTTCAAGAAGAATTTCGACTCTTTTGATTAATTGGGATTCCGAGTTTGCTTCAACTGTAAGTGTGATGTCATCTGCATATAGGTCAATGAGATGCTTGCACCCAGGAAATTGAACTCCAAAACCATTATATTTTCTTGTTAATTTCTCAACTAGCTCTTCTATTGCTGCAATGAAGAGAAGAGGAGCCGGCGGACAACTTGTCTGCAGCTCTTTTTTAGTTTTATAGGTTTGCTTTTTTGTTCGCCAATCGTGATTGTTGAGGATCCGTTCAGCAAAAGAGCTCGAACTGGATTAAAAAACTGCTTCGGAAGAAGCTTTTAATTCCTCTAAAATCTGCAAATGCGATACAGAGTCAAAGGCTTTTTTAAAGTCCAATCCTATTACAGCTCCGTATTTCTTTCTATCGGTTACAGACTCAATGGATACCTCAATGTTCCGAAGCACGTCTGAGATTCTTCTACCTTTAAGAAATCCTTTCTGAGGAGCACCAATAGCTTTGTTTAGCTCTGGTTCCATTCTTTTGGCCAAAATTCCTGAGAGGATCCTGTAGGATTGATTCCGAACCGTGATTGACCTACAATCATTGATATCAGTCCCATTTCCTTTTTTTGGAATAAGGACAATCCTACCTTTTGTTAGGGCTCGTGGCAAACTACCTCTCGTCTCCATTGACTGCCATATTGAAGTAAGAACTTAGAACATTCATGTGGTAGTAAAGTATAAACTTCTCCTACTACGCCGTCAACTCCCGAAGCCTTGTTAGCATTAAAATTCTTTTTTATATAAGCAGTTATGCTTTCTGAAGTATGTTAAATAGATGCATTTGTGGATCTTCGTTTTTTTGGAAAATTTGGTCTGTTACCATTAACCATGCTTTGAAATTTCTCATAAAATAAGTCTAAAACCTTTTTGGTTTTTGATAAAACTCGTCCATTATGTAAAATTCTTGACACTGAAGAGGATGAACAACTGTCCTGTTTCTGTAGGTTATTGATCCGCCTATTTGAATTTCTTTCTCTGTCCACTTTTTCGGCCATTTCAATTTCTGCCATTTCAGAAATCCTAAAAGCATTAAAAACTTCTGAAGTAAAAGTTTGGACGAAAGGTGAACGTTGGGTTAAAAGATTTTTCATTTGGACATTTTGGTTTTCCAGTCTTCTTTTATTATGTGATAAAAACTTCCCTGTGGACATTTTAATTACTCGAATAAAAACTTTTGCCGTCCGTTCCGCAGAAAAGGAGCAACTAAAACTTTTAATCAAGTTTCTTCTTAACATGTTCTCAAACTTTGGCTCCTTAAGGATCCATTTGGGAATTTTAAAAGAATAAGGTTGTCTAAACAAGTTCATCTCAAGTTCTAAAATAAAATGGTCCGAGAACGGTTCCGGCTTGTAGCTCGCTTTTTTTATTAGCTGCAGTACTGATTGCGAAACTAGAGCCATATATATTCTGGATGACTGATGGCCTCTTTTCCATGAAATAGTTTCGTGGGGACTAATTCTTTTTGTAGCGTCTATCAGGTCAAACTTATAAATTAATTGAAGCAAAAAGGGAGAATTCGGGTAATTCCGCTTATCTAGATCCACATTTAGATCCCCGATAAGTATAATTGGAAGAGAGTTGCACAGTTTAGAGTCAATGATTGACTGGAAGAAGGCTGGAGACTTTTCATTTGGACCATATATATTAATCAAACAGAAGCTTACTTTGTCTTATAACAAAATCTTATGCCATTAACTATTCACCGAGTAATCTTCGATCAATTCGACCACTCTTATTTTCTTGGTTACGAATGTCAGTACTCCTCTTTTTGAATTTGAACCTGTGAAGATTGAGTGGTAATTGAATGGCTTACATACTAAGCAGTCCTTAGGGCATGTAGCAGAGACTTCACATTTGACGTCTTGTAGACAAAGCACGTTAGGTTTTATTGCGAACAGATATGTTAATAAAGCATGGCGTCTATTCCTATCCTTGCCTCCTCTTGTATAAGGGGATAATATTTTTCTTAGTTTCAAACTCATTTTAGTTTCTTTTGAAGTTTGGAAGGGTTTTCAAACTTTCAGGAGACTCACTTGTATCTTTATGCAATCTTTTTGCAGATTGGGAGCGAGTCCTGTCTCTTAAAATCTTACTCTTGTCAAAAGAAAATGGCAAAGAGTTATTATCTGGTATTGATGTATTTGATTTCAGACTATCTTCTTGATTTGCTTCAGCACTTGCTTCATTTAGTGGAACAATCGTTGGTGGAGGGCTGTTTGAGTTTGATATCGATTTAGGATCTTCTATTACAAATGATGCATTCTCATTTTGCAAGGTTGACTCTTCGGGATCCAAAACATTGTCATTTTTTTATCTTGAACGTTGCATTGTGATTTTTCATTTGAAACATTAATTTGAGTTTCATTTTCATTTTGAGTTATTTCATGTAAGTCATGCGGAGAGTTACTTGATATATTATTTGATATGGCGATGGTTTGCACTTCTTCTATTTCAATTGGTTGTTCTTCTACATGGGTATTTAATTCCTGAGATTCAGAGTTTTTATTCATATGACCAAAGTTGAAGCATCTTTGGCATTGCATTCTGACTCCATTGAATTTTAATTTAATTAGAAAGCCCTGAAAAGGGACTATCTGGGGGATGCAGGCAGGGTCGGCCTTTAATTCAACAATGTAGTCATTCTTCTCGATATAGAGGATATTTCTCCTCTGCTTTTGGATCAATTGGATTTCTTTTGGGGTATTGATCAATTATTTCTCCGAATTGGCCGAGCCAATTAACCAAACGATTCTCCTCCACTCTTTTAAAAGTGTTTACCAAAGTGATAGTTAAATTTTTGGATCGATCCAATTGGATCTTATCAACTCCTTTTAATTTACACGATACTTCTTCCATAATCCCATCCGAATTCATAAGCCTCTTTTTTAGATGTTTTTAAAGTCCGACAATCTTGAAATTACGTCTATTGGGAATTTCGTGTATATACACGATTGTCCGGGGCCAAATTTCGTGTTGGCGCCTGCGATTTCCTGTTCTTTAAAGCCAAGTTGGATAGCCATGTCATATATGTCAATATGCTTCACTTTATCAGTTTTAAACATGTTTCCTTCCATATCCTCCATGAGAAGGACAAAAGTTTCCCATTTAAGGTCTCTGTTCAAATTGAACTGGGGTCCTGCATTATTTTGATTAATGCCATTTTTCTTTAATGCGTCTGCATATCGACTTTTGATTCTATCTGGGGGCTTGTCAGGAGGATATTATTGTTATTCATGTCTTCTTTGGTACTTAGAGTTGACTGCACAAGGAATAGTCTGCATTTTTCTTCGTTGATTCGCCGACTTTAAGTAGGTATGTTTTGGTCAAAAAGTAATATGTGATTTGAGTATTCTTCTTCCCTTCTTTTATTGAGTGTAGAGAGTTATTATATTACTCAGTGGTTATATCAGTATATATAAAATAGTGACACTTGAGGTAAACAAAACAATCAGCTTAGAAATTAACACATAAAATGTATACAGTTTTCACTTTTTATAACATTTTTCGACTTGAATCCTGGCTGACATGTCACAAATGATATGGGTTTTTTAACAGCTATTTTGATGGTAAAATTAAAAAGCATGTCTACCCTATAATATAGGAGTCGGCAACCCGCTGCTCCAGAGCCTCATGCGGCTCTTTAAAGCTGCCTTAGTGATTCCCCGGCTCTTTTCCAAAAACGTTAGAAAATGGGGAAAAGATGGGATAGGAAAATATATAGGACCAAAATGGGCACCGTATGAAGGTTATCTAAAGAGTTAAATTATTGCGGCTCCAGACAGATTTTTTTTTTTGGTCCGTTATGGCTCTTTCAACATTTGGGTTGCCGATCCCTGCTTTATTACATGGCCAAACAATGAAATAATTGTAATTTTGAATTGTAATGTTTTGTTTTTCCGTAAATGTCTTAAGATTGTGTTTTTTAATCTCCTACTTTCTAATGTATTATTATTTTTTTACACTGTATGGATTTTAGCTAATAAATAAACATCTTAACCAAAAAAAACAATTACATGCAATTGTGTAGCTCTGGGATTTGTATGAAATTATGATCATTCTATAAAACAGCTGTGTTGTTGAGAGATCCTTTAGAATTTCCCTCTTTTTACCTTATCTCGGCTACAGAGAGCTTTGTGTATAAAAGTGCATATATCATTTAAATGATAATGTTCTTTTACATAGTCGTACTACTGTATCCTAATGCATAATCTTATTGAACTAAGCCTTCCTGTAGTCTACCCTACTCTCCTGATATATATTTAATAAATATAATAATAATACAATAGGAAAATAAGCAATCCTTTGTTAAGATGGATCTGATAAAACATACCCTTTTTAAAGGAATGCTTGCATTTTATCTATTCTTAATATAGCTGCTATCATTTTTATATATTTTTTTAAAGAAAGGTTAATACTAATTAGCTTGAAAAATATGTAATATCCATTTTTCACTTTAGTACTTATTCATTTTTTAAATTAGATTCCCAAACATAGATAATTGCCTATTAGGGTGATTCTCTTTTCACGGTATTCGGATTTGAGAGTCGGGCACCCCCTAGGCCTAGAGATCCTTTGTAAAAGTTTGAATAACGTACAATATCTCCCCAACGGACCCAAAAGTTATGTTGTTAACTACTGTAGTCATTTTTTTTTCATGATTCCATCGCTTCTCATCTCATCAATATAAATGCTATTTTAAAATGATTTGATGCAATATCTAGGTAGGATCTCGAGGATTCTAAATTAGATTTTGTTACTTTGTATATACAATAATAAATGGGATATTTATGCTTTGAAACAGTCCTTTTTATGGAAAATAACCCAAAAATTACTACTTTAAAGCTTTAATTACTCACGTATTTTTCTTTCTATATATAAACTAAAAAACTAATTCCGAATCTTTGAGATCTTATCTACCATTTGCATCCAATCAGTTTAAAATTGTATCGACATTGAGGAACTGAGAGGCGATTGAATGCCGAAAAAAATACTAAATATGTTAACTTCACAGCTTTGGGTCCGTTAAGGAGACACTTCAAGTTATTTGTTTTCGTTCAAACATTCACAAGATAATCTCCATGCACTAAGGTAAAATCCTAGGGCACGCCCCACTCTCGTATCCCGAAAAACGTGAAATAAGAAACACCTTAGTACACATATGTTGATCAACGCGCTCCACTCCCAATGACATGCCTGCAGACTCGCCCCCTGAAAGAGAGCAAAAAAATATGGCTTTAAGGCTATTATCTTTGGCTTTAAGGTATATTAGTAAAAGATACATTTATGTTACTCATCGCAAGCTTATCGAATTTTATTTTTTCAGTTTGTGCGAGGATGCGACTAGTTGCATCTAATGATGACGTCGCTGGGAGCTCCTCCTCCAACGCTGACGTCACACGAGTTTATTTTTGTTATATTTTTATTACATTCTTCTTTAAGTGCTCAAGTGAGTTGGACTCTTGATAATAAATAGCCAATGGTACTATCTATATATATATATATATATATATATATATGAAAATATGATGTGAAAAGTAAACGCATTTAAAAATAACTGAAAAACATCAACATGAGTACCCTCTTTTATTTTTCCTTCTTGAAACTATAAAAGAACCCTAGTAGGAGCTGTTATTTAAAAAATGGTTGGTTCGTCAGCACTTATGTTCATTTATTGGCATTAAATATGATTTGACGAAAATTTGCAAAAAATAACTAAGTCATAAATGATCATAGCTAAATTTGGTAAACTAAATTTTCAAAAATAACTAATATAAAAAAGTTTTGCTTTATAACGAAACCTTTGAACGCAATTTGGGGGGGGGGGCGTAAGGGGGGGTCAAACCAAAATCCATTTTTCTAGGATCATTTAGTTTCTTATGACGCAGCTTTCACGGGGGATATCATTTTGATATCTTAATATTAGGTTTCTATAATACCCCTAATGTATATATATATATATATATATATATATATATATATATATATATATATATATATATATATATATATATAATATATATATTATATATATATATATATATATATATATATAATATATATATAGTGGCTGTTATTGGGGATAAGTAACTCAATTTCCTTTTATCGTAAAATGGCTGTCAAGCACAAAGTATACGCCGTCTTGCCTATTGATATAAAAAATATATGTATATATATATTATATATATATATATATATATATATATATATATATATATATATATATATAATATATATATATATATATATATATGAAGTGCCTTGGGAACACTTAATATAAATTTCACTCTTATACATAATGAATCTGGACTGAAGGGTTTAGAAGATGATAAGGAACTGATCTGTATTTCACATAAAAGACAACAACAAAAATAACGAAGAAGAAGAACATTTATAATACAATAAACGGAGGGTTTCCACAGGACTAATAAGGAGGCACCTCATATATATATATATATATATATATATATATATATATATATATATATATATATATATATATATATATATATATATATATATATATATATATATATATATATATATATATATTTACATATAGTTTATGAAAACATAAATGACAAAACAAAATAATGTAGGCTGAAGGAGTTGTTTAACTTTTTATTAATTTGTAGAGTACTATTGAAACATTCACCAGAAAGCGACACTTGACATATTTTCCTCTCAAATCTTTAATTCAATGAGGGATTGTGTATAATATTGCATAAATAGACATTGTACTCTAAAATTTAAACTTCAAAAAAAGATTTACACAGTATATACAAAAATTTCATATAAAGAACTTGTGCTTAATATAGAATGCACAACAATAATACAAATGTTAACATAACAATATTAAAAATAAATAACTTTTGCATTATTTTAAAAGATGACTTGAATTTGATGGGAAGTACTTTATTTCTTTCGCGACGACGTTCCAAGAGTTTTCCAAAAGCGACAATATCTGTAGAGAAAGCGCTCCATATCTCACCGCCACTGAGAGCATTATGGCTCTAAGTTTTTCGGATCGAGTGTATTCGTTGTTGGTCAAGCTCTATGCAATAAGTGCCTTAGCATTTATGATTGTATATGCAATAGCTTTATAAGCATCTGATCGTTTGTTTAATTTTGCTTTTTGTGAAAACCAAACAATAAAAAGCCTTTCAAAATGTTATTGGGACAGTTGTCAAATCCTTAACATTAAGAACTAGAAAGGTCTTTAAAATGGACCACCACAAGGCAATCAGCAAGGGAATGTAACGTGTGGACATATAATTTGCCACAATCCTTGCAATGATTTCTAAATATGATGCAATTAGAAGAAATCGGTATTTGAACCGTAATTTTTTATCCATCCTGAATCCCGACGTGGAACGCATACTTCCTTTTCTTCCAATCATCGGGAAACTCCAGTAATTCCATGTAAAGAGTGTTTAAGTTGTTGACATCTTCTTTGAGATTAGGAGGCATCACCTTGAGATACCAGGGACATGACATCCTATGCATTTTAGCAGCTATTTGAAGAGGTATTTGAATCTCCCATCTTCACAAAAATCGAAGTTCGTTGTGGCATTAATATCATAAGTGTCATGAGCCAAAGCTAAATTCTCTAGTAAAGTTGGGGCTCCCAAATTTCTAAAGAAGAATGACTTACTTACGTTCTGATTAATTATATTCACTATACTTTCTCCACTATTCGCCGGACTAAACTTCCAAATATACGTTGGGCGCTGTCAATATTTTTTGATAGGATTCTGTTGTCTTATTACTTAAAATGGTACCGAACAAAAAGCTTTAAATAAATACTACTGTTGGTGATAGGTCTTCTCCATTCGGATTCTTAGTTAAATTGATAAAACTTATATAAAAAATTTGAGAATAGTAATGGATAAAAAACGTTAATCCTCCACCTATAAGAGACTTTGGTCTCTTTAGTGCAGGGAGATATATCATTTGAAAAAGAGTTGTGAGCAATAATGGTTCTCTTCAATGTCTTTTTCTGCTATCAAGGGAGAAGCTATTGCTTTATACAACACACTTGTATATAAATAAAATATATTTATTTATTTCTATTTCAAATTAAGGTTGTTTTTCTTTCATCGAAAAAACCTTTGTTTTTATTTATATTTTAGTATTTGGTTTCATTTATATAGTTATATATATATATTACATTGTGTTACATATTTTTAAATTCCTGACATCCCTGACTAGCGAAGTGCTAGGTTGTTTCTGGGAACTATAAACGATTACACAAGGACAACCTGAGTATTGTACAAATAAATCCTTTTTTGTAAATTAAAACTTCCATGCAGCAATTCAATTTGGAATTGAAGAGAACATTACTCTCCAGTTATCAACATGAAGCCTTTCCTGTCCTCAGTCAACTCCTAAAATAGATACTTTTCTTCTTCTTACCGGTAACCCCATATATTTTGCCCTTCCTCTGCGTATTTTTTTTCTTCTATTGAGTTTGACAGAATTTGATCCAACTGAATATAAGTTTTTGGTTTTAACAAGGAATATCCATTAATCAAATGAGATGGCATTAAAATGAAGGGATCTAAGGGGAAATGAAGGAATCCGAAAT
>CP045890.1:8493348-8519266 GCA_013387185.1 Caligus rogercresseyi | reverse complement strand
GCTAATTACTAGGAACGTACAGGGACTAACTTGTAAATATATATTTTGTTGTTGCTCGTAGACTGTCATTTATCTCCATGACGAATGAAAAAAAGCTGACGAATTAATACTGTCCTCGTATCCGATTCCTAAGATTTTAACTCCCGAGCCCTCCTATCCGAGTCCTAATATTTAAGTATCGAGTCCCGAATCCGAGTCCATCAAAATGAGCAATCCATGATTCCGAGTCCACAGCCCAGATGAATATCCCGTAGTCAGACTTAATCTCAACTTATTTCAACAATAGTTTCATACCTAAAAACTACTTAAGTTGTTTATTTTGTAATAAGAATGAATGAATAAAAAGGTCATTCAATTGTGTGTAAATTTTTGGTCACTTGGGGGTAAAATTTAAAAAAGTGCTTTACTATTCTATAGAGAGTTCTTGGGAGAGTTGTTTATAAGTTCTTCTTATAATATTTCATCCCCTTGTTTATATCCCAGAAAAAATACTAATCAAACTACATTGAAAGTTTGGAAAAATTGAACGCTGAACGCAAAACTATTTTTTGCGTTCAACGTTCAGCGTTAACAAAAAGTTGCGTTCCGTTCAGCGTTCCGTTCATTGAACGTGCGTTCAGCTGAACGCCGTTCAATTTTGCGTTCCGTTCACAAGCCTGGATATATTTTACTCCTGACTATGTTAATATCAACTAAGAATGAATAATACCTCCATTAGAACTCTAAACTTTCCTCCTACAAAAGGAAAATTCCTATTTTATGATCCTCGATCAAGGGCGTTTACGGATCCTGGAGTAAAAACCTCCAATAACATTAATTATTGTTTCATTGATGAAATATAGCAACTTTCCATGTAGAGAGCAAAAATTATAATATACTTTGTTTTCTTGTCCTCCACGACAACTCAATCCTCACTCTAACAATTAGACAAAAAAAAATACTTATCAGCCCAGAAGCTTATGTTTACAGCTGAGTTCGCAAAAATTATATTAAATTGTTGTTAGCTATAGCGTTTGCGTGTAGATTCATTAAAAAAGTATTGTCATTTTACATATATGCAATTACAGAAAACTTTATGAGGATTATTTTGAGTCAACATTTTTATTTTGCTTGTCTTTTCCCCCTTTGTAGAGTACCTTTGGATGCTTACAAATGGTGAACAAAATAATATATTTAAACATTATTGCCGTTTCTATAACTTCATTGGATTTTTGTTATTTCATATAAAACAAGTCAAACGTTATTTATGGAATATCAGTTTTGCAGGTTGATTGATTTTTATTAATTTTGTAGCTTACATATTTTGTTTAGCTTTAATATTTTATATAAATATATAAATTTCCCTCTAAAGTTTAATTTGCTTTTAAAATATGATGATGAAATATAAAACATGGTGTTTATATATTCAACTTAAAGACTCTTTAGGAAGTTTATAAGTACTTTTTTCTCAAATACGGATGATGCAGAGTATAACAAGATATGAAAAACAGTTTTAGTCTTTTAATCCTATCGTTTTTTAATATTGCAATAATTAATGAAAAAAATGCTCCATATCAATGTTTGGGAGGCTTTATAATAGGGTATAAAGTGAATTGTACGTACAACCACGTCTTTAATTCAAATCACTTTTCAAATATTTCGATACGTGAGTAAAAAGAAGTTCGGTATCATTAATCAAAGTCTCTTTTATAGAGTATAAATGTGGAGGGTTGACTTTAAGAGAATTATCCATAAAAAAGTAAAATCAATATACAGTTGTGCCATTTCTTATTCCCTCTGTCCTATTTTTAACCCTTTCGATATGAAATGTTATTAAATTTGAAATATACGAACGGAGTATTAACTTATGTTTCACCTAAGTGAGATAATAGGACAAAAACCATTGTAAGATCACGCCAAGTTTCAGTTATAATTTACCCAGAAACGACCGGGACCAATTTTTTTTGCCGGGACCAGGGCCGGGACTAAAATTATTCAAGCCGGGTCAAAAAAAAATTCTCAAAGAAAGTGACGACGTTTTTTAAAGAAAATTATCTATTAAAAAAGTGACAACGTTTTTAAAAGAAAATTATCTATTAAAAAAGTGACAACGTTTTTTTTAAATGATTTCTAAAACCAAAATTCTTGGAAGATTTTTTTATTAATTTTAAAAATTCATTTCTAAAAAAATGTCGACACTTTCAGAATGAAGAACGAACGAAAATATTAAAGTCCGGCCCGGTGATTTTTAGACACCGGGCCGGGAAACTCAAAAACAGCCTGGACCCGGGCCAGGCCGGGTGCCCGGTCGTTTCCTGATATTTACCTATTTGTTAATATTTTGCTTTATAAATATATGTACATAATTAAAAACCAAGTATTTACAAATGTATTTTCCTATTATGTGACCTCTACATGGGATTAGTATAGACTGAATACTGTGATTTGAATGATTGTCCTTTCTTAATCTGAGAGCCATAACCACGCAGTCCTATAAATTATGATGTACGTTTTAAACAATTCACTGTCAATGTACTTATTCTTTTACTTGTATTTAGGGGACCGAAATGCGATATACGAGGGTTGGTCAATAAGTCCGTGACTTTTTGTATTTCCGTCCATATAATTTGGTTGTCACACTGCTCCTGTCAACAAACTGAATTGTGTAGAAAATGGAGAAAAGCAATTTCGTGTGCTCATCAAGCATTGTTTTTTGAGGGAAAAACCATCGCTGAAACAAAGGCTAAGCTCGATAAATACTATGGAGACTCTGCACCATTGATATCAATGGTAAAAAAGTGGTTTACAGAATTTCGTTGTGGTCGTACAAGCACCATTGATGCCGAACGCTCTGGACGCCCAGTTGAAGTCGCTACACCAGAAACAATTCAAAAAATTCATGATATGGTGTTGGCCGATCGGAGATTGAAAGTGCGGGAGATTGTGGAAGCCATAGGCATATCACATGGGTCAGTGGTTTCGATTTTGAAAGATCACTTGGCTATGAAAAAGCTATCCGCAAGATGGGTGCCGCGTTTGCTCACAATCGACCATAAACGCAATCGGGTGACAACTTCGATGGAATGTTTGGCTTTGTTCAACCGCAATAAGGACGAGTTTTTTCGCCGATTTGTAACAGTGGACGAAACATGGATACACTACAACACACCAGAGACCAAGCAGCAATCAAAACAGTGGGTTTTGAAGAGGTAAATCGGCGCCGAAGAAGGCCAAAGTGGGTTTATCAGCCAACAAAGTCATGGCTACTGTTTTCTGGGATGCACGTGGTGTAATCCACATAGATTACCTTCAGAAGGGAAGAACAATGAATGGCGAATATTATACCAGCTTATTGGACCGATTTAATGAGGATTTAAAGAAAAAACGACCCCATTTGGCCAAAAAAAAGTTCTTTTTCATCAAGACAATGCAAGAGTCCATACATGTGTTGTTTCCATGGCGAAATTTTACGAATTACGCTATGAATTGCTCCCTCATCCGCCGTATTCTCCAGATTTAGCCCCGAGTGACTATTTCTTGTTTCCGAACCTTAAAAAATGGCTTGCCGGAAAGAGATTTTATTCCAACAATGAAATCATCTCACAAACAAATACATATTTTGAGGACCTCGAGAAATCTTATTTTTTGGAAGGGATAAAAAAATTGGAGAAACGCTGGACGAAGTGTATAGAGCTCAAAGGAGACTATGTTGAAAAATAAAATTAGCTTTTGTCAAAAAACTTTGTTTCATTTAAAAAGTCACGGACTTATTGACCAGCACTCGTATTACAAAGGATAGCATGCAACGGGACATGCATCACTTTGTGCCCTTATGAACAAGCAGTGTTTTCTCTATAAAAAAATGATTAAAATCATTCATCCATTTATAAGGAAGAGGTCTATAGGAATGACTGAAAGATCGAAGGAAAAATAATTATAACAAAATACATTAAATGTTAGGATTCATTTGATAAATGGAAATAAATAGTTATATATGTCGTTCTTCAAATGCATTTATCACTGATAATGATGTTCATGGAGTTTAGTTTAAAAAAATATTATTTGAAGAATATGTATGTGCTTTTTGTTCCTGCAGATAAGAATAATTTCCTTTGACCTAACTGAATCATCGTTTAATGCACATGTGTGTAAAATGAAAAAGATAGTAAAAAAAAATAATTTTCGGTTTATTATATATATTTTACCTCCTGCCGAAGAGGTTTGTTTCACTGGCGTTTGTTGGTTTTGGTTGGTTTGTTAGTTTGTTGGTTTGTTGGTTTGTCAGCAGGATCACTCAAAAGTACTGAACGGATTTGGATGAAATTTTGTGGATTTTTGGAATGCGAAAAATCAAGAGTGATTAAATTTGGCATCTCTGATGCAGAATTAGGCGCCAAATGAGACTAAACTACTAAATTGCCAAGTTAGCCTACTTCTGCCATAGATGTCGTTTTGCTATGAAATGGGTGCCGGGACGTCTTCCTCACGAATTTCCGTCTAGGTGAACCCTCCCCCGTCTCTCTACGGCCTCCCCAGTCGTGAAATCCGCCTCGGAAGGCTCATGACGGCGGAGGTTTGCACTCTCTGAGTATATATGCTCTAGTCTATTTTTGATTTTAAAATATAAGTTTAACACCATTAATTATACTCTTTAAAAGAAGTAAATCATAATTTGTATACCAAATTAGAACGTAGTAATTAATAAATGTGCATCTTTATTCTTACATTTAATTGGATTTGACACGAATATTGTATATATATATATATATATATATTATATATATAATATATATATATTAGGGGGTATTAAAGAAACCTAATATTAAGATATCAAAATTTATCCCCCGCGAAAGTTGCTTCATTAGAAACTAAATGATCGTAGAAAAAATGGATTCTGGTTTGACCCCCCCCCCTTAACCCCCCCAAAACTGCGTTCAAAGGTTTCGTTATGAAGCAAAACTTTTTTGTTATTACTTATTTTGGAAAATTTAGTTTTACAACATTTAGCTATGATCAATTTATGACTTTGTTTTTTTTTTTTGCAAATTTTCGTCAAATAATATTAGTGCCAATAAATGAACATAAGTACTGACGCACCACCCATTTTTAAATAACAGCTCCTACTAAAGTTCTTTTATAATTTCGAGAAGGAAAAAGTAAAAGAGGGTACTCATGTTGATGTTTCTAAGTTATTTTTTAATACGTTTGCATTTCACATCTTAATTTTCATACAGTAACTCCCTCACATGGTGAGAATATAAATATGTCGTTGATTATATCCATGATATAATATATATATATATATATATACGTGAGAAACTCGAGCTCCTTTGCAACATCCCTGATGGACCTGCTGGGGTCGTGCTCGAAGATATCTGACACCCTCCTGATGGAGTCGGGGTCCTGGCCTTACGGGCGCTGCTAGAGGGCCTGAAGGCCCTGTCAACGACAGTACGAGGGTCCCTGGTTTCCTTCAGCTGCTGCCTGAGCTCAGCAAACCTTCTCCTGTCGATCCCGAGCAGCTCAGAGACCTGGGTGTTGCTGATGGCGTTGCCCTTTATACAAAAAAACTGGATAACGGCACACTTGCGTTCTTGCTCGTTCCAGATAACAGGCTGTAGATTTCCATATGCAGCCATGACGATGATAAATTCAACTGAAATGATCTCTCATATGTTGTCTGTCTGCTAAAAAATCAGCTGTGGGATCGGATGACGTCATCCTCGTTAAAGGATGTCCTGAAAACCCGCCGGATTTGATCTTACCACCTATATATACACCGGGTGCGGGACGGAAATTGCAACACTTACCTAGTATAATGTTTACACCCTCTGTGTCTGTTAAAAGGATTCGATCAGAAAAATTTAAAAAATACAGAGCGTTAATATAACTCTTATTTAATTTTTTTATTCTTAATATCCGCCATTAACAGCAACAACAGCCTTCAGACGGGACCTGAAGGCCTGACAGACAGACCGTATGTAATGAGCGTCCATTCCATCCCAGTGTTCATCAACAGAGGTCTTCATGGCTTCAATATTGGGGTGACGTATTCGGCAGGCCCTTGCCTGCACATGCGGCCAAAAGAAAAAGTCCAAAGGGTTTACATCAGGGCTGCATGTAGGCTACTTTTCCTTACCCCAAAATGGGATGCTCTCTGACAAAAAAATCTGCGTCGATTTTGTTGTAAGGGCTGGTGGTCCATCCTGTTGGAGCACCACTTCTTGGTTTGGAAATGTTGCCTGAACCCAGGGCAAAAGTTTGGTGTTCAGCTCTTGAATGTTTGTGGCTGCATTCAAGCGAAACCCTCAGGGAAACCAAATCAATGGCATTTGTCCCCTGATGAAGCCACAAAGCCCATAGACATGACTGAAGCTGGATGCTTGGTAGTGGTAATTGTTCTAAGGTCTTCATCAACACCTTCAAAGACCACAAACCGGTCATTTCTTTTATTTCTGACCGGATCCACAGTCCAGGTCTTTTCATCACTGGCGATGATGATTCTTCCTGGTGGTGCAGATTTCAGGTCATTGATCAGACCCTTGCAACGTTGGAGATGAGTCACTTTGATTTGAGGTGTCATAATGGTCTCTTCAACATCACTAGGGACTTGTCCTAATGCTGTTCGAATGACTTAATGCACTAGCTATTTTTATTATTGTTTATAATTCGTTTGTATTCGTTAAAGCATATTCCAGCCTGATTTTCATTTCATTGAATGAAACTTTTTTTGCGCGGGGATGGATTATTTAAATGTTATATAACATTTATTAACACAAAATAGCATCAGTTAGTTAATATATATATATATACCAAAGTTTTTTGTTTTATCACATTTAATCTCACGAAGTTGATCTCCAATTTTTGCAATTTTATTATAATTATTATACAAACATTATATGATTCTTAAGCTATGATATTTTAACATTTTGAATTTGTTTAATATTGGATTTTTAATAATTTTTTTGGGAAAATAATGTAATAATAGCACTACAAAATTACTATCTTGTTCGTTGTTCATAGAAAATTATAGAATATATTTTATCAATGCTTTTGACAGAGATTTGAATTAAATAACCAAAACTGAGTATTCATTCACACCACAAATTTTTATGTGCTAGTATGATTCCATTGACATTCTAAATCAACTTACAAAAGTGCCACAGTTATGCAAAGAAGTAATAAACATCGCAAGATCCAAAATAAATATACATCTTGATTTGTGTAAAGGCCATTCATACATTTCAGGTAACGAACTTGTGGACTACCCTGCAATGAAAGGAACAAAACGTAAAAATTGTTTATGTGTTGGAGCCCCACCACTCTACATACATGGCTTCTTCTATGAAGTTTGGTGCAACAGATACAAAGAGATATTGGAATGAAACATACTCATCTTAAGTTGAATACTCAAAAAAGGTTGTTGAACTTTCACATCCCAAAATGAAATTACTTGTTCAAGCCCTAAACAGGCCATGGACCATTTCTGGTCCATCTGAGCAAGTGGAAAAACACAAATGCCATTTGTAATATATGTATGGAGGATTCCCAAAGTGCTGACCACCTAAACAACAGATGTCCATGGCTCTCATATGAGAGATACACAGCCATGCAAGAAGAGGATGAAGATCTTCGTATGATTAAATTTATTAAATGTAAAAAATATTGATTATAATTTTAATGTAAACGCTTAATAACCAGATTATAAAATAATAAGTAAAATGTAATACTCGATATCCATTTTGTTGTTGTAGCACATATACCCTTTTGTGTGGTCATTTCTTTTGTTGTATATATGTATTGGCTTATATCATATTTGTAATGTTTGCATGTACCATGGTAAAAGAGCAATAAATACCTAACTAACAATGCTTCGATTGAGTTGCATCACTTTTGAAATATTAAGTATTATAACCTTGAAATAAAACCCTTCATCATATAGTTTTTCGATAAAACCTTCCCCCCTCGAGTGGTAGTGAATCTACATTTTTAAATTCTTTTAAATATATTCCCACGTAACTGTCCTTTCCCTTTGTCTGTTGTCTGGTAATGCTGCAGATCGGAGTTTGTACACATAATAGTTCTATTGTGTTACCATTTACGACGATATGAATATTATATAATATAGAGTCTGGATACGTGGATTTAACTCTGAACTTTAAGATTCAAAGAAACTTTTAGAAATAATAGAGTAGCGTATTGACAAACAAATTGTACTCAACAACTTCATCAACACCGGATTATATTGCTGCTTACTTCATTGGGGAAATAAGTTGTAATATGTGACGGAAAAACCCTTAAGTTGAATAGTTTCAGTGATCTCTAATGAGATAAGAAAGTATAAAAATATAAGTTTCCTGAGTCTCATAAAGCTTTCTTTATCCTTTCTCAATTTAAAACTATGTAAAAGGTCCTTTTTTATTTTTATTTTTTCTTCAATGAGTCGACGTGCCATTTACCTATGTTCATATAACATAATATACAGACCTTGTTTTATTGGATTTCCCCCCTGCTCTTGCTCTACCATTGTTTCAGAACATGCAAACATATGTCTGTGTAAGTAATATACTTCGAACCTGCCATGTAAAATCTTTTTTTCTTGCTTCTTTTTTTCCTTTAGAACCTCATAAAATTTATTCGTGTTAGCAGGTGTTTACGCAAGGAATTGTAAGTTCATGTGTTAAGAGCATTAGTGGGAAGAGTAATGATATTCATACTAAATATGGTCAACAAAGATTACTCTTGAGTCTGAAAATAGAATAATTATTCTTTATGTTAGATAATGTCCGTTGTGAAATAAATGCTATGTTTAATCAATCTATAAAATGAAAGTAATAAATAAGGCCATTCAATGAGTTCAAATATATTTTGCTTTGAAATAAAAGGGCTTTGGGATATTTTATTTGTTATAATAATATTTTAGATCCAGAAAACGTTGAGGCATTTATTGAAAGTATTATTGTTATATGCAGAACTGGAACTTAGTACCTTTTTGTAGTTTTTTATATTACAAACTATGTCCTAACCGTCTCGGTAGATTTTTTTTTTACAAATTCACCGAAGCGGTGTTTGAGAATTTCAAAATTTAGATGGAAATATTCATCTACGACAGAATATGCACTTCATATTTGGAGAATTATTTTAGTTGGAGAGTTCAACAACTTTTTTTGGTTAGTTTAAAAAAGGATGCTGATAAAAGAAAATGTTTGCACTCCGTTTGAAATCAACCTCTACCGAATGACAGAATACATACGATGGATATTTTTATCAAAGAAAAAAATATGAGGAAATCTACAACCGGTACTACTGATATATCAAAAATCTATTGGTAGTCCCAGCTCTGTTATTGTAGTGCAATTTTATTGTTTTTAATTGAATTCTTTTTTCATCATTTTTGATTAAAGATAAAAAGTACTGTGTATATTTTTGCGAGAAAAATAAGTGTTTTGCAATTTTAATGAGTACCAATGGACTTTATACGGAGTTCTATGATGAACTAGGACAATGATCTTCCAATCGAATATAAAATCTGTGTAGAAGCAGTGGGGGAACTTCAAAGACTTTTGAGAATCCGTTAGCCATCTCATTAGGGTTTGAAGAGCTTTCAATGACTCCTTACTTTAACTGCTTTTTAGGCAATGAAAACAAATCTATTGAGCATACCTTTCTGGAAAGTTCAACCAAAAACAATCGATTTGTAAAAAACCTATAATTTAATCGAGCAGTTTTTTCGATTATCAAGTTCTTTTCGATATATATATAATCAATTATTAAGTTGAGAGTATGCCATTTATATTTGGCGTGCTAAAGTATTGCCTCTTATTCGTCTATTGTACGTAATTACCCCATGTTGAGACGACCTATCATTATAAATTTCATACAAAACCTAAGTAGATTACAAAGACTACATTGGTATGGTATTATTTTCAATATCTTGGTCGAGCATTTTTAGGACGAATGTAAAAATGTGTCTGTTTTGATACACCTCACAAAAAAATAATGAACTAAGTAATAAGTTGATTTAGACCCTTATAAATATAAGATAAAAGTATCCTTAATATTGGTCCGTCCAAGTTACGACACTCGGATGGCTGGAAAGAAGGAACCTCCAACCTACCTACCTAAAAGGGTTTTTGCCCCTTATCTCCTTCGGCCCGGAGTCCTGTACTATGGATTCCATTTAACTCTAGATAAAATATCTTGATGACAACTCCTCGGAGGAGGACGTCTTTCTCGACTACGATGTCGTTGAAGTAGCCATCAACAAGCTCGGCATCCCAGCGTATAATTTATCCTACATCAGCGCAGATATAGGCCAAGGTCGGACTATCATAGGAACCAAGAATCTGGTAATATTAATAACTAACTTCCCCAATCTACTATAATCTATGAGACATTTAATTCCGGTCTGAAGTTTCAAATAGACGTTCATTGATTAAAACTGTTTCTAGATAAACTTACTTCCCGAATATTTAAGATTCAAGCCCTCCAAAATATTTCCAAAGCCAGTGAGGAACAAATTATCTCCCGCATAAAACATTTTGTGGAAAAGGTCTCTGTAATTTTAATATAAATATAAAATCTTGGGATAAGCTAAATAATTGAGTCATGCACGAATAAGATTTTGATAAATAAAGGAAATGAGAGAGTGAAAGCATGGAACTCTTCGAACTCATCGATTACGAAAATAGGTGGATTATGATAAAACTGCGCAGAAGTACTATTAACCTGAATAATACCGGAAAAGCCTTATTTAGATACGTCGAAAATCTGCTGCAACACCGCAAATGGTTCAACTCAAAATGACCTCAGGTGACCTCTCATCTGATCCAACAGCCGTGTCAGAGGAAGCCTCAAATTACTTATCAAATTACTATATCTGTGTGGATTACTTAGTAACAAAGTTATGTGAGATTGGTCATGAATGACGATTGGTCAAGGACATTAAAAAAACAACTATATCTACAAGACATCACTACTTATGTAGATAGAATTAACATGAGTCCAGTGGAACTTTTAAGATCATTTAAGTCCTACGGATTAAAATGGTCAAATCCTGAGGCTCAAGCTTACTTAGGGTCCTTCCTCTGTTCCAAGCGAATGAGTATCTTTAATGGGGCATCGGAAAGTTCTTGGAGTTCTCCAAGAGGGGTACCTCCCATATGAATATACAGATTTAAATTATATACTATGTTTGCAATTACAAACCCATTGTTCGCTTACCTCTATGGGAAACAAATCTTTTGGGCCATCTATCCCCTTCTGCATCGCTCCTACGGCATTACGCATTCAAACTATTCGAAGGTCTTTTTCATGCTCTAGACGTCCTAGCGTCGAGAGATGATCAAGATTCCTACATAATGAGGTGGATTTTCACCCGCTGTGTTAAAAGATTATTACATATTTACATATTCTTATCAAAAATTGTTCTGATACCGTCTAGCCACATCTGATTTATTTATGAGCAAGCCCTTTGTGGACCCAGATAAGAAAAATGGGACCCCATGTTAACTCCGAGGGAACAGTATTTAAAGTACTCCTCTGGAGTATATTTTACGAGTGATCTACTACAAAATAAAGGGGCGATATATTCCTTGTGTGAAAGCCGAAAATTGTTGCACATTAGTTTCGAGATTGCACAGATCTCGTCCATATTATGAAAATTGTGGGGGAAGGTCTGAAGGATAAAATAGGCAGGGATCTTAGCCCAAACGAGATCCTATATGGCTTTCTTAGCAAGGATCCTAAACTGAGACTGGCATCGAAAGTCATTGCAAAACTTCATTCTATTCTGGCGAGGGCCAGGTTCAAGAATCACAAAATTTCCACAAGGATAGCGGAGGTGACTTTAAAAGAATATTATATCTCTGGAAACATTTTTAAAGATGTATATTAGGGTGATAACTTTTTACAATCTCATATTCCTGTGTCATCATATGATGAACTTTTATAAAAGATTAAATAAAATCTATTTTTTAAGTTTATTGGATAAAAAAACCTCACGCACAAAATTATTTAAAATAATTTAATTAAGAGCTTTTTGACCAGTTCTCGAAGTTAAATGAAACATATTCCAGTTTAAACAAAACCTTTAAAGAATAATATGTATACTATTGTATAGCAAGATAAAGGGACAGAAACCAATTGGTCACATTAATGTCATTGGAAAGGACGAATCTCAGGGGGAGGCTGTCCTTGTTGCGTCAGGACTCGTCCAAGTCCTGCACAACTTTGATCGCACGCTCGCAGCATTGGTTGCTTCGGGCGATATTGATGGGCGATTAATCTCTTTTCCAGTGGTATTTGAGACCTATTGGAAATCCATCCAGAGCAGATGATAGTTCTTCGAAATCCTCATCGCGGAACAATTGGTTGCTAAACCAATGGCCGGCCCATGGGCAAGAAATAAATGAACAGATTTTACGCAGCCTGGTTCGAGTTTCAGGCATCAGAATGAATGCAAGGAGGGCTAGAATGGCACGAGAGTTCCAGCGTGCATTGCTGATGTTAGGAATCTGCTGAAAGTTAACAAAAGGGACCTCATCTTTCTCAGTGAAGTGTCGGAAGACACGAGTAAGGTGATACAGAAATTTCATGTCGTCTCTCCAACCGCCTGTTTCCTTGATCTCAGCTTTTCCATTGCTGAAAGCTGCCTTTAATTGGTCATACTTGCGCACCAAGTCCTTCACAAAGAAGTACTCAATATCTGGGGATTTGGTTGAGTCATGGAGCTCATCGTCCATGAATATACGGAGGATGCGATCGAGCACATGGTGCTGACAACTGATAAACTTGGGTCTGGGGCTCCCATTCTTTCAAAAATCTACTGCATCCGAATGACAACACCAGACTTCTTCCCGGTGTTGACGCTTGTCGTGTCGGCAATTATCATCAGAATTGATCCCCACATGTTGAACTCCTGCAAGACATCCTGGAGCCCTTTTGCAATGGTTGCAGCTGTACCGTCCTTCAATTGAAGCACAGTTAATTTGATATCCTTTGCTTCAATTTTTAGGACCCCTGCTTGGTGTTCAATGCCATTGATTTTTTTACCATCGAAATGCAAGCTCCACTTCTCCTGATGAAGTGTGCTAACCAAGTGCTGCTTCACTTCAGCAGCTCTCCTGTAGAGAGCTTTGTGGATTCCTGGCTGACTTGGGGTCCGGATCTCGATGCCCTCACATGAAAGCTGACGGCATACCTTTGCTGCTTTGTAGGTCGATAGCTTTGAGCTTGTAACAAGTCGCCTTGCAACACCAGTGGGGTCATACTTCCTTGTGCTTGTTGATGGTGCAGCCTCATCTTCCATAGAACTGTCTTCACTAGTGTCACATGAGTCCGTACCTGTTTCCGAAGAATCTAATGCTACTGAGCTGGACTCAGTTGCTGAATTGGACACATCCACTTCCAATTTATTCCTTCGCTTGGATGGGTGGATGGTCTGGGCACTGGCACGTTTGCCAGTAGAATAACCGACCTGGCCTTTGCTCTGCATTTGCAGTTCGTAGAGGTTATTATCCTCTTTGCAAAGTTCATTCAATGAATCAAAGTTTTGCTTTTTCCTGCAATGGTCATACTCTTGCAGG
Source organism: Caligus rogercresseyi (assembly GCA_013387185.1). Classification (NCBI taxonomy): domain Eukaryota; kingdom Metazoa; phylum Arthropoda; class Copepoda; order Siphonostomatoida; family Caligidae; genus Caligus; species Caligus rogercresseyi. The sequence goes on along the minus strand of CP045890.1, from coordinate 8,505,701 downwards.
AGCTTTTCTAGTTTTGCATGGATGGCTTGATCTGATACAGGCGGGAAGTTCAATGTCGTCCTCCATAAAGCTTTCAGCTCCACAGCAATCAAACCGACCCTCTCTTTCCGTTCATTGGCGATGGATTCAAGGGATTTGAAACGTCCCATCACGTGGCTTTTCAGGGGCATGCGGCTCCGGTCACTCAGGGGTTCTTCGTGGATTGCCACATTACCTCTTCTTGATGGTGCTTGGAAATGTACCAAGTTCTTTCTCCAGGTTTCCTTGTTCTTCTCTGTGGTAGAGGAACTTTTCTTAAACAACATGCTGTTCTTTACTAAGCTATACTCCTAGAAACAGAATGTATAAGATAGTAGAGCGTGTCCAGTGTCCACTGCCCAGGAGGTAATAGAAGAATTCAGAACACTGTAGAAGGTCAAGCAAAGTGTTAGAATATTCTAAAATCTCACGTGAGGTTTGTTCCTTTTAAGCTTCCACCAGCCAGCACATCGTGTTCAACTGGTTTCGGATTATTCAATCTGGTTAATTCATTAGAGACACTTTGTAAATGTTTCCTTATCGTTATCGAATTTAGCCCTCATTTACTTTGAGGGTGAATTTTTTAAAGTGCTTTGTGCATGACCTTTTTTGTTAGTTCAATGAAATAAAGGTCATTTTAGGCAATTATAAGTAAAAGTTCATTCATTCGTGCTACAGGTAATCATTTTTGTGAAAAAAGTAAAAAAGTTATTAGCCTAATGTATATACATTATATTTTTTAATAAACCTTGTGTTTTTTAACCACATTTCCCTATTACATGTCTTTCTCCTTTTAGTCTTTGTATAATCTGTGGTTGTTTTTTTGTTGATTGTTAAGAGTTTTATTAACTGATTAAATAAATGTATGTCTCTCCTTGGGATAAAAAAGAAATGATGCCATTGGTCTGGAGATGTCGGGGAGCTTTCCTTCCACTACTTCCACTATCTCTGACATAGAACGGCCCCAATCATTTAAGCTGTGGAAGATTTGAGAAGCATATGGAGTATCATTAACTTTGACTGACTGCCTTGTGTCATCATCACCGACTACGGGTAGGCAACCGAGATTGAATATCATATATCCACGACACAAAGGACCTCTATGCTTTCATGTCTATATACGTGTGGAAATGTACTTCCCTTGAGTCTCCAAAATATTGTTAGAAAAAGACTTGTAAATCTGTGGTCCATCCCCAGAGAGAGTTTAAAAATAAGTGGACTGAGCCAACAGAAAAACCCTCCATCTTTTCACAACAAATGAGGTCGAAAAAAGCAATAGGAGCATCGGGATATTTTACTGCAGAAATTCAACTAGGGTTCTTAATAATGATTTTATAAACTGATTTTTATTTCTTAAGATATATATTTTTACCTTCTATCCCATTTTATAAACGTGTTCATTTCCATCTTGTATTTTTCTTTTTTCTAATAAATTCCGAAGAAAAAACATTATCTCTGATTGCATTATATTCCAATTGATCACAAATTAGACATACATTATCCAAAATAAAAAGAGATGCGAATAAAAAAAGAAATATATTTATCTTCCCCATTTATTCTATAATATTTATATTTTAATGTGATTTACTCAAAAACTTTATTACATCTTTTGAATTGAAAAAAATGTTTAAGGATAATAAAAAACTTTTGCCAATAAATCACGTTATCAATAATGTGCATATAAAAAGTGAAAACTTCCAGGCAAAGGAATTATAATAGGCGCTGGCATGTTAACAGAACCCATCTGTTTTGAATATATTTAAACAAATTCCTCAAAAAACTATTATGGAAAAACTTTAATTGTATAGAAATCATTTTGAATCTGCATCATAATAAAAATTATAATTGTGTTCTGTCAAACATAAATTGACGGAACAGATGTAATCAATGGCATATGTTTTTTGTTACTCTATCTAAAATAGATATAACTATGATTTTTATTAAGTGTCCTATTTTGTTATCTATGAAAAAATAGTGAGTTAAAGAAATATTAAGGATATCTTAGTTGTGCTTTTAAGTATTTTGGTTTTTTGTCTGATGGATTGCTGTTATTCTACCACACAGTTCAATTGAAAAAAAAATAATACCTTTTATTTTACATGTGCATGATTTATAAGTTCATTTGATTGTCATATTAGCTGAATTTGGACAAAGTTCTACTGAGCTGTGACCAGTCCTCTGTAAACAAAAAATGTTTGGCGATTAAGATAAACATCACAAAAACATCTTGAATTAAAAATGTCTTTTGATTCAGTTATATACATATATGTTGGTCATCTTGCGTTCAAATCAATTGGTCTCCCAAGTCATAGGTGTAGACCTTATGTCAGTCACCATTAGGAAATGATTAAATAAATGTTTATCTGTTTCCATTTAACTTTTTTTTAGATGGAACACAAATTCAGTTAGATTCTTGGTATTTACTTCTTTCTTGCAAATACATTCAAATTGACGTCAAAGTTTTCTTCATGCGATGATCGGGCACTGGTGATCTAAATGTTTCGTAATGCTTTGGTAAATAACCAAAATATAGAAGTGTGGACCACTTAGTCAACACAAAAACAACTTAATAGTCCTTTGTCGCTCCTCGCAACGGCTTAGATAACGTCTTTGCAGAAAAGACTAATAGTGGTGTCCAGTAATATAGTCTTAAGTATTATTTTCGCGCACGCCTTAATCGTACGCTTTATCGTCTTATGCTTTTTTTTCGTATGTTCCTTTAGCGCACACCTTTATTATCACATTCGTTTTTATTAATGCGCAACTCTATTGTCCTTGCTGCTTATAATCGCACCCTTAAACGTCGTGAGCTTAATGGTCCAGGTTAAAGCTTTAAAGTAAAGTAGCGCATCAGGGCAGATAGCCTGGAAGGATTTTCGTTGAGTCTCTTTTATCTCTTTGTCCAGCAGATGTCGCTTTTATGACAAGATATATGACGTCATACCGTGATGTCATTCAGACTATTCATTCATTTCATCCATTTAAATAATTTGATTCACTACTACTTTCATTCAAATTATTATCACTTTTTGTTACAACTTACTTATTTTACTACACTCATTGATATTTAAGTATTCAAAAAAGGACTTTTGGGCAAGTGGAATCATTTTTATGCCTTTTTGTTATAAATTTAAAATTTTATTCTTATTTTATATAGATTAATTGTCTAGTCATCAATTCTGAATCCATTTATAAACCATGGTTGGGTGTCCTGTTCTTATCACACGAATGTGTGATAAGAGTATTCTTGCCACAGCATGGTTTATCGACTCTTTGAGAAAATGGTATGACCTTGTTTGTTCAAGAAAACTACATATGCTTTTAGTCTTCAAGAGGAAACTGAATATGAAAATGCAACTGTTTTTCTTATAAGTTTTGTAAAAATTATAAACAGCTTAAAAATATATTCCAAAGGTAATGGTAGGTTTGGATGGAAGCCAATTCAAACAGGGTCAATTTTAACAACTCTTTCCACAATTGATATCCAAGATATTTTACTTCAAGCAGGCCTCAATTATGTAATTACATCACATTTTTCGTCAGACTGCATTGAAAATATATTCAGCATGATAAGAGCTACCAACCCTACACCTACAGCTAAGGAGTTCAAATACATTCTAAGAATGATTTGTTTAAGTCAATATATGAAAGATGTTAAATCCAGCAACTATCATTATGATGATTCCTCTTTCTTGACAGAGATGCTTGAATTTAAGCAAATTTACACAGATGAAAACTAAGTTTTGTGGGACATTGATTTTATTCCACAATTTTTATCAAATCTTTCACATTCACCTCAGCTGTCGAAACATGAAACAGACGTCTTATATTATTTAGCAGGTTAATTATTTTTTAAATAGAAAAACATGAACCTCATTGTTAGTCATGTTTATATATTTTAAATAATAATAATGGCCATTGCAATGATAGTATATCTAACCTTATAAGTATATCTGATTATACCGGGAATAGCCTCGTTTATTGTTCCCACGAAATTTTTAAAAATCTCATTCTACCAATTGAGAATAATATTATAAATATGGAAGAATCTTCATATAATTCTCCAAAGAAAATATATCCTTAAAGATAAAACATGCGTGTGACAAGATTACTAAAGATTTCAACCTAATACCACAATGCCATTCTCTAAAAAAAACCTTATGAACAGATTTATACGATTAAGACTAGTCATATTTTCTAAAACATAAAAAAACAAGAAAAAGAAATGTAAATAAAAGAAATAGCCAACTTGCTTCCAAAAGTATGGCAGTTAGATTTTCTAAAAAGTAGATTATATTACAAAATGTTTATTCCCCCCCCCCCTTCTAGCTATGCTCAAGCCATTACCCACCCTTCCCCTTGATCCCCCATGTTTAATATTTCAAAGGGAATTAAATAAACAAAATATTAATTAGTTAAATTGCATTGTTATTTATTCATACATATACTCCCATTTATTCATAAAAATTATACTTGAATCATATTTATTATTTTCACAATCTCAGATTCGTGTGCAGTGATGGTCTCTACACACGGAGAGGTTTCGGTTTCATACTTCTTGGCATTGGACTTAATATTGATGCTCTAGCTCTTGCTGCGCTCATTATCTGTTCGGCATTGGCTTGAAGCTGTTGAGGCACCGTTTCTTGTTGAACGGGATGGATGAAGTTGATAATCTACATATGTCACAATCTGTGTGGTCCAGACACGCCAGCTCAAGCTCAGCGACCATTGCTTGCTAGGTAGTTTGATGGATTCGTCGACCTTTTTCTTCTTTGCATCACGAGTACCGCCTCAGACATTTGAGAGGTGGATATGAATATAAACAGACCCCTCCTTTGACAGCTCAGAGCTTTGGAATTGGATTTCTGTTCTGAATTCGTTTCGGCGGAGGCCCATAACTTAGACTAACTCGATTCTGATATATATATAAGTAATACAAATAATATTAGAAAACCAAACACTTATACATAAATAAATACAAATAAGAATTACTTTAGTTCATTCCTTTGAACGCAGTATTTCGTAACAGAAAAAGTCAAGGACAGGATGTAGAGAATTGAATGGAGGATGTCCATGAAACTAATATCGTAGACTTAGTATCCAGGGTCGAGAAACCGCGGATTGATTTGCTCTTCTATTTAGTCAACCTGGATATAGATCCAAAACATGACGTTGAACTGACTTCCAGGGGGACATACTTTTTACGTCCATTTGAATTCCAGAAGACAGCATCCTTCCTTCCTTCTTTCCTTGAACGGGGGAGGAGACGTCTTCTTTGCTCTTTGATTTTCGGAGGACTGTGAGAAGGCAGACAGAGGCGTGAAGAGGAGTTGAAAATACCGGAGTCCTACAAGGGAGGCATGAGTTCTACAAAACGATGGCAATTGAGTCCGAGCACATTCGAGTTGACTTCTCTGTTCTATCGAGAATGAAGGGATTGAGGTTCAAATGACTCGGAGTCTTGGACGAATTGAAATGGGAGAAGTGAGGACAAAAGGTATACCAACTCCTAACTGTCCCTCCGGTCTGTTCCTTGTATATGCTCTCCAATCCTCCTCAGACTCCTGAAGTATCGAGAAGACTTCCATGGAGCAATAAAAATAATAGACACCTCAATGTTATTAATACAATTGTTGGAGTTTACGTCACTAATACGTCACTAGGATACTTGATATATCCCAAAATTCCTACGTACAGTCGTCCCTCGCAAAGTCGTGACGGCCCGGATCCAGTACACGACACCGCAATATATGAGGGTCGCGATGTTGATATATATTATGAAATAATATATCTCGTGAAAAAACGGGAGCCAAGCCGTCGTCACGTAGTAAAAGAACTGTGAGATGTCGAGGGGCGAAGTAGCGAGGGCCGACTGTATTTATTTACTGAGTTGTAGCAGCATCAACGCCTCTAGCGGATAAATAAAACGAAAGGAAGCCAAGAAATAATCAAAAATCAGAACAAAAAGCTCTTGATGCGCTACTTTACTTTAAAGCTTTAGTCCAGGTTTACTTCAATAAGTTGCTGACCTTAACATGAGGGAAAAAATTAAAAAGAGGGCTGAAGGGAATTAATAATAAATCTATATATTAATTCACCAATCTCTGTCCGTCTGTATGTCCGCACGCTATCTCCTCCCATATTTATGGTCAGATTTGAACTTTGAAGGTACCTAAGGAATCCTTGGGTCAAGACGGACCTAATAAAACTATTTGCAAAGTGATGGACCAGAAATGAAGAAAAAAAATTCAGACTTGTCTGATTTTACTACCTACCTTTCCAAGGTAAAGCGAGGAAAAAAGAAAAAGAAAAGGAGGAGGAGGAGGAGCTAGACAAATAGAAAAAGAAAAAAGCATCTCATGTGACTTAAAACATATTCTTTGTACAAAGTCAAACTTTTTATGAGGAATGTTTGTACAAACAGAAAATTATTTTCGCTCTCCTCTTTTATATTCTTTAAGGTCTTTTTCACTCACAAACTAGCTCCAAAACCTACCCATACCCGAAGGGCGAACATATGGCGCCGTAGAGCTGTTTCAATCATAAGACAGAGTATGTAGTGGTTAAATATTACTTTTAGGTTTGTATTTTATGTGTGTAATATAACATAACATCAATAAAAATAATGTCTTTCGGTATAATTTTATGTTGCATTGAACGGGTAAATTTTTGATATAAACTTCATTTGACTACTTTGGGCCTTTACTGTCATAAAGAACTGACATTTGTCCTTATATAAAATCTCCTACTTATGACTTTTCTTATAGGTAAAAAATCAAATTAATGTCATCGTATTTAATATCAAGGCAGTGTGTTTTCCTCATCACAAAAAGGGATAATCATAATTGATTGATTCCTTGGATTTATTTCTCTGTGTTGTATTACCTTTAAATTTAATATATACATAATTTATCAATTTTTATCCTTTCAGCTTATATTGAATTCAAAGACTAGGATCATCAATTAAGAAATACATTAGATGTACACATTATTCCTCATGGACAACATGTGCAAGATAAATCTACAAAGCCCAAGAAAATGGGGTTCCTTCTTACTTGCAGATATTTTTAATATAACCATGAACCTTCCTACGATCTTAATGTATTTCGACGATGTAATTTCATTTTTGACCCATTACATATTTTGTGATATCTTATTAAATAAATATTGTTTTCATTGGTCAAAATTATCAAACATATTACCTCGTTATATAACGTTTGGTATACAGAAGAAATTGACCCGGAAAATACGGCCTAAGAAGAAATGACCCAAGATAGAAAAGTGAAATGACGACTCATAATATATTCTTATAATAATCCAGTATAATTGATGCAAAATGGAAAGTAGAAAAACATTTGTATACTTCTTTGGACTCTTCGAAACTAAAGTAAAATAGTCAGTGATTACAAATAGTGATAAATATTATTTTTTACCATTGAAAGGAAATAAGTCAAATGGCGTATCAGGATTATTTTCAAGAGTGTTCCAACAAATATTTTTAATAAGATGTTTCTCTACAAGTCCAAACCTTATAAAAAGATGTCACAAGTTGCGTTTATCCTCAAAAGTCAATTTCTTTATTTTTCTTCAGAATTCCACAAAATATCTGATAACGAATTTCAGACGACCAAACTTTTCCCTTTTTCCCACGTTTATAGTTAATGTACCCTTTTCTTTGGGAGGCACTAATGGATTAAAAATAAATGGAGGTTTTTGATAAAAAAATCCAAATATTTACCATATGGGCCAGTTTATCACATTTTATTTACTTGTTCGTGTGACAATTTCTTGAAAATTATCGATCGTGTTTAAAGTGACATAGTACAATGAAATATTATTATAAAGGATTTAGGGCTCGAATGCCAATTTAGGCATGAACCTTATTTTCTTGTGAATCATACCATTTTACATTCCATAAACATTCATCGTCCCAAGATTTGTGCATGATAAAAAAGAGGTGCCATAACAAAAAGGATATTATTTTATTCATATTTAGATATGAAATGGCTAATGCTTTCAGAATTAACATATTGTGAATAACAAAAATGGCTTCTTCGTATGTTTGTTATGTTATGGGTCAAAGAGGAAACTAACACCATGATGTTTCAATTTTTATAACTCAAGGGAAAATAATCAAATTAACAAACTATGTAAAATATTTCAAAGATATTAGAGAAACCAACAAAGTCACAAATTTCAAGAAAAATATTAACAATTATATAAAAATTACTATTTTAAACTCAAAATGGGTACCTGAGGACCCTAATACCATAGGAAGCTTAACATATTCATTGAAAGTCCATTATTATTAAAATAAGTATTTTATGGTGTAGCAATTCAGTATAAACATACATCAAATGTAAGATATATTGTGGTAGAATTAGTTGTTTCTTTTAGGCAAACGTATTATGAAATGATATCTATGATTTTTTTTGATATACATTTCACCTGTATCAAATAATCTATGTTTTTAGATTATATTTTGAACTCAATGAGATGTGTGATTTGCGACAAAAAAGGAATGGAACTTCCTTCAACTCTATGTTTTCAAATAAAAAAGTGGATTGAAGTTTGTTTTGATAAAAAGGACTGGGATCGTAATTGGATTTACCACGAATTGTTGGCAAGGTTGTTTGTAGTTTAAAAAGCACATTCACTCATGATAGGTGATTTTAAAATGAGCAATAAACGAAAAACAGAGTGGAGTATAAAAAAGAGCCAAAAAAACTGTTTATCTTCCTATCAACTTGATGCAACACTATTTTATTCCAAATCAATGGCACTTCCTTCACAAATGGTATTTCTGAATTGACTTTGTAATTTTGGATATTTAATAAACGGATTGTAGCCTTCTCTTTGCAAGAACATTCGATAGAGTATTATATGTCAATAAAGGAGTCAAAGTGTTTGGATATTATTCGTAATATTTTTTAGTTTTTAAATCTGTAAAGTTAGGTTATGTTCTTCATGATTTAATATCGTGTAAAATGGGAGTGGAGTATCTCTAAGAAGAAATCATGATTGACGCATCAGTCAATCCTTAAATCAAGAATATGTTCTATGCAGGGATAAAGTCACTCATACAAGTGTTTATTTAGTTTATGGTCTACGTCCAAAGCTATATAATTATAATGGAACTCGGGATCTTTTTAACATCGTCTTGATCATTAACACCTTCACCTCTCAAGAGGTAAACCTAACTCACTATCAATCATTGAGAAACTCTAGGGTAAGTGTTAATCTAGCCAACTTGGACAATAACATAGTTCTTTTCTCTACATTCTCAAATGATCAAAATGTAATCAATTCACATGTACACAAAAAGACAAGGGATTACTTTGAAGCCGACAGTGCATTGAAAGAGAAAAAATGCTGTCGATTAGAAACATAGAGATATATTTCTTGCATTTATCTGGCAGCAGCTTATTAATAATAGAAAAAGGGGGAGGTTTTGTGATTAATTTCATACAAAAAAAAATGTCAGAGAGATACCAGAAATATGTCTCTATGTTTTCTAATCGACAGCTGTTTCCTCTCTTTCTATGTACTGGTCGGGGCTTAAGTATTCCTACCCAAATACAGTTGTATTCATGCATATTTATGGAACATTGAAACATTTGAATATATGTATATATGAATATTTCTCCTTTGCCTGACGAAAATATTTTTAAGGTTATATTTCATACAAAGCCTCTCCAAAAACAAGTTTGTGTGTATGTTTTTTTCCTTTACCATTCCGTTTGTTTGGACTAGATAGAAATCTAAAATGGCCATCGTTTTTTTTATGTTGGTCCTGACAAACAAACGGACTTGTACAAAAAAAAAAAGAGTGGAAGTCAAAGGAAATATATATGAACATTCAATGTGTCAGAAAATGAATGTCTTGGGCATGTTAGACAATATGGATTAGACCTCATATCCATCAAATCCCTTTGGTAATCAATCATTTTATGACTCGGAACACCAAATAAATACACTTTTATGGCTACGGGGACTCATGCTATTTCCTACCTGCGGCTAAATAGCTATGTGTTTATAAGGGATGACGTATGAGGTTTTGCGGATTTGATAGGATATGTAGGAAAGGCGTTTTATTCTCTAATACTACATATGTATACATATCAATCATAGGTACCAATACAGAGGGGTTAATATAATGGAGGCATACTTTTTGACTGTATCAAAGGAAGTGAGACCCTTTTAGTGTGTTGTTCTCTATTTCATGCTGAATGAAAAAACTTTGAAATCCATTCAGTGCAGTTGATCTTTGAAAATGAGCCCTCACCACTGATAGATTTGAAGTTCTCTAATTAGGAAAGAAAATAAAAGTCTATAAAAAAGTTATTTTGTGCACACATATAGATATAAATAATATATATTTTATTCTAATACTTCATCTAGTTTTATGGGAAAAAATTTAAAAACCTTAAAATGTTTCACTTTAATTAAAATTTAATATATATATAACTAACTGAAAACAACATATGACAATAATAATAAAAATAGTTGTATCAAACATACAAAATGCGTTATTTGACAAATTTATTTTTATAAAAAATAGTTGAGATTGTCTCATGGATTAAGGTGAAGAAACGCACAATACTTAGCTTTTTAAAGCCGAAGTCGGAGAAGTTTCCATTTCACTCTATTTTGCAGGTACATAACACTTTCATTTTTCCTCGTAGATATATTATTGTGTCCTCCTCTTCCTTTTAGTTATTGGTAAGCAATATGTAAGTATATTTAGCTGTGTCTTTATGGATCAATTGAATGGCATACATGTGTACATAAAACATTAAGCATAGTTTCAATGCGGTTAATCAAATAACATATTTCTCTTCTCATTGAAAATCTTCTACTGATTCTAGCACTATCTCTTAATTGATTAGTTTTAGCCACTCTTTATTTGTAATTAAAGCGATTTTTAATGTTTATTCTTCCATAAAATTTTGTTAGTCAGAAATCCAAAAACACAAAAATCCTAAATATTTTCTAAATAATTGTTCCCATGAAAGTTTTTGGAATTTGGTATCTAAGGCATTGAAATACTTTTAGTATAAATCACTAGATATTATAACTCATAATAAGATGAGTAAAACATAAAAAAATAAATTTCAAACAAGTTGTTATGATAATGCATCTAATAAAAAAAATATATGGAAAGTCCGTTGGCAGACTTTTACCCAAATAATATAGAACAAATTAATCCTTGGAAAAAGGAAAGAACCTATAACAAAACACCAATATGCTTTAAATACAACTAATAACGACTCAATCTCATATAAAATATATTGCTATCAAGAAATAATACAGCCTAAAATAATTATCCTCGCTTAAATTCCCAAACAATTTTATAGGGAGAAATCTCTATGGTAAGTATTCTGCATTTGTATTCTTTAAAGGCTAGTTATCTATATTTATCCCTTAGGCAAGACCAGCAGTGTGGCACAAATGAATTGCTTGATGGTGTTGTTTACATACAGTAGAAACAGTTGCCTACTGGGGGTGCTATTGATCTAAATATGATAAACACATGAAGTTGACCTTGAATATTGTTGAAACCATTCAAACATATTATACTTAACAACTTTTTACATACATCGGATATATATATATAATAATAATATAGTAGGCCATTAAATATTTTTTTAAATTAGTGATACATTTTTACATAAGTGAATTATTGAAAAAAACATTTAATTACAGTTGTCAAAATTTCCTTTTATATCACTATATAGAGTAACAAACTAGTTTTTTGTGTGCTGGAAGTTTGGAAAAGAAAAAACAAACAAAAAAGGAAGACGTCCGATCAAAAAAATTAGAGGAACAAGACGGTGAGTCTCTCCTTCCCCTATAAAGAAATCCGCCTGAAAAGAAAGAACAGCAGCAGGAGTAGTTTCGTTTATAGAAGGAAAAAAGAATATTTCCTTTCATAAAGAAAAAAGGGGGAAATGTAAAACTGAAAGGAACTACTGAGGTTAGTACGGCGTTGAGGTCTCAATGTGAAACATCTTCTACTTATTTAAAAAAGTAATCTTAAAAAATATTGAAGGTAATCCCCTAAGTGATTGATTCATTGATTTTAATGCATAACTATCCTATGGATGGCACTTGAATAGATCCTAAGGTAAGGTATTCCTTTTATTATAGGTAATATATCACTCTTGGTTGCTACTTTATTCCTATGAATGGCTTAGCATATCGATATTTGGAATACATGCTGAATACACAAAAAAATACTTAGTTAATTTGCATTTGTTTCATGAGTGTGTTTTCGATAATTGATGTTTAAGGCATCTATTTTACTGCACCTATCAACAAAACAGAATTGA
>CP045890.1:8480339-8493248 GCA_013387185.1 Caligus rogercresseyi | reverse complement strand
GATTAAAAAGAATAATCTCTCTCAATACAAGAGGCAATTAGACAGAAGATCTAGACACATGTTGTGAACCGGCTATTGGAAATAAACCCGACTTGATTTGCTTACAAGACAATTAAAGCGCAAGTTGCATCATCGTGCAATTTGAACTGTACGTTTAATGTAAGCCAAGAATTTTCGATGCTTTTTCACTGGATCGCACTCAAGAAAAGGAGTTTTAACCCTAATTTCGAGAAGATTGGAAAAAGCGGTGCTAGTAAGAGAGCTTTCATCTAAAGTGATTGGCATAAAATTAATATAACTATAAATGAAATCTCAATCTGTAATAAACGTGTACGCCCTTGTGAAAAATCTCCTTCGTTTTTCAGTCATAATTAACGCTCAAGTAAATGATCCATGCCATTTCTTCTCTTAGGAGATTTGAATGTGATCTAGATAGTAGACAATCAAGTTATCCTAACTTCAATTATCTTCAAAATCTAATACATAAGTTTTACTTGGTAGACTTGACCAAAAAATTTAGCCCGGGAGATAAAATATCTGGAGAAGAGGAATTCAATCATCGCGAATCGACATGGCCTTTTGTTCACCGAGTTTGTTACCAATGTTCAAAACAGCCTTCTACAAACCTGAGTCGTCATCGGACCACAAACTAATATCTTTAGATTTTCATTGTCGAAGAAAAAATCATCACCTAGAATACCAAATTGGATGTTCGAGGACAAAATCTTCAAGAAAAAATGAGACACAATTTGAAAATAGGTTTTAGAAAATCGACCAATTCACAACATACCGCAGATAATTTTTTAAAGGCCATATTCGCCACAGACTCTTTTTAAATATGAAAAATAACACAACAAAACTTTAATCTACAAGTAGAAAAAGTTTTAAACAGTAGCTCGATTTTTGCTCGATCATTTCTGGCAGATTCTTTAAATTTCTTTAGAATTGCTGAAGTTGTCGAGGCTGAGAGGAGAGCAAAATACAATTTGGAAAGCTGTCCATACACAAAAATCCCAAAAGCAAAGATCGGTGAAAAAATATCTGCCTCAGGAATTCAGAAGATCAATGATAATGGAACAGTGCTAACAAAGCCTCAGATATATTTAAATTACTTCCACAAACGCTTCCAAGAGACGGTTAATCTTAATGTTTACAAGTTTCCAAGAAAAATGAAAATATCGTCTAAAGATAATAACTATTTATTCACTGAAGAAAAAATATCAAACTACATCTCTAATAATTACAAAGATGATAAAGCTTGCGGTCCTGATGGGATCAGTGGGAAAATATTCACACATTTCACTAAAGAAGTAGTGCCTTACTTACAAAAAAATAAGACGAATAGCTCTCATTCCCAAAAAAGGGGATGGTTCTGACTTTAGTCACTGGCGCCCAATAACGGTGCTCAATGAGTTTTATAGAATTCTCTCAGGTGTGCTAGCCAAGCAAATGGCACCAATCCTCAATGAAAAAATTGGAGTCGAACAGAAAGGGTTTTTAAAAAGTCGTAAGATTCTGATATATCAAGAAACATACAATCTTCAATTGAGTCAGTTCAGATGAGGGAGAAATATGGAGCTGTGATTGCAGTGGATTTCTCAAAGGCCTTTGATACCATTATACATGGTCAAGTTATGAGGGCTGTGAAAAACCTCCTCCCAAAGCAGTTTTTTAACCCGGTGCGAGCCTTGTTAAAAAACGGAACATCTACGATTTCAATTAATGGTATCGAAAGTAAACCTATAATTCTCAAAAGGAGCTGCCGACAGGGGTGCCCTTCAGCTCCCCTTCTATTTATAGCTGCGGTCGAGGATCTCGTTAGAGGAATTAATAGGAAATACGGAGGATTTGGCATTGATTTCGGTGGGTCTCGACATTTAATCGATCTCTATGCAGATGACGTTACCCTAACCCTTGAAGGCAATTCAGAGGCACAACTCATTGCAAGAATTAAAGTCCTTGTTAATTTTCTCGAGAAGTTTAAAAAAAAGTCTGGGCTGGCTGTCAATAGAAAAAAAACTACCATTCTTCCTCTTGGTGCATGGAACCCTCAAGAAGGATTAAGTATCAATTCCATTCCAATATCAAACTCAGTTGAAATTCTAGGGATTAAATGGGGTCGAAATGGATTTCATGAAAAAAACTGGTCGGAAGTCTCAACAGTTATCGGCCATAGAATCTCTAAGTGGAAGACTTTAAACTTGCAAAAAGAGTACAAATGTACAACATGCAAGTGACTCCATTAGTCATTTACAAGGCTTCTGCAAACCCTTTATTTGCAGAAAAGGCCGTGAAAGAAGAAGAACGATGGCTGAAAGGTTTGTTCTTTAATAATTACGTGGAGATAATGAAACGCCCGAAACGCTTTCTTGGAGGAGGGATTTCTCTACTCTCCAACATTTTACCCAAAATCTATACCAAAATTTTTGTGGACTTTTCAAGAAATCCAACAGTAGAATGGCGAAGGACAATTAAGGATGATCTCTACAATATGCTTATGATGTGCACTAACTTATCAAATAAGTTAATTGATGATATTTCTCCAGTTTGGGGAGCAGCACATCGAATAATTTGGATGAGAGAACCGTCTTATTTTAATGATTCAGTTACCGACATTTTAAGAAAAAATAGAAATAAAAGGTTCTATTTTAAAAATCTTGGCGATCCCTCACTTTTAGAAGAAATAGCAATAGCTAACAGTGTTTTATCAATTCATGATATAAACTCCCAGTCCGTTTTTAATGATGGAAGATTCCGATTCCCCCTAGCGCGTGCATCTAATAATTTTTCATGCCCGTCCCGTGGCATATCAAGATGGTTGAAATAAGTTATGAGGAAGAGGTGGATCGACTTTGGAACATACATCGTGTCCGATTAAATCTCCCTTTCAAGTGGAAGAAAAAGGTTGAATCATCGTTACGAGGAATCTTTGACAATAGGAAATTTACAGTTCAACTGCAAATTTCAACCGATTGTATAAAATTTTACAGGCCTTGCAAGGACTGCGGTTATTGTACAACACCACCCTTCATGCGTTTGTGGACTGCCATGCAGTGTCAATACTAAAATACTTCTTGAAAATAAATCTGCCAGGTCTTGAAAGAGGAAATGAAGGCTACGTTAAAGGACTCATTTTATTTGGAGTTTCGAGGGACAAAATTAGTGCCTCACCAAAAACGAGGGCAATGGACTTTGCACTTTTGAACTGTAAAGCTCTTATAGCTCAAAAGCTAACTCTATATCAACCACTAAAGGAAGAGGATCTGAGAGCCATTATACTAGCTGCGTCAGCTAGGTATTTAGCTCCATATGTTAAAGTTCCTATGGTCGAATTCAAATCGTGGAGCTACGCTGGAGAATTGGTGCGATTCCTTCCGTCGACATCTTTAAATCAGAAAAAATATTTGCATAAGATTTTAAAGAATTTTAGTAATTTCTTATAGATACCTTTATGAATTGTGAATTGTTGGTTTTATTATAAATGTTATTTTAATGATGAGCTATAATTCCTTTCCGGAGTATTAATTTTAAACTATAATGTTTATTCATGTATTTTCTTTTACGTAACTACTCCGGTTTATATATTTTATGTATACTTTTCTGTTTTGTTGTACATAATATATTTTAATAAAGGAAAAAAAAATATAAGTTAAATAAAGTTATAGTTTTTATTACAAACTATATTGTTTATTTAAATTATATATTATTTTTATATAATTTTATAAAACATCTAAACAATAAAGGAGAAAAAAAATAGTTTTGAATCAATCAGTGGAAAACTGATCAACAAACTGAGGCTCTTCGGTCAATCATTTTTTAATAATGTTGGTAAAATAAAGCCGATTATTCAAGTCTATCCTCCTTCTTCATTGTGTCTGTTTGACTAGCTGCATTTTGCTCGAATTTAATTTACTCAGCCTTAAATGTACTCAGATCCCCATTTACCCTCGTTATAAATACATCAATGATAAAATATATGTTGGATAACCCAATAGTGGTAAAATGCGTTTGAAAAATAAATAAAGATACAGATAAATATCATGAGGCTGTTTAGAATTTATGAGCAGAATACACATACATAAAGAAATTGCTTTTAGGAAAATGAAGCAGAAGCAGAGGCAGGGCTTTATCCGTAATTGATTTGAAAAATAGTGGAGGGTCTCTATTGAACAGTTCCCACGTCTACTGCAATATAAAGGAATAGGCCTGCAGCAAGATAATTAATAATACATTAAAAATAAAAAGTATTTTTCAAAGAAATAGTAAAATTTGGTTGGAGATTAATTCAAATATGAGTTAACAAAAAAAAATTATTGTTACTTATTGTCATTAATATTTTAAATTTAAATTGCTGCTTTTTGAACGTCCCGGGCCGGGATAAAATATTATTTCCTTCGTCCTTCTGAAAGTAATGACTTTTTTTAGAAAATAATTCTTCATATTTTAAGAAAATATTTTGAAATCATCATTTTTTTAGAAACTAAAATTTTAATTTGTAAAAAATAATGGGAAAATTATTTTCTAAAAAAACCAGTCACTTTCAGAATGACGAAGGAACGAATATATTAAAAGTCCCGGTCCGGCTTGATTTTTAAAGTCCCAGCCCGGGTCCCGTGAAAAAAGTGTCTTGGTCGTTTCCTATAAATACATATATATATATATATATATATATATATATATATATATAATATATATATATATATATATATATATATATATAATATATTTATATATTTATTATATATATACAGGGTCACAAGCTGCATTCAACAGCTGACGTTTTTATTTTATGAGATTTTCAGTAGCACGTGGCCTAAGAATGAAACAAGTCCGGAGAGATGCTATATGCGAAGCTCGTCGTGCGGGGCGGACGCCTCAAGAGATTATTGAGTTCTTTCATTACCCAAAATCTACTGTGTATAAGGTTGTCAAGGCATTTGACAATGAGGGGAAGGACAGGAGAGCTGACCACAGCTCAAGAGCAGACAAAATCCGGACTCCAAGGTTCTTGGCAGGTCTCAAGAGGTCCATTGATGCTCATCCAGACACCCCTATCTCCAAGCTAGCCAAGGACCGAAATGTGCACAGGAGCACAATTGAAAAGGCTATCAAGATCGACCTTAGATACAGGAGCAGGGCCAGGGCTACAAAGCACCTGCTCACGGAGCAGAACATGGCTGATAGAGTCTCCAAAGGCAAGATCCTGATCAACCAGATGAAGAGCAAAAGTGGTTTTCTTCGATTCTTTTCTGATGAAAAAATATTCACTATTGATGCCAGCCACAATCGGAGAAACGACAGATGGATCTGCCTGGACGCTGATGAGGTCAAACCCTTCATGAAGACCAAGAATCCAGCATCTAACATGGTCCTAGCCGTCATCAGTACGGAGGGTGATGTCATGCCCCCCTACTTCTTCCAGAAAAAGGAAACAGTCAACAAGGAGGTGTACAAGCGAGTCTTGGAGGAGGTAGTTGTCCCCTGGATGGATGATGTGGCTGATGGAAGGCCTTACACATTCCAACAGGACTCAGCACCGGCCACAGGGCCAAAATTGTTCTTGATTTTTTGGCTTTGAAAACTCCTAACTTCTGGCCTCCCTCTTTTTGGCCCGCCAACAGTCCGGATCTGAATCCCTGCGACTATTATCTATGGGGGAAGGTTGAGGGGTTGGCCTGCAAAAAATATCACACCTCTGTTGAAACCCTGAAGCAGTCCATCATCAAGACCATGAAAGAGCTGGATCCGCAAGAGGTGTCCAGAGCCTGCATCTCTTTCCGGCGCCGTGTGGACTCCGTGGTCAAGAACGGGGGCTCTCATTATGAGTAATAATTAACATTAATTATGACTTTAAAAAAGATATAAATAAAATATTTCTATCACTGATACAGGATGCGCTATATGCATTTAAAGTTATTCCCGATTTACCGTCGGGACCCTGTATATATATATATATATATATATATATATATATATATATATATATATATATATATATATATATATCATATGAACTGTGAGTATTAACTATTAATATTTAACTTGGATTGTTTTATATAATATATGTACTTATGTAAAAGGTCTAACAACCGTTTGCACTGATTAGGCCCTATAACTGTTCGTTAATGATATTAAATTAATGGGTAAATGAAGCTTCCAATTTTTTTTGGGCCTGCGACATTCAAATACTTTTTATATCATAAATGTTTTTCTTAAACTAACCAGATAAGGATAAATTAAATGCTTAATCCATCTATTCATTATCATGTATAACATTTTAGCGAATGATTCCGTTATTTTAGTGCATTTTATTTTATTATATTTGATGCATTATGAGGAAAAACATACTTTTAAAAACTTAGATCAATTTAATTACATCAAAAGTACTTTTAGTAACAAGAGCCATAAAAATATTTTGTACTTTGCTCAATATCCTTTTATTAGTGCTAAAAAGTAAAAGTCATGATAATAAAATTTGTAATACACAAATGTTGTTTTTTCATATTTTTATTTGAATGAATAATGTAAATACACTTATAAATAAGACCTTTGCCTTTCAAGGGATCAAATTTTAAATAAATTTATAGGCACTTCAATGATGACGACACCTTTAAAAATAACCAAAATGACAATTTGATTTCTAAGCAAGACATCTCAAACAGGATCATGATTTTTAAAGAGCCATGGCATAGAGAAATGTGTTTTATGAATACAAAAATATATATCTTTTAATCCATTTTAACCTTGTTAATGCTTTTATGACAAGTTTATTTATTGGCTCAGACAACTCTATCAAAAGAAATGAATTCCAGCTGTTACTTAAAGTGCCTTTATTGCAAAATTATAACCTTCAGTTAGGAGAGCATTAAATGAATGCTTTCTTAAAATGAAAAGCTTTCAGTATCATGGTTAAAGCAATAAAAAGCTTATTGTTAAATTGGCAATCATTTTTATGGGCCTCTTAAGGAGTAGAAAGTAAAATTTGCAGTCATGTTGAAAATTATACGGCAATTTTTTTATATGAACGAAGGAGGTACAGTCTAGGGTATTTGGATAAACAGTACTCAATATTTTTTTCTCTTGGCCCAGTGGGCATATATATTTCAACAAAATAAATCAAAGATACATAAAAAGGTTTGTACAGATACGTAGTGAATAAATGATCAATAAATAACAATTAATGAAACGAAACAAATATAAGAATACATTCAAACAATTTAGAAACAATCATATTAATAAGGCATTTCAATTAATTTGTATTTAAAGAAGCAATTGGAATGATAAAATAAAGATCTTTCTTTTTAACTCTTCTTATTGTATAATATGTTTTGGACTTTTGTTATGACAGCGTCACATTTGGCATTCCTTGTGAACGCCAGAAAATCTTCCTCAGAAGTTTGGATCTCATACTCATAGTACTCATGATTAGTTATCAGTGGTTGCTGCGTTAAAATGTACGATAAACGATTTTTATGGCTAAGGCTACACTTGTTAATCTTATCCTTTATCAATAAACTAAGATAAATTTAAATTAATCACTTATCGGCAGTCCTTTAAAATTATGGACACGAAATGCGAATATGTAAAAATATTATATTCAGCTCCATGGACAAAAGCCGTTTGTTTAGCTAATATTATCATTTTAACTGCATTTGAATATACCCCAAAGGAAATTTAGTTAATTAGATTTTAAGTGGCATTTTAAAATGCTACCAAAATGAAAACGTTTATAGTTATACTTTTTCTTCATATATTTATTTTCAATTGTTTTAAAACAAATTTGAATAATTTTAATAATGATGAATACTTAATCCTCATGCATCTTTTCTTAATGTTCTTTACGTTCAATTATTGTATTTTTCTGACATAAGACATATCTTATTGACTATATGATCGCAGAATCTTTTTTATGCCGTCAAACATAGATCGGTCTGGATGAGAAGGTGGTCCTCCAAGATGCACTGGATTAATTGATTATGAGATAGAGTCCTTGCGCATCTCTTCTAAATTGACCATGGTGACCCATCGTTTCGTGTTAGTTGATCAACGTATTTTTAATTAAATAATTCATACTAAGTTTTTCAACAAATGTAACAATTAGAAATATTTTTATGCTGCATGTTTTATCTACTTTCGATTATTTTTATTTCGAGTGTTCAAAACTATCTCAACACTTTTTTACGGGCCATAAAATATTTTTTCTCATAACTCTTTGAAAAATGAAGGTGTTTACCAACTATTAAACGAAAGAAAGATCTTCTTGGTGGAGGTGTAGCTCAACTTCCTACGATAATTCCCAAGATTTATTAAAAAATCTTCTATAATTTAGTGGAGCATCCTTCTTGTGAATGGAGGCGTTGTATTTTCGTATAATGAAATTTATCATTGGCTTAGGTTTGGTTCTGAGCTAACAACGACATTACCTCTAGCCTTTCGGTTACATGGGCTGTGCCCAAAGAATCATTTGGAAAAATACACCAATGTTTGAAAAGGACTCCATTGTTGATATCATAAAATATAATTCTTCAAAAAAGCCTTTCTTCAAGAGCTTGGAAACTCCTGAGGATCTCGAGTAACTCGCAATCAATAAGGGTATACTAACTATCCACAACTTACATCATCATGACTCTCTTAATCAGGAAAGATTTCGGTTTACCTTCTTACGGGAGGCAAATTATCATTATGTGATTGAGCCCTGGTTTTTAAAATTAACCCTCCCTGTGCATGTTGGGATTGTCGGAGTGCAATCTCATTTGTGATAAATTCTTACAACTCCTGGATCTTCCGAGAGAGTGGAGTAATCATATCCGCCATTCTACTAGCTGAATAACGGACGGAAGACAATCTAGTTCACAGTTACTGATTTTGGCAAATCTCTTCAAGTTTTCCCGCCCTTGCAAAGACTGTGGGGTTATTTTTAACTCTATAATTCACGCCTTTGCAGAGTGTCGATCTGTATACATATTGTGAGATTCATCAAGCTAAATGTAAGGGGAATGGATGCCCCTAACGCTGGAAAGTATTGCAAAGCCTCTATTTTATTTGGCCTTTCAAGTCACAAGGATTCCGTGAGGACAAAAGCGATCAACAACGCTCTACTTAGCGCCAAAGCCCCAGTGGCAAAGAGCCTAACAATGGATCGCCCCCTGCAGCCGCTGGACATTAGGACAATATGTATATCGCCCTCCCCTCGATATGCTGCATTGGACCTCCGGATCCCTTCGGTCACAGACAACTCCTGGACACTAGCTGGCGATTTGGTCAAATATGTCCCCTCCCGCTCCATCCTCTTAAGAGATGCCTTAAAATCACTTTTAAAGAAATTTAAAAATAATAATCTTTTATTCTTCGTTTTTAGTCTTTATGTTTTAATAGTTTAACTATTACTTTTGTAGAAGTTAATGAGTATGTTCATGTAAGATGCTAAAAGTATGAACTATAACGTTTATACGTTGTATTTTTTTACTTACTAGCATCTGTTTTGTATACATATTTTATCATGAACTGTTGAATTAAAAAGGGGAACATTCAAATCCTCACTGGCTGACCATAAACGTCTTCTCTGAATAAATTATGGTGCCCAAACTCCATGGATTTTACCATCTCTTCTAAGCTTACATTCAAATTTTGGCCATTTTATTGTCTTAAACAATAAACAGGTCATAGTTACAGTGATGTCGGTTATTTCATGGGTAGTTTTTACCGATAATAGTCCCGTCATATTTTGATTTTTTTTTCCTACATTAGATAGGGATGGTGAAAGCGTAAGAGCACATTGCTAGTTTTCTCCATTTTGTGATAGCATTTGTTAATTTATTATTTTTTTGTGCATATTTGTTTCGACAGGATATAAATAAGCATTATAGCATTAAAAAGTCCATCCAATCTATGATCTTATCAATGAGGTAGACCAAAAATGACCATCCCCTCTCGGGAGTATTCGAACCTGCGCCCCCCAACATTGAGAGTTGAAACGCCTTAACACACTAGCTTACGTAGTCCCTTATTAATTATTAACTTGGTTCGATTTGAATTCTGAATTTCACTATATATATACAAGTATTTCCACAGGAACGACAAAGATTTCTTCCTAACTTGGTATACCTGCCAAATTTCTATTAGAGGCAGAATCCCATATTCAATTTCCTTACTTTTTATGTTATTGATCTCCTCTTCAGCATCACTTAGGAAGCCGGAGGCTGATACTATTATTGACTCCATAAATGATTGTACTTAGAAAAGCTAATTGTCATATATATTGTTTTCGATTCATTCTAAAACATTTATGTTAAAAATAATTGAAGCACAGATATTTTGTATTGTTAGTTTATTATATAATACTAATGTATGTATATAAGTGGAAATGAAACGAATCAAAGTAATATTAGTATTATCAGGAAAATTAGTATCAATAGGCACCATCCCTCACTTTTTGTGAAAATCATTTTAAATATAAATATTAAGTAATTTGACCTTTTCTATTAAGAGGAAAATGTTCTCATTTAATCTTTGGTAATTTTTCTTTATAAAATAGTTATGAATGATAAAAATATCGTTTTCTTACCATAATGTTTCTTTACACATGGATATTCGTTTCAAATGAGATAGATTTGTTTTTATCAAAGGTCTCAAAAAGGATGAATTTAGGATTTTCATTAAATAACAAAAATATCTTTTGATTTACTGTCTTTAATTGACCATATTCATTTGTTCAATTTAGTTTATATTAACGCAGTACACTTGAAAAAGTTGTTCCCAAAATGGGAACACTGGCGGGTAAAGGGTCGTATTAATGTTCACATAAGTGTATATACACACACAAAGTACAAACCCCATCACTCAGCTTGTATGGATATTACCTTTGTTGCTCCTTTGACTCGTGTTAAAAAACATCTACCTTTATATTAGAGGGCTTAAAAATAAATAAAAACAGCTGAAAAGAATCCGTACACATCGTAATTTGGAGTAAAGACAAAATGGACAGAACTTTATGTTAAGCCGAAAGGACATCATTAAATATACAAAGCTGATTAATCTTTCTATTCTATTTATCCCCCTTAATTAATGTTTTATCAAATTAAAAGACGATATTGTTATAAACGAACGTCAATTGTATACATACATCCTTCGTAAATATCATTTAATTACCCGTCTTTACCTTGAATCAACTATGTTTATTTTTCATTTAAAATATTTTTGTTTATGAAGAAGTCTGTTAATGTGTCAATTAAGTATATTTATTTAGGATATATTTAAATATATATATATTCAAAAACCGATTCAAGTTTATCCTTCAAGAATTTTTGAGAATAAATATGAAGAGAGCCTTTATAAGAACTTAAATAAGAGCGTAGCTTACTTTTTTAAATCCAAATGTTTATAAAATAAAGGCAATACAATGAATATTTTATATAATTATTAAATATTGTCAAAATATTTGTTGAACATTTGAAATATCACTTTAAAACAACTTTTCATATATTAATAGAAAGCAACTGGAAATTATATATATATGAAAATTGAAAAGTGCTCTATCGTTAATGAATCGATTAAGAAGCAACTTTTAATTTGAACTAACAATGTGATTATTCTATTGTTATTATTATTGATTTAAAGTTTTTAAGATTATTTACGATTATATTTAACGAATATTTCACATTTTATATATCGTATTTGAACTTTAACAGGTTCAAGTTTACCATTACGAAGCCAAAGGACTTTTTCCAAAAAATCCTTAAACTTTTATTGACTTTGACCATTTATATAGTTTTTCAAAATCGTAATTAGAAATTTTACTCTAAAGATTTTCGACATAAAAAATAATTACAGCTTTAAATCATTTTATCATTCCATGATTTAGAAGGCACCATTTTCAAACGTGGAAAATGTTACTACCTTCTGAAAATATCTTGCTCTGGTACATCAAGTACTACAGCCGTGAAATTGTCCTTCGGAGACAACTAAAAAAGTGAAGAAATATGCATAAAATAAATTCAAAGTTAAAGCTTCCTGTTCCTAAAAAAGAATTTTGTATTCTATGAAAAGAGAATAAGTATCCCAATTCACGGCGCAGTTGCCGATTTCGACTGGTTGAATATTCTTCAAATCTTGCAAGGATTGCAGGAAACTTGTTCAAAGCCCTCATTCAAGAACTTGATGACCGGCAACGCTTCTGGGAGAAATAATTACTTTTAAATTTGCCACATAGGCGAACAAATATTTTTACTTGTAAAAGCAAAATTGAAGAGAAAATGACTAACGGGATACAACAAAAGTGAAGAACTTAGGATAATCTTATTTAAGCTTAATTAAATATATTTTAGCTTCACGGGACATAGAAAATATTCTACAAGGCAAATAAATACTTGAAAGTTATCATTAAAATGTGAATACTCATTGTAGAACGGCTAATTTCATGCGATACATCTAAAAGTTTATTTTTGTTATATTCATAAATAACACCTATTTTGATTAATGTAATAATTGAACAAATATATTACTAAGTATACCATTTCGAACTGACAGAATTGCTTCTTACTTGACATCAAAAATATTTTTTCTCTGCAAGTTATCCTAAACGTACATATATTCGTATACAAAGAGAAAAATTTAATCAGATGAATTATTGTCTAATAAATTATAAGACGTAGGCAATAAATAATAATCAAAATACAATGATAATTATTCTAAATATTACTAATTTTGGTTTCATTAAAAGTGTACAAAGATGACATTTTAAAACACTTATTGGAATATATAAATGTAAACGATGCAAGTCATTCTAGCATATTTTAATAAATATTAAAACCTTTGATAAACGTTGAAATAATTGATGCACTTCCCACGATCTTATTTCGAACTCTTGACTACCAGACATATTTTCTCCAGAGTATTTTATAACACAATTTT
>CP045890.1:8460539-8480239 GCA_013387185.1 Caligus rogercresseyi | reverse complement strand
CTACTCTGAAAGTATATCAAGAATAGGGTTTCCAATCGGGTCCCAAAAAAATTTCCTCCCGGAAAACCGACCGACCTGTCGAAATTCAAGAAAACCTCTGGGCGCTTTTTAATACGAAAAAAGTTCAAAACAAAAGATACGAAATGAAGCCGTGCAAAATAAGTCTATGTTGGTTAAGGTCAATGTCCGGCCTCCGGGACATATTTGGGCCGGGATCCGGATTTTTTTTATTTACAGTTTGTCCGCAATTTATTTTTGCTTAATCATATTCAGCTTCCCAAAGGGAGCAACTTTGATGTATTAAGTATCCGAATCCGAGGTCGTTAAGACCTCAAATCCGAGGATTGAATATTAGGTCAATTTCATGTACGAAGCGGAATATTTTTGGCATCCTAAATTTTGGGGGGCCTTTTGTGGGTTTGTCAGTTAGATGATCGCATCAAATTATTAAATAGTATTTATAGAGTGTGCATTTTCTAATAAGTTCGTGGCGATAAAAAATGAATTTTTGTTTTACAATTTTTTTGATTTTGGCATAAAAACTGGCAAATGGAAAGGGTTTTTTTTCTCCGCTCCTGGGGAACTCACAGATTTCAACTTGAGTTCATAAGAAAGAACTTAAAAAGCTTGACAATACATTATGAAAAAAGTCCAAAGCTTATATGGTCATGCATAAAACCGGATCGATGTGTCAATGTTATTGATATGAGATCAATAAGTCATATCTGCTGTCATCAAGGTATGCTGGCCCTCTCCCTCAGGATTCCAAGGTCCAGGACAATATATGGAAACTTCGCGTATGAAATAATAAAGTATTATCCTCCTCATCAGCCGACACTCCAGAATGCTAAAACGTATAATAAGTTATTATAACGAAAACACTAAGGACACGGAGAACTAATAGCTATGGACTTTAAATCGGATAATTATATTCGTTTTTAATTATGTATGCGTGTTTCTGTCTTTGTTCATTGACTTGCTATAATATTACGTTTTGTTCGTTTATTGTGATTTTATGTTTGGTTTTGTTTTAGTATTGCTTTTTTTATACTTCCTAAGTAATTTGATGTTTTTAAGGTCTTAAAGAGGAAAATATTTTAAACTACAATGTTTATTTATGTTTGTTTCAACACTGCACAATTTTCCTTTTTTAATTTTATTGATATATATAGTAATTGTGTACGTCAGATATTCTTAATAATGACCTTGCTTGAAGAGAAAAAAAAAGTCCTTCTCAAGTGTTTCTATATTTTTTCAGAAAACCCAAAACTGATTTTTTTTTTTTCAAAAAACTTTAGGGGTCCCCCATGATTTTTGGCATTTTTTAAAATTTTTAATTTGTTAATATAGTTGTTCTCCATTGGGGAGACTAATGCAAATGTGAAGAAATTTTTAAAGTTGGATGAAAAACAAAAAGTTTTATTTGTAAGCTTATTTCATAAGTACATATGCTATATAAATGAATACTAAAACAATAAGGAAAAGAAGGCTCGTGAGGAAAATACGATGAGGGATCTAAAAAGGAAAAAGGAGAATACGCGTACATTCTCCCCTTTCCTTATTAATTTCATAACAAATTAGGATTTTGAGAACGAAATATATATTTTTTACTATTTACAAATTTTATGGACATATATTAAATAAACATAGATACATTTAAGACATTCTGCAAAATTATAATAACATACATACATTTTGTTTATTCTCCTTTAAGTTTTTTCAATCTCTTAGAATTGTTTGTCATATTTTGACTGCTTGTTTTTCTTTTGTTTTTGTGAATTTGATCATTGATTTCCGAAACATAATTTTTGGACATACAATTAAAAATTTTACCAGCGATTTGTGGAATAAATTTTTCAAAGGAATGGTCTTCTTCGCATTCTGCTAAAATAATTTCCAAAGCGTAAGTATCATTTTCCAAAAGTTTAATAAACGAAAGAACAAAAAGTATTTTTTGAAGAAGGGAAAGAAATCAATTCTATGAAGATACTTTTTGAATTTTGAATTTCTGAAAAAATGCATAAACAAAGGAACACGTTAAAAAAAGAACATCAGAAGGACGAGTCAGCCCACCTCGATTAATTTGATCTAAAAGTTTACTTTCATCATCAATATTTTCTAAGGAGAATAATTTTACATCGAATTTTTTATTTAAAGCTGTCAATAAATTGTGGCAAAAATGACAGGCTATAGTTTTACATAAGGAATGCGCGATATAACCAGAACAAAAGTAAACTATAGATACGTCATTAATATATTTAAATGAATCTTTAAAAGTAAAATGTTTTAAATTGGAAAATATATTTAAAGAAGAAGACTTAATCTTTTCATTTGTTAAATTTATATCAAAGATGATCTTTTTAATTGTTCCAGAATTCAAAGTCGAAACAGGCTGCATAACTATCATGTCATGATAAACTGAATGAAAGCTCTTAATCATGACACAAAATAGGGTCTTAGTTACTTGATCATCATCCACCCCATAAAAATTCCCAGCAAAATATTCAACTCGTTTTGTACAATATGTTTCGTCAAAAATTATACTAATATTTTTATCCCTATTTTGACTTAGATCCTTGAAGCGAGCCTTTAGGTAAGTTATTGTAGAGTCAGCCAATCCAGTTTCTAAATTCAAAGATGAAGAAAGTTCCGTAAGGCGACGTATTGTAGGTAATGTGAGAACTTCTTTACGTAGATCTCTATAAAGACTCGTTGAGAAACCTTTCCAGGACATAGATAAGGCGTACAAGGCAGGACTGTATCTCCGTTGTTGTGGACATTTAAACAACAAGGACAATTGTTCAATCAAAAAGTGTAATTTCTTCTCTTTTGCTTCGTCCAAATGGGGCAAGATATTTGTCAAATGATTTAAAGCTGTGTTTAATTCATTTTCCAAGCCAAATAGTTGATTGGTGGAAGAGTTTGATGTCCATGAATTTAAGAAGGCCAAAATATTAAGAAGGGTGTGACATTTTGTAATATGATTGTTCTTGGTGATATGCTCGAGATGATTAAAAGATAGATCTCTATCTTTCACCCTGAAAAATACAATATAGCAGGGAATAAAGTCATCGTAGTTGTATGAATCAGTATCAATAAGAAAATACTGAGGAATAGTCAAATTTTGATATGTGAAAAACAATATATAAAATAAGAAGGTTAAGGAATGAAGTTTGGCTTACCGTATATGGATTGACATTTCTTCATTAATCTTTAGACTGAAGTCTATTGACGGTCCTCCATGACTAAAGTTCATCTTGAAGAACCATAGCTCTTTATCTTTTTCATCATAATGTTCTTGAACGCCGCTCGGAAGGCAAGTCCTATCCATTTTAATTTGAAGCTCTTCGAGTGTTAAAAATGAGTTGGCCTCTTCAAAAGCCTTAATCTTTTTTAAAATTCGCTCGTTTTCATTAAGGAGTCGTGAGGAGGAGGTTGAGGTGGAGGAACGCTTTGGAGGAGGCTTTTTTGAATAGTAGTGAGGAAGATTTGGAAAATTGGAAGGGACGGCATCTTTTTTTAATATCTTAAGACAAAGAGTTTTTCCAGATCTGTCTGAACGTGATGGATTAGAGTCAGTAGACTCTGGCTTATAATCGGTGGGCATGAAATGTACGTCACACAACGCAGAATGTCTTGAAGGTATCTAATTTTTTCGCGGAACAGCCTTTGTCCAGAGTTGGCGTAGGGACTCATCCTTGGGGAACATATGAAACCGTCTCTTTTTCCCCTCATTGTCCTTTGCTTTGTAGCCACTCTTGCAACCCGGAGCAACACAAACCTACCCCATTGTCGTCTAGTTTGAAGATAAATAGGTAGTTCTAAAACAATTCCTCTACACACTTCCACTACTTCATTCACGCAGCAATAAATAAATTAGTCCATCCCGCTTTGTATTTGTGTTTTGAAAGGTTGCGCGACTTTACCTTTCCTGATTGTTTAAGTATTCATTGATATATATATTATATAATTGCATAGGAGTTGGCTATAATGTTAGTTCTTTTTTGCTCCCTAGGGGGTGCACTAACTTATTAATCTAATGTAACCTCTAGGGATACTTTTTATTGCATAAGTGGTTTTTAAATTATGAAATACGAAATGAAGCCCTCGCAATAAAAATATCCGACTCCATATGACGTCATAAATTAACACCACGGTTCACCAAAGGTCTGTATAATAAGGTCTGAGCTATACAAAAACAAACACGTAATCCTGGCAGTATAATACTCAATGACGTCACTGGAGAACGAATATATATATTTTATATAATTTATATATTATTTTTAATTATTTATTTATACACACACACAAAATACATATTATATATATACATATATATATATATATATATGTATTTATAATATTATTATAAATAGATAGAAAGATTGGTATATAATAGAAATAATAGGTCTCCAGTGACGTCATTGAGTAGTCACACTGCTACATGTTTGTTTTTGTATTGCCCAAACCTTGGGTTCCATAAAGATATAGAGAGCTGATTCCCTTCAATAGCAGAGAAACAGCGTCTTAATGTTTCTGTGTGTGCAATATAAACAAAGTAAGTTATACGACGTCATCGTTAGCTGATCTTAGAGATAGAATCTATGAATGATGAAGAGAATAAACTCTCTACAGTAAACCCTCGATATAACGACCCTCTGTATAACGAAGTTCGGATACAACGAACCTCCTGGAGCTAGCCGAACAAGCCTCAGATATAACGAACTTAAGTTCGTTTTGTCTGAGGCTACCGAACCTTTTGTGTTCATGATCGAATAAGCCTCAGTTATAACGACCCTAAGTTCGTTATATTTGAGGCTACCGAACCTTTTTTGTCCATGACCGAACAAGCCCCGAATACAATGAACCTAAGTTCGTTATATTTAAGGCTACCGAACCCGAATTATGAGCTGCTGCGGATCATGCGGTTTGAACTCATGCGTGAGGTGCAGCAGAAGAAGACGCAGACGAAGATCTCTGACTTCTTCAAGGCTGGCCCCTCCCCAGCCGAGAAGAGGTCTAGGACAGAGTCTGAGACCAGCAGTGTGTCTGTGACTTCGACCTCCTCCACTAATCTGCCAAATTGGTCCAGCGGCAGTTCATTGTCACTCCTGCAGGATATACCTTACACTCCAGAGCCTTCCTTTAACGAATTTTGGATATAACGACCCTGCCCTCCCCCCATATAGTTCGTTATATCGAGGGTTTACTGTATATCTTTTTAGAAGTTTTTTACGGTCGCAATGACGTATTTTTTTGAAGGATCCAATCAGCTCTCTATATCTTAATATCTCTATGTTGGGTTCACCAATCTTATCAACCAGTTTGAATACTTCAAACTCTTCCCCCTTTTCTCACAGGAAACACAAGTAGACGCGCTCCGAAGTATAAAGAAAGAGAAGGGAGAAGCTCTATGAATATGAATATTTGACATGTACTCATGAATACGATAACATCATGAAAATAGTTTCCCGCGCAAAGTTTATAATGTTGATTTTCCCTCCAAATCATGAAGAAGGTCTTACGGAGAAGAGCATTTGCCTCTTAGCTCACATAGGTGGCTTTTTAAGTTGGCGTTATTTCATTAGAAGTAAATATATGTAGTACAAGGTATATATAATTTCCTTAAACTTTTTAGTGCATAAGTCTTTTGCTTCATATTTGCCTCGCTGCACGTTGCTAAGTATCTGTGCCCAATTTTTTTTAATGAGACGATAGAGGTTTTTTAAAGTAAGAAAAGGGGAAAAAAAGAAAAATAAATACATATGTATATATTGTAGTTATAAGGAGAGGAACTTAATCCAAATTTACTGGATAATATAAAAATTTCCCTCTACTTTTTTTTGTTGAAAAATACTCATATCATTCTCTATCATAAAACTTCTTTCTATACGACGTCTCCATCATCATAAGCTTCAAAAACTTCATTGTTTGATGCAAGGTTCAACCCTTGCCTCAACATATTATCCAAAGATATGTTACCATGTATAATGCTGTGGCCGTAGGCCACCACCCGCCCGGAGGGCCTAGCACCAGCCGCGGAGCGGCAATGGGCTAGTTACTTCGAATAATGTATTCACAGCAATGTTGGGAATTGATAAGTCCTTATTGTCAAATGAAAAACACAAAGTCAAGAATGTCAAGTACTTAAAAAATAATAAGCCTCCAATTTCCTAAATTCTACATCTTCTTAATTAAAAATTGCTTATTTGTATCTAAAATATTTTTATAAAAATTAAAAAGTTTACATTAAAAAAAAATAAAACTAATTAAAATATTATTATTATATGAATGATATTTATATCGATAAATTAATTAATAAGAATATTCACTATGATAAAAATACTTAAAAATTAGTTATTAAACACAATCACTGCAAAAAAGATATCTCTGAAAAGTCAAATACCATGTTTACATGGGCAAATGTCATGTGAACATCATTATTCAATTTTTAACAGTTTATAATGCCTTTATCAACTTTTTCGTCTACATACATATTTGAAAGAGTATTTCCATTCCTCTCTCAACTTTTTTGTGTGTATTCCAATAGTTTTCAATCAAATTAATAATAATAATACTTACAAATGTCTGCCTTGGCCCAGAGCCAAGAAGTATATATATAAAAAGGAAATTAATTTGTCTTTAGTCTATTCCATCTAAAAATAAATGGAAAATGCTACACGCACGTACACACAAATGCCATATGTCATTGATATATATTTATTAGAAAACACACTTCCTCATTAATTGTGCTGGATTGGTTTATATAACATCTTAACCTCCTCTCATTTTTTATTCTTGCAGGTATGTACATATGGAAGGCAGTTATTTAGGTATAATAGGAAAAATAAGTACGTTTTTAATCTATAAATGCCATTTATGATAAAGAATTTAACAGTGAAGATTCACATTTACATGAAATTTTATTTTTAATGTATATTTGAATATATATACATATAATTATGTCTCATTGGATATGAAAAAGCATTATGTTATGAATATTTTAGAATAAGAACTAAGAGTTATTTTTTATTAAAAATAAAAAATATTATTTCATCACACAATTTTAATGGATATGAGTTTGTTTAATTATAATTGTTAATTTATTCCAAGGTTCATTTTTATTACCTAAATACAACAACAGGCAAGGCAGTGTACGTCAAAATAACCCCTAATAAATATTTAATTTGAAATGTTAGTATTGGAAATAAAGTCAAACATATTGCATCTTAAGACGGACTGTAATAAATACATTTAAAAGGAAACATAGAGTTACATAAATCTTTTGGACTAGCCACAATAAAATGGCAAAAGAATATTCAATAATTGTTAGTTCACATTCATGACGACAAGAAAATCATTGAACAACTAAAAGTGTCGGTTAACCTAATCTTCTTTGACAGCTGATGTGCTAACTGTGGAAGACTTTTTAATTCGACAGTTTACGACGCATTTGCCGACTGTCAAACTGTTACCAAACTTAAAAAATGGTCTTCCTAAATGCTAGTGGAGTGGAAAACATGTGAGCAAATACTAGGAAAGCCATGATACTCTTTGGAGTGACAAATTGCCAGACCTCGTCTGAAAACTTAAAAGCCGTGAACTTTGCTCAATCAAACGCCAAAGCCCTTATCACAAGCAAACGGTGCAACCATCAACCTCTCGAAGCAAAAGAATTGAGATCTTTTTTAATTTCTTCTGTTGCTCGATATTCGGCTTTCTCCCTAAATATCCCAAATGCCTTCGGATCTGGATGGCAGTATGGTAGAAATTTGATCAAATTCTACCCCAAAGTTTCTGCTAAATATTTATCAACGTTAAAATAATTGTTAAATCGTATGAAGCTTTTAAACAAAACTTTTTTTAATAGGATTTTTACATTTGTATACTTTGTTTATGTAATGATAGCCCTCATTTGCTTTTGTTTTAGATGTTCTGCACCCATTTTTATAATAAAAAATATGTGTGCTTGAAGGCTTATCAGGCAAGGAATAATTTTAAACTAAGATGTTTAATGATGCCAAAGTACGTAATTCCTCTTCTTATACGTTTTATATATACATATATGCATTTGTAATTATATGATGTAAAATGTTTTGAGCCTCGATAAAAAAATATTTAAAAAAATAATATTTTTACCTAGGTAAGGACGTAATGATTTTTTTAACAATTACAATTTGCGATGGAAATGCAGGAGGTTTTGGGGTCAATGTTGAGCAGTTCATAAAATAATGTATATATATAAAGAAACGGTTCTTTCTTATGTTCTATGGATAACTGACAATGAAAAAACAAATAATTTGGAATTTTTATATTACTATTTCGTATATAAGATGTAGATGTATGCTACCTTCATACTTCATTCACCATCAAACGATGCTCCGTCTACTGCAACGATGAACTTACTGTCGTCTTAATAATTCATTGGAGGCATAAGGTTCAAGTATCCAACTCAATATGTCTGAAAATAAAATATACCTCATAAATGCGTTTATATATATATTATATATATATATATATATATATATATATATATATTTGAATTTATTCTTTAGTGACGCATTTCCATAAAAATAGGAAAGCTATCAGATTTGTTTCCAATTATCCTTTTTTTAGATGAAAGGGCAGAAGGATTACCTCCTTAATTAAATAAAAGTGATCCATCAGGGAGAAATAAGGGGGCAACGCTTATCAAAATAAAGAATAGAAACATATATTTATTTGCCTTAATATATATATATATAATATTAACGCCCAACGTTTGTAACTAAATCTGAAGAGAGATAATTGAATACTAACACATTGAAATTACACAGTCTATTCCTCAATAGACTGGGGGGGGGGGGGGGTATATTACTCAAGATCTAAGTTGAATACATTGTATTACAATGAAAGCCTTCCTTTTATGTAAACTTTAACACTAATAAGATAATGCATTCATGTTACTCAAGTAATGCTACACTTTTTTATAGATATAAATAAACCAATGTTGATGTTGCTTTGATGCGTGTGAAGTTAGCGGATATTCCCTTAATTTTGGTAAAATGGATATCAGTTAATAAAAAGGAAAATAAATATAAAATAGACAGCCACCTTGGCCTTCGACAAGAGTTTTGTAAGGACGGGGATATGCAGTGCGAAACCTCTGATTTAGTTGGCTTTCATGACATATTCTTAAAAAGCAAAATGCTATAAACAAATTTATCAAATGTAATGCAAAACCTCGTATTCGACCTTCGATACATATATGCGCACTGCATGAAAATCAACAATTATATTTCATTATATTTCGTGAAAGAGTTATAACATATAGGATCAGCAACAGAAAATAGAAAGACTAAATTATAAAATCTGTTTAACATCTTTAAAAGGATTCTTTTTAGTTAGTGTTGCAAAGAAAGCAAACTTAGTAGGCTAATGAATGTTAATTAGGATCTTAGCCCACACAGAGATTGATTTTTTCATTTTTTAAACGAAGTGTCTCGCACAAAACGGTAGAAACTAAAAAAATGATATTTTTTTTCCGTCTCTTTCCTTCTTGAATGTGAATTTCCTCATTCTTACTTTACTAAAACAGTTGTTTACTCATATCTAGAAAATATTGTTCATTTAGCTGACACTTGGATGATTACTTTTTGCATTCTCTAAGAAGAATCCCCTACTTGAAACTATGGTATTCTCGAAGGGGACAAGGGTATACCAATATGAAATGCTAATTACATTACTCCGGTATTTAACATGCAAATATAAAAAACCAATATTGGGTATAATGTTTAGCAATCAAACCCTTTAACATACATTGGCTGTCAATAAAAGTATGTGTGTGATGTGAATATTCTTCACAAAAATATTATGTCTTGACAAATAAAACATTTTGAGAGCCATTAGTATTTGTTAACTGAGTGAAAGGTGTCGATGAGGAAAATCACCTTGGTATAGAAAAAATTTTTTCTAATAATAAAACAAATATATATATGATATACTTTTTACTACATAAGCTATTTACTATTGTGTAAATATTGACTTAATGATTAACATATCTGTTATGTTTTATTTGTGAAAAATTTCAAAGGTGCTAGTTTAAATAGTAATTATTTTGTAAATTGTTAAATTATTATATATTAAATATATGTATATATATATTATACACAATCCTGAGCTTATATAACATCAGGACTGTAGTATATGCCCCTAGCATCACTGCATCAGGGTGCATTCACATGGCACCCCTCACGTCATCGTTTTTCCTGCTCCCTCATGTCATCGTGTTTCCTGCTCCCTCAGGTCATCGTGTTTCTTGTCCCCTCCTTCCCCTTCCTCCCCTTATCTTGGTGTGTTTATGTACCTTGTCTTATACACATGTGTTGTCTTAAATAAAGATCCTTTCCCTTTTTGGCTTCTATCTTTCGCATCATTCCGACAAGGATGGGATACTAATTATATATATATATACTCATAGGTACATAACAAGTACAAACTGTGCTAACATTTTATTGTTATGAAAAAAATGATATAATTGAAGGGCAATATTTAAATCAATGGCTCAAATATTTTTGAAAACGGATCATCTAATAATTTACTCATATATTAAAAATCGGTCGGTGTTAATTTCTGTGATATAATGATTATTCCTATCCTCAAAGATGAAACTCAATTGGACCAATTAGGGAGAAATAAAAGCAAAAATACTGCTGAATTAAGTAAAAGTGTAATTTTTGCCTAAAGCTTTACAATGGGTTAGACGGAAATCTCATCTAGCTTTAGTCGCAATACTGTAAAGAATCGCTTCTTATTTGAAAATGTTTAAAAAGTATTTAGGTCACTTTTGTACTAAAAATATTTGAATCAATGGAGAAAACATTTTCTTTTTGAAGGAACAGATTTTCCCTCATGTACACAAAATGTTTTGTTTTGCCTGCGTATTGGAATATTAAAGAATGAAAGGAAATAACCTTATTATTTAAAATCCTTTTTTAAATAAAAGTTTCTAAAGATTTAAATTACTTCAAAGCCTGATTCTTTCCTCTTCCTCTTGTTCCTAGTATGCAAGTTGAAAGAAATAATACCCTTAACCGATATTCCTGGATAATAGCATGGTAACCCTACGTACATGTTTCTAAACCAAGGAATAATCTTTGTTGTGAAACGACACACCAAGAAACAACAACAACAAAATGTGATAACCATTTAGTACTTTTTCGACAATTCAAAATAATTCGTAAAAGTTATATTTTTAGGCCATTTTTAAATGTACAATAAACAAAACACACGTTTGTGATGTCATAAATTAAATACTGATGTTTCTACCAATTTAAAAAAAATGTTCAGAAGAGATTATTACAAGAGTCCATAATGAGTAGATTGAATGATTCCTTGCCAGTGTTTTAAGGCCTAATTGCCACGATGAATAAAAAAATCATATGAATAAGAATGCTGTCATTATCCAATCGAACCAATGGAATCCGTTCAATGAGATCGATCAAAATTGCCCTTTCCCAATTCTAAATATGTTCCACCAATATCAAGACGTTACATGACAATTATAGAAAGGATTTTAAAAAGACATCGGTAGTTTTAAATAAATGTAATGAATGATGCGACCTTTTTTATAAGGTTATTCATCAGGGAAGTAAATGTGAACTAAAATGTTTAATTATGTATTTTCGCAACTGACCTGAATAGTTTTATGCTGTTTCTTGTATATAATTTTAGTGTATTTTATTTTAAACTATTTTTTTTCGCTAATGACCGAATAAAATGTTTTTAACATTTTTTATTGACCCCTCCCTCTCAGGAGTTGGACATATGCCTTGTACATTGAGAGTCGAGTACGATTCCACTCTTTTAAGTTGCAATTAATTATGAAAGGACACACTCAGGGACCATTTTCTCGAGCATGATTCGTTGTTATGAAAGAGAAGTGAGTATACTACTAATGAAAAAAGGTTGAGTAAAATAGTTAATTCATGGTCGTTGAGGTGTGAGTATTTGCTTGGAACTAGGAATTCCATCCTCAAAAACATAAGAACGTCTTTCTCATGGGCCTCGATTCATGGAAAATATTAAACCAATAAGTGGACTCATTATATATCAAAAGAAAGCTCGCAACTTGCCATTTATGATCTCACACGCGTCTTTCTAGGAGTTCGAAGAGCAGGTCAGTTGCGTGTTGCCGACCTTCTCGACAGGTCACATCTTTCATCCATAAATGAGATCATAGTGAAGCAGGTTGCTATATCTGCTTGGGAGGCCATAAACGTGTACAACTGTCCCTTGGAGAGGATGCATGTAAGCTTCAATGAGCTTCAGGTGTGCTTCAAAAAGCCTCAAGAAACCCGTGTCTACCAAGTGCATTGCTACTGTTGACCTTTCAAAGGCCTGAGGCCTGTCAAAAACCATTTTGAGGGGCATGCACGTTATCAAGTGCTCGGAGGGCTGCAAAGACGATTGCAGGGTTGTCTAGATCCTTCTAGGTCCTTAAGCATCATCCAACTATAAAACATTATATATATATATATTTGTTTGCTGGTTTTCAACTAATAATTTTTTGTTTTCATATATTCGCTTGAATATATACATATAAACTTAAGTAGATAGGACGGCTAGTGTTATTTGAGCTCCGAAATAAAATCATACAACAAGAACAACCACACTCAAATAGCTCCTAACACTCGAAGAAATAATTGATGATTATCTCTTGTCGTCACATCTGACGATAAATGGATAATCATCCTGATGATCAAACATATGAAATGAAAGTAAATGAAGTTAAAAACTGATAGCATAGTGTTTATTTGAGAGTTCGATGTGACCATCATGATGACATCCTCACTCTCTATTTATGACAAATACTGAAAAAATTTATTTAAAAAAAAAATATTTTAACTCATTCCTCGTATATTATTTTAAATATCCTCAATGAATAGGGATAATTAATATTTTAGGCCTAAATATCCAATTAGCACTTTTATCTTCGAATTTTGTTAAGGGATGAACAAAAATAAATTGCTTAATCTCTAATATCACTAATTAAAAAATATATGCCACTGGAAGCAACGTTCCAAAGATATATAGCTAGTGGTAAGAGACACCCAAAATACCATATAATATAAATTTATTTACTGTTCATTCAAGTATAAATAAACAACTTTAACTAACTGACATGGCTTTTTTGCATCGAGAGTTATTAAATTGCTAGGCAATGCTTAAGGGAGAGCTTTATTATAAAATGTAATTTTAATTAATACAGAAGTGAGTCTTATGAGCTAAGTTATCATTTTTAAACCGAATTTATGAAAATAGAATTACATTTTTAAAACAAAATGTTCATCTAGTTAAAACGATTTTTTTAAATATTTTTTTTCCAACATATATATATATGTATTGATTAAGATTATCACTAAATTCAAAAAAAAAAATTGTTATACATATTTTAAATCATTTTCCATGGCAAAATATTTTTAAATATATTTTTTGAATTGTCTACAAAATACCGGAATTATCTTCTGTTTTTATCAATAAACAATGTCGTTATTTCTTTATAAAGAACTAGCGAATATTACCCGGCGCTGCTCGGGATTTTCCAAGTTGACAATAGTCTGGATGGAAAAAAATCAAACCAATAATTTTAATGATGTCATCGCGTGCGATTTTCATATTAAAATAAATTCTATAAAAAGTCGTCATGGGGTCTTCATCGCCATTTTTTCCGTTTTGTTTTCCTTAAGGCTGGGGACTTAAACATCATAAAAAGAAGAAATCACATGAATATTTCAGAGATGTCATCGCAGTGACATTTCATATTAAAATCAATTCCTTCAACCGTTGTCATTGGGTCTTCATTGCCATTTTTCCGTTTTGTATTCCTTTTGGCTGGGTATTTAAACATCGCACAAAGAAAAAATCACACTAATAATTTCAGTGAAATCTTCGCATGTGACATTCATATTAAAATCAGTTCCATCAACAGTGGTCATTGGGTCTTCCTTGCCATTTTTTCCGTTTTGCATTCCTTAAGGCTGGGTATTTAAACATCGAATAAAGAAGAAATCACACGAATAATTTCAGTGATGTCATCACATGTATTTTTCATATTAAAATCAGTTCCTTAAAAAGTCGTCATTTGGTCTTCATTACCATTTTTCCGTTTTGTATTCTTTTTGATGGTATTTAAATATCGAAAAAGAAGAAGAAATCACACGAATAATTTCAGTGATGTCATCACATGTTATTATCATATTAAAATCAGTTCCTTAAAAAGTCGTCATTTGGTCTTTTTTTTTTTTTTTCTCATCAACAAGGTCTTTATTAAAACAAATTATATATACAAATAGAACAAAAAGTACACTATATGTAATATATAAAAGGAAAATATAAAAGGAAAAATTGTGTTTTATAAAAACATAAATAAACATTATAGTTTAAAATTAATTTCCTTTTTAAGACCTAAAACTTCAAAATCATATAATTCATCTAAAAAAAGATAATCATAAAAAACAACTAAAATCAATCCTACAGAAATAAACAAAAAACATATATCAGATAAATCTAAATTGTCTTTGAAGTCTTGAATTTCTTATATTTTTTTACAATAAACTGTAGAGATTTGGCGTAGATGGGCGAGAGGCGTGGAACATATTTAATTACTGCAGCTGCTGGGGTCCATTCTTGGCTGTTGACATTGGGGATCCTCAAAGATAATGCCAAATATCTGGCAGCCGCTCCAATAAAGATAGCTCTCAGCTTATGTTCTTGAGTTAACGCGTTATCTGAAAGGTTTTGAGCTGTATAGGCCTTGCAGTTCCTCAATGCGGCGCTTATTGCACGTTCTTCAACTTGACAATTATTTTCATGCGTTGTAATGCCAAAGAGAATGTATCCTCTTAGGTATTCGGCTTTAAAATTAGTGATATATGTACAATTCATTTCTAAAAAATTCTTTATAATAATCAAAGCTGGGCAGTCACTAAATGCATGGCTAATGTTGTTGTACATACGTCCGCAATCCTTGCAATGTGATGAGAATGTAATTAAGCTTGCCGATATTTGTAATTGGGCTGTAAATTTTTTTCCGTCGTTGATGCCCATCATGGACAGCAGAATTCTTGTTTTCCATTCTTGCGGTAACTTCAAGCTCTTGAGATGTTCATCCGCTATCAAATTTGCAGAGTGTGAATTAAAATCTTGATCACGGAATTTTAAAAACCATGGTAAAAGAGGCATATGTCTTTTAGCATCTCTTTGGAGAGGGAATAAAAAGCGGCCAGTTTTAAAAACAGAGTCATCGCCCAAATCATGCAAAGTATAAATATTATCTCGAAGAGCCATACTCTCCAATTCTTCAGGCGGACAAAGGTTTAAAAAAAAGGTTCCTTGCCCCTGTTTTGGTGAATAATATCCAAAGTGCTGTTATTATTGTATATTGGAGACTGTTTCCATAATATTCTTTGTGCAGCGGCCCAATCTCTCGAAAATTGGGAAACTACATTATTCGAGATGTCCGTTCCGAATAAAAGCGTCATATACACCCCCGAAGATGCCACGTGTTCTCTCCATTCACCTTTATAAACTGATACTAACTCTGCAAATATTTTTTTATAAATTTTGGGTATTATATTATTTATAAGCACCAGTCCACCTCCCAGTTGAGATCGTCGTCGTTTCAAGGCAGGAATGTACCGGCGGGAGAATAAAGCCTCCAACCAATTTTCCTCTTCCTTCATGAGTAGTTCCCCAATTGTAGGAGAAGCCGTTGCCATATAAACCATATGAGAAATAAGGTTTGTGTTGTAAAAGTCTATTCTTTTTTGTAGGTTTAGACCTCTCCATCCTTGGCACCATCTAATTGCTTGTTTATTTAAATTTTGAAAATTGGCCAGCGCGGGTCCGTTGTTATTCCATTCCACCCCAAGTATCTTCACTGTTTTTACAGTTCTGCATCTTCCGATGTTTATTTGTTCTGCAGGAGTCCAGCAGCCTATGGGGAGTATAGCAGTTTTTTCGTAATTAATTTCCATTCCAGACATCTTATGAATTTTTTTAAAAAAGCTAAAAGAATTTCCACTCGTTTTATAATTTGTTTTTCGGAATTTCCTTCGACCATTAAGGTTATATCATCCGCGTATAGATCTACGAGATGTTTTTTGGAACCTAATTGCACTCCAAAGCCCCGAAACTTGCGGTTTAATATGGTGTTCAATTGCTCCATTGCAGCAACAAAAAGTAAAGGAGACGCAGGGCAACCCTGCCGACAACTTTTTCCTAAGTTGATAGATTCACTTTGGTAGCCGTTGATAATAATCTTGGATGAACCATTAAATAAAAGAGCACGAATGGGGTTAAAAAAGCGCCTAGGGAGATATTTTTTCACCGCTTGTAAAATAAAACCATGTAAAATAGAGTCAAATGCTTTGCTAAAATCCACACCAACTATTGCTCCAAATTTTCTTCTATTCTTAGTAGAGTTGATCGCTGCACAAATATTTCTTGATATGTCTGAAATGTTGCGATTTTTCAAGAAGCCTTTATGCTCAGGTCCCAACTTTTTATTTAGTATAGGTTCCATATTTTTAGCTAGTACTCCTGCAATGATTCTATAAGACTCATTAAGAATGGTCAGTGGTCTCCAATGATTTATAGCACTTCCGTTCCCTCTTTTCGGAATGAGAGAAATTCGGCCTTGTGTTAGAGCTGCTGGCATCGATCCTCTTTTTTCCATTTCTGCTCCAATTCTTAATAAATAAGGGGAAATCTCCTCAGGGCAAAGTGTAAAATTTTTCCTTTGATATTGTCAGGGCCACTGGCTTTTTCATCTTTAAAATTTTCTTTTATATATTCTAAAATATTATCATTGTTAAAAATAGTAAGTGTGGAAGATTTCTTAGGACGAGGAAAGTGCGTCCTTGATGTCTCAAGTACTTTTTTAAAGGAGTTATAAAATATCTTTAAAATTGAACGCGGATCTGATATTGTTTGTCCATTAATGACAAGAGTTTCTATTTTTTTACTCAGAGGCTGTTTTTCGTTTTTCATGCTTTGAAGTCTCCTATGAGGGTTACTTTCCAATTGCACCCTCTTATTCATTTCTTCTTCTGCAATTTCCGAAATTCCAAAGGCGTTGAGAGTTTCTGATGTAATTTCCTGAACAAACAACGAACCATCATTCATTATCTCTTCCACATCCTCTCGAAGTCTTCCAATTGTCTTCCACTTTTGACTTATATGCGCTATTGATGTGTCCTTTATAATCTTGTTAAAAATTTGTAAAAGCTTTTTACAATTAATATTGGGATTAAAATTCAGTAAAAGCTTCTTTTTTAATTCTTTTTTGAATTCCTCATTTTCGATAAGCCATTTTGGAGTCTTGAGTTTTTTGTTTAAGCGCATTTTAAATTGTACGTCTATAATTTTGTGATCAGACGATGGCTCATATATGTATGACGTTTTTTGTATTTTTGATAAAAATGAAAAGGACGCAAACGAGTGATCTAATCGTGATGTCTTCCGCCCACTTTTCCACGAGTAAAGATTCTTGATGTCATTAAACTTTTCGATAACATCAAACAAG
The DNA here is from genome assembly GCA_013387185.1 of Caligus rogercresseyi. NCBI lineage: Eukaryota > Metazoa > Arthropoda > Copepoda > Siphonostomatoida > Caligidae > Caligus > Caligus rogercresseyi. The sequence continues at coordinate 8,462,673 of CP045890.1, read as the reverse complement.
AAGAGTTTATTAATAACTTCTTGCAACGCAGTCCTATTTGTGGAAAATTTTCTTTCAAGATCAACGTTTAAATCACCTGTGAAATTTTTTGGGAGTGTTTCTTCTTCTAAATGGTTGATGATAGATTTAAAGAAGACGGAGGATCGAAGGTTAGGTCCATAAGCATTTATGATATAGAATACGAAATTGTTCGTCTTCATATTAACCTTGATACTATGCCACTGACTTTCCAAAGAATATTCTTGAGTAAATATGGCTGTAGCAATTGAAGTAGACACCATGGTGAGAATACCTCGGCGTAAACCACTACCCGTAAAAAAAACAGAGAAATTGGCTGGAAGGCAGTAAGAACAAGAACTCGAACACGAAGATGAAACTTTTGTCCGTATATCTTGAAGACATATAATGTCAGGTTTTAAAGCTAAGATCCTCCCCATCATGGCGTGTCTCGATTTTCTGTCTTTTCCACCTCGAGTGTTTAGTGAAATTATCCTTCTCATACCAATTAGTTCCTTATTGGTGTCCATTTGTGTGATAGTTGAAAGTATCTAAGAAGAGGTTTTCTTCTGCTTAGCGGGTCCCTTGTCTTTTTCCGGTGAGCCATCAGAGTCAGGTTTACTACGTTTCCCGGCTGATTGTGACCGCGTACGATGTGGGATAATCTTTCTATTAGAATGTGTGCTTGTGTGGGCTTATTGATTCTTTGATTATTTTCGTTTAGGGTGTTATCATTTGAGATTGTGCTCCGTGCATTATGACAACTTTTTGTTGCCGTAAGGTCTTCGGCGGGCTCCTTGTCATCACTCTCTCTGACACTCACATCTTCACTATTTTCAGAGGGAGTAAAAGTGTCTCCTGTTTCGATTGACCTCTGATCTTCTATTTGAATTTCTTTATCTTGATCCGCTTCGGTTTCTGTTGGGACTTGTGAGCTGTTTTGTGCAGCCTCTTCAGTGTTGTTAATTTCTCGGTCCATTTGCTCTCTCAGCTCTTTCCAATAATCCGCCCATTTTACATAACTATTTTCGCAATCTTTGGCAAAATGTCCATTTTTATAGCACTTAGCACATGTAATTTTTTGTCCAAAGTAAGAAACACGAGTCTTTAAACCTCGGAATCCAAGGAATCCTGGGATGTTTTTATTTGGCATCAAACCAATGCAAAAATTCCCATTTTGTAGACCCTTAAGTCTTCCTTCACTAAAAAGGCATTCCTTTGCAGGGTTGACAATTTTGCCGAAATGCTTAAATACATTATCTACGTCTTTGGCTTTAACTTCTTCATGAGGAGAGTTTATTATTTTTTTTTCTCATAAACAATAGGGTTCCCGTCTTCATCCTTCCTTTGTGCTCTTAGACCTCTCATTGATCCTCTAATTCCATCTTCTCCATCTTTTTGTTTTCTTATGATGAAAGTGTCCTCCACGTGAGAGAAGGTAACACTAATATCTATTTCTTTTTTAAAAGTAATTACAATGATTGGTCGAGAGCCAGGACATGTATGGATTCCTTGTAGAACAGAGGACTCAACTTTTAGAGTTCCAAAAATTAGATTTTCTATTTCTTGTATCGTTGGGCGCTTGGGTAAGCGACTTCCATTAAGCGAGAATAAATCAATCGTGACTTTATATTTCAGTGCCTTAATTGCAAGATCCTTTTTTAAGGCGTTTAAATAATTATTTTGAGGAAGATTCTCCTCTCCACTTGAAGATTCATTCATTGTTGCCCTAATTCCTCGGAACTTTTTCCAATGAAGTTATCCACAAAACCTTCCTTTGTTTTATAAATATTCTTCTCTTTTTCTACCTTACCACAGTTATACGCGAGTAAGGTAAAAAAATTAAATACCCCCTCTATGACAGATTGCCAAGGAGAAGAAGAAGATGAATAACAATGAAGATAAATAAAGGCCTTACTCCTCAGAGATCCAAAATAATTGAAGAAGATCCAATTACCGTTCTTCCAGAGCAAGTAGTCCTTATGTATCCCCCACAAATGAGACTCGAGGCACTTAAATCACTTTTTATAAGTATAAAAAAGACAAAACACTCTCAAATCGAAAGATGTGGGCACTTAATACAGAGACGAAAAAAAGACGTCCACTCCATATACATAAGAAGGCAAAAAAAAAAACA
>CP045890.1:8371115-8460439 GCA_013387185.1 Caligus rogercresseyi | reverse complement strand
AAAATTAGAGTATGAATAATTTGGAATTTTTCTTCTATAGTAAGTTTAATTGCAAATGAGGAGTGTACAAAATATACTTTTTGACTTTAGACAAAAGGAAACAATCTTATCCTTCTGATAAGGGATAATTTTTGAAAGTAATATTTGGAGTCAAGCTCTCGTTTTCGACCGTTGTTCCGAGCTTTTTGGTTACATTTAGTAATTGCAACAAAGAAATATAATAAAGTAATTTTAAACAAGAGTTAGCTTGGGCTTAATTTATTGGTCTAATATTCATATAATTGATGGAACGTGTGTGTACAAGGGCTTGGCATAGTAATATCAATAATCGAATAATCCTGTGCTTTACTGATTCTTAAAAAATATCAATTACAGAAAAGTACAATAAAACATATGCTGGAACCCTACAACAAACAAGAGCTAGTTGATATATATTATCTCCTCAACATAACTTACATTGCCACACACTACTACACAGAAACAAATATACATATAATGTGTACATAAATATATCACAGAATCTACTGTAATAAAATATGGTTAAAGGCGAAAAAACAGATAATAATAATAAACTTCAGACACTGCCCATAAAAATCCCGCAATATTTTAGTGTTGTCGAAGCTCTTACGAAGATTACATTTTTTCTTTTCTCTCTGGCTAAGAATATCATAAATTTTCTAGGTTAAAGGTGTTTTATTCCTAGAAAGGAGTATTGTGCTATTCTTGGCATGCATGCTTCTGTTCGACCAAATCCTTTTATTTAAAATCAATAATATACTTTTTCTTGTTTACAAGTTATCAGTTCCATTGTAATCCTCCTTTATAGCACAAAAACTTATTTATAATGTAACTATGTATGTTTTGCTAAGATGTTTTATTTATAAGCAAACAGAATCAAATTTGCCAACGATCAAATTAAATATTTTTATAAAATAAAATATAATTTAAAAAATTCTCATTTTTAATTAATTAATACATTTTTAACCGAAAATTCAATAAAATTATGATTCATATTAAGTTAATATTTAACCCATTAGACGCAAGGGCTATATTTTATTTACAAACGTTTCAATTTTTTTTTAATATCATATTTTCATAAAAGACTTACAATGTTCTTCATTTTTTAATTCCTTCCCGTCTTCTACATCCCCAAAAATATATTCTATGAGGGCTATTACTGGCCATATGGAAAGCCAGTGGTTCATAAATGGTAACTTAACTCACCATCAGCAACTGCCAGAACTGTTCCGTTCAGAACATGAACATGAACCGTTTTGATTGGAGAGGAGGCCGGTTCACATTTATATGTTCCAGCGTGTGAGTGCTTGATATGTCGAATGATGAGGCGGGAATGAGAAGCGTCCCCGGGAGTCACGCCGCAAATAAGGTCGCTTAGAGGTTTCTGAGCCATCAAAGAGAAGGATCTGTTAAATGAAAAGGAGGATGGGTGGAAATTATAAGTGTGTGTATAATTTTATTTATTCTATGTATTTAGGAGCGTTTTCTTATTGTTATTTGATTTACAAGAACATTGTCCTTACTTTGTAAAAAAATTAATATTCAGGTATCTTAAGAACGTCTTGGAATATAGAAGATTTCTTCCCCAAAAACTTAGATGCAGTCAACTTTTATTAAGTCCAGTCCCTGCCTCTAAAGGAAAGGAGATCATTGGAAACTTGTCAATGGGAGTATCTGATAGTGAAATATTCTTGAATCCTTCTTTTTATAATTAAGATTAAATACTACTTTAAAAAACTAAACACAATATTAGTCTTTTTTTCACTCTCCTACATATAATACGAGAAGGACTGTTAACTTGTAAAGTTAGGAGAAATATAGAGAAACTCTAGGGAGATCTTGGGAAACGAAGATTGTCTTCAAAAGATTATATAGTTCAAACATTTCATTATTATGTATTTTTAGTAATATTTTTATTAATAATAAAGACAATTGCTCCTAGAAGGGCAAATACCGGCTCATACCGGATTAAGTTCCGATGAGATGGGTCGACTATAGAAGGTAAACAAAATGAATTTTAGTGATAGGTAAAAGTATCTAGGTATAAACAGATATTTGTGATTTTTTTAAAGCTAAATTAATATAAGTAGGAACAAACCATTTACATAACATACTTTCAATGAAGGCCAATCATTTATCATGACATGAAGCCTTCTCACACAAAAGTAAATAGTACAAAAGGGATAAAAGCTGTCAATCAAGTCTGGCTATGAATTAATAATAAGATCTATTGAATTTGTTATTACTTATTTGAATTATCATGATCTTAGGGCTTATTGCTGTATTTACTAAGTTCAGAGTTCAATAGTATAACTTTTTTATTCATTTATCATTAAATTTAACTTTATACGTACATGTTATATATATATATATAAAGTCATGTTACAATTTTTCAAAAGCTTTGTGTTCCATTAGTAAATATAATATATAAATTAGCAGATTTACTAATGAAAAACTTCATTATCCCTCAATGGTATTTGCTTTTAAAAAGCGAACCGAAGCACCGTATGAAGTTGTACGTTCCTTTGAGCAAATAAAAAATATTTAACAACAGCTCTTTTTTCCACCAGACTAATTAATTTAGTCTAAATCATTATTTTACTTTGAAGAAACTTTTCATTCATTGAGTTCTTTTTTGAAATATATCCCTTTATAACCAAAGTTTTTCCTTTCTTATTGTTTTGAAACCTTCTCTTTATTCTTAAACAAACCCTTTGCTTGCCGCATAATCACTTCATGTTTACTTATGCTTTACGCGTTTTCTTAAATTAAATATGAAGCTCTTTTATTGTACAGCTTTACTCTCTTTTGTTCTCTTGTGTGATTAAAACATTAGTTTATGTGTTTATGTTTTTTTAAATCTCTTCTGTCTTTGAAAAAAGTAAAAAAGAAACTGTGTTAGTAGTTATGTAAATAAATAATTATCGCCTACAAAGAACCACCTCACAAAACATTAATCTTTCAACCATCAAAGGCACCTTCAATATATAATCATATAATTAAGGATTCTTTCCTAGTTCTTTTTTCTTCATTAGGCTACGATAACTTTTTTTTTCTGAATCATGAAACACTTCTTAGGATCATTAGCAAAAAAAAAAACTTTTACAAACCGCAGGAGTTTGACATATTTTTTACCAAATTATTGTCGCATGTTTTGAAGGATTACCTCACAAATGCAAAGGAATTAATTAAGCTAACGCAAAAATAGCAGGATATATATATAATCTTACAAGTGACAGAAGAAAATAGTAGTTGCAAGACAATTAAATATTTATCAATAGTTAGTCAAGGTATAAAATGGGCAAAAACTTTTAAAATGACTCTGAAAGTCCTGGATCGGTATGATTATTGAGTTGTGTAGGATTTTTTTATATTCAACAGTTTCATTTTATGATATGTACAACAGAATATATGATAACCTAAGATAATGTATGAAGAAAAACATAAGTAAGTATTGTAATATACTATCTTAGTGATTGAACTAAAAACACTATTTTCAATCAATAAAATATAATTCAAAATCTCAATTGACTTGTGTACTTAAATATATTAACATAAGTTTTTGAGCTTTAATAAGGCATTACATGCAATTCTTAAAATTCTGTGTTATCGTAGATAATGTCTTTCGGGGGATGGGGGGGGGGGGTGGAGTATTATTTGGTGTTGATCATTTGTGCACAATATATCAACGGACGCTTGTAAATGCAAACGAAATGCACGAAAAAACGTATGAATTTATATTTATATCTTACTTTACTGTTGAAGTCTTTTTTTGCATATATATTAGGTTGTTCTTATTTTTCAAATGTTTGAAATGTTAGCAACATTGTGGATTTTCTGTTTCTTGGTGATAAAAGAAGACGACATACAAAGTTTGAACAAAATTGGTCAACATTACGAGGTCGCTCAACGAGGTCAAAGTTTTAAAAATTTAGTAAAAATATAGTTTTCCGCAAATTTCTTGAAAATGGTGGGCGTTACAGACTTCAATAATAATTATTAATTTAAAGGAAATCTAATTTACTACCCGACGTATCTTTGATGTTTTTTACTAAAACAAAGTTTTATGTAAAAACAAAGAAAAAATGGAGTGTGTAATGTCAGCATATTTCATAGCTTTTTTGTATCAATTAACTACACTCGCCTGTAGAAGATGACTTGTTCGCTTCAGAGTAAAATAGTATTTTTAAGTTTAGTAAACCTTTGAATGATAAATCCAAAATGAACTTGGTTGCATTCTATCAATTCAGAATTCAGTACAATCTGAGTTTACATCATATGATTCAGAGCCTTTATTGACCTATAAGAAATCGATTATGAAAAATCAATAATAATGTGTTTTTTAGATTTGCGTCAAGGTATCCTCTCAAAATTTTACTTTGTGTCTGACGTATTTATAATCCATTATATGCGTCATTTTGTACGCGAGATATGTTTTTTAAATGCACATATAACTTTCTACTTATTAAATTGACATGATTCAGTATACCAAAATATTAAAGCTGGTTTACCAAGCTTTCATTTAATACGTTTGGTGTTCTAAAAATCGCTATACTTTAAGAGAAATAAGCAAATACATTTTTGCACGTACTCTCCCCAAAAAATTGATCTTTTGATATGAGAATATACAATTACCGCTTGGTAACCAATGTTACTTGGATAGAAAGAGAAAGAAAAAAGAGAAGTGAGGCAAAATACTCTCTCGCTACATATATATACTCTGAGCTATACAATGATGTCTTACTTTATTAGTTTAACAACCAACAACATGTATTCAAGTTATTTATTGATATATAATTTATGGATACTTTCTTAATTATTTAAGGATGAATAAAAAACAATTGTTTACGTGGAACAAGGCATCACTCCACTCGTGAATATAAGCATGTGAAAATTAACTCACGGCTCTGCATTTCATTCTAAAAACATTATTTTTTTCTTTCACTGGCCTCGCTCTATACTATTAAGGAGGACTATGAATATGCTATTTTATTATGATATTTAAATAAAGCAACTCTTTGGGTTGAATATCCATTTTGTTTAATCATGACGATATATATAATTGCTTTTACGAAATGATCTAACAAAAAAGAGAAATACGATATATTCATCTATGAGTTGGAGGTACCTATCATAAACATAATTAATTGTTCTCAGAACTAGAAAATTTAGAATAGGAAGGTACAATTATAGTATTAAAAAAATCTAATCCAATAAGGAACTGTAATGTGTTCTTTCTCAACAACATACCCATTTTCAGACGTTTTTTTAAATATTTATATAAATTGAAATATATATGAGATATACTTTATAAACTATATATATAATATTTTAAAACTTCACATAATTTTTTAGGGAATATTGTTTAAGAACTGATACAATTTGTTCATTGGCCAACTTTGAGTATTGTATGTCAGAGAATGTATACTTGATTTTTTTCCAAACCAAAATAGTATGAATTGAATTAATTCGTAAAACAAATTATAAGTCCAAATAATATAGTCCTTCCCAAGAAAGGAAAATATTAAACTACGTATATGAAAATCTTCTTTTAACCTCTGAATATCGGCCATGGCTCCAATACAATTTAAATTTGCAAAAAGTAGCGTTGTCCCGATCCGATCATTTGAATTCGAATATCGGTCGATCCGATATTTACCGATCCGATCGCTTTTTTTGCTCCCGATACAATTCCGATCGGTTCATATCAATTTCCCGATCAGATATATTTTTGGCAATGCTTTAAGAAAAAAAGGGGACTAAAACTCAGTTAAAATGTACCAATACTTAACAATATGATTTTTTTAAACGAACGACAAGAAAAATTATTATCGTTGGTAAAAAAAAAATAATACAGTAACTTGCACGTTTGTACTTAATCAAAATATCTTCAAGAATGTCTAGCCCTGGCGCCGAAACAAAAAAAAGTATTTTTCATAGACCAGTAGTGTTGTACTTTTTAAAATTCTTTTTGATGGGAAAATTCCTTTCTAAAAAAATGTCGTCACTTTTAGAATAACGAACGACAATTTTTCACAAGTCTGATATATATACAAGGTCGGCTGATAAGTCCCGAGACTAACACATAGATGGCGCCAGTGGATTTGTTTCATATGACTGACAGCTAGTACCAACCTTCAAAACATACAGGCATAAATATAACAGCGGTTTGACAACTAGTTTGTGAGATATGGCATTTAAAGTGAAGCTACTTTTATTATTGTGGAAAAAATGGAAAAAGACGAATTTTGCGTGTTAATAAAACATTAATTTTTGACAGGAAAAAATAAACTAAAACTTGGCTTGGAGAATGTTATCCGGACTCTGCTCCATCGAAAGCAACCATATGTCGATGGTTTGCTGAATTCAAACACTATATTATATTATAATTAAAAAAGATAGCGGACAATGCCGATATCTTTATGCCGCTTCTGATTTTATTTTCAATATTCAATATTTCATTTGCTATCACTCTTACCTTATCGTTGTGACTCCAAAATATATATTTTGGAGGCCTGGAGCCAGCAGATACAACACATGTGACATTTAAAGTAGATCCTCGGTCCACATATATGTCATTTCCACCAATTATCCTTGTAACAGGCTCTATAAATAAATAAAAAATATATAGTTGAAAAAAATATTTAAAGTAAAATGCATTTATAAAATAAATCCGGGCAATGAGAGAGTAGCAAAAGATATTTGTATCTTGCCCAAAGAGTCAACAGTGTGAATACTGTGGGATAAAAGCTATAGTTATAATATTATGAGGGGCAAAAATGGCTCTTCCTTAGGGAGCGTGTTATCTCATTAGAAGCGTGTTGTACTCTAAGTTTTGAAAACAGAGGTTCATTACATGAAAGTCTTCATTCGGAAGTACCACATCTAAATGTAAGAAAAACTATTGAGGACCCTGAGAGGAAAAGGTCAGTTTTGGTCAGTCTCATTGATAAGATCCTAGGTTCGATAGACTAATTTACACGCCATAATGCTTATTTATATCCAGTTGAATGCAATTCAAATGAACCAAATAGGATTTCTTTGGTCAACTTCATTGATATGATCATAGGTTCGATAGACTAATTAAAACACTATATTGCTTATTTATATCCAGTCGGATGCAATTCTATCGAACTAGTTGGGTAAAAAAACCTATAACGATTTTATGAATATGGTTTTTATCCACTTTCTTTTATAATTTTTGTTGGAAATTGTCTCATGAAAAAGTATTTCTTTTTGATAGATAAAAGAAAATTGTTCAATTATTTATCCGGACAACAAAATATATTTTGTTGTGATCCAGATAATTTTGCTTTTGTTAAAACTAACTAATAGCCCTATCAATTGTTTTATTTGCTGTCAATTAATTACAGTATATGGGAGTAAGTAAGATAATAATAAATTTTATAAATAATTATAATAAATATATACAAATAAAATAAATAAAAAAAATACAAAATAAAATAGAATAATATTCCTAAAAATCGCTTCCAAATATAAAATATCCAACTGGTACTAAGCATTTTTGTTTTATATTTTTTTAATATTTTCAAACCTATTAATGGATCCAGAACTCTTCAATCACGAATTTCTCGTTACAAAACGACTTAGACGTAGCTTCTAATCATGTTTGTAACATACAAATATGATTGTTTCTCCTAACAGTTTCATAGTAATTGCAAAAACTCACCAAGAACTTCCAGGAAAATAAATTTGTAGATGGTATCTGAGGGAGAGGATCCCCCAACTTGACACTCATACTTCCCAGAGTCACGTATCTCCACGTTTTTGATTCGTAAGACGTACTCCTCTGAGCCATGCGAATGAATTGCTGTTATTCGGGAATCCAAGGAATTAGTCAGATTATTCAGTGCGAGAAGATCCGGAATGTGAGTCCGGTGACGTAACCATGAAACCTGACAAAACAAATGCAAATAAAATGTGTTACCCTTCATATTTAAGTGTGCTATTGACGTTATTATTAATAATTGCAACGTAAAAAAAGATATTACAGCTTTGTAGATTGTGAAATTCTTGTATATCTATTTTTTATCCATTTTTTTTCAATATGGTTCTTTGAATATAATCATTTTATAATGTATAATATATTTTACCATACAGTTCTCTTTTTTATTATTACAAATATGATTGGTTTTAAGGGAAAGCATAATTATTGAATTATAACTGAATTATTTTATTCTATGATTTTTGCTTAGCGTTGGTGTAACATTTAATTAAATTCACTAATTTAATAAGCTCTCGAGGGGAACATCAATATTGATCAACCTCACTGAAAAAAGGTTTCTAGGTTCGATAAATTAATTTACACGCTAGTATGCTTATATATAACTTCATAGATATGAATATGTATATATATATATATATCAGGAGACTACCGGGTACCTGGCCCGATTCCTGGCTGTTTTGTGAGTGTCCCGGCCCGTTGTCTAACAATCACCGGGCCGGCACTTTTTTGGAAATTATTTTATAAAAAAACGTTGTCGCTTTTTTTGGAAATTCTTTTCTAAAAAAAGTAACTTTCATTATGACGAAGAAACGGAAATATACTGAAGTCCCGGCCCGGCTTGAAAAATTTAAGTCCCGGCCCGGACCGTGTCCCGGCGAAAAATAGTGTCCTGGTCGTTTACTTTTTATTATGTAACCTTCTATTGTGTCTACAAATAACATAGTAGAAAAACTTATTGGTTTTTATTCTAATATACAAAATATCTAACTCATCCTCCATAGCACTCACTTTTAATTTTTTTTTAAATAACTACTATGTGGGATCACTGCAAAACTCTGGTAAAAATATTAATATTTAATAAGTGATGCGTCCTTTTATATAAGGTTATTTTTCAAGGAAGTAAATGTGAACTGAAAATGTTCATATATGTTTTTTGCAAATGACCTGATTAGTTTTACTCTGTTTCTATGATATATAAAATTCACAGTTAACCAAATAAAATGTTTTTTTAACCGAAAAAAAAAAAAAAAAAAGATGCAACCTTTGCCAGGGTCATGTTTTTGGCATCTCATATTTGGTTCTCATGATACATACTTAGGATATACATAATATACATCATTACCTCCGCCGAAGAAGGTATTGTTTTGGCGTGGTGTTGGTTTGTTTGTTTGTTGGTTTGTTGTTTGTTGGTTTGTTGTTTTGTCAGCAGGATAACTCAAAAAGTACCGAACGGATTCGGATGAAACTTTGTGAAGTTGTTAGAAGTGCCAAAAGGAACAAATGATTTAATTTTGGCATCTCTGAGTGCAGAATAAGATGCAAAATGAGCTAAATACTAATAAATATTTCAAGTTAGCCTACTCTGCCAATAGATGTCGCTGTGCTGTGAAATCGGGTGCCGGGAGCGTCTTCCTCTCGGAATTTCCGTCGAGGGGAACCCTCCCCCGTCCTCTACGCCGCCCCAGTCGTGAAAAATCCACCTCGGAAGGCTCATAAGGACCCCGTGACGGCGGAGGTTTGCACCCTCTGAGTGTATATATGCCTCTAGTTTATTATGTATGCATTTGCATACTCAGGAAATAATAAAAATAGAATGAGAGACGTCCATAGACGATTTAAAAAACATATAAGTATACAAGGAAGTGCTTAAGTCTCAATGTGACGTTTTTATATGTCTGACAGGGAATATGAAATGAGGGACAAAGGATTTTTTTTTTGCATATTGTAGAAAATATTAAAGAGATGTAGAAAACTTCCTCATGGTGAAAATATTGTACGCCCCTATCCTAGAAAGCCATTTTTGTCTCTTATGTTAAATTATCAAAGTCTTTAAATAAAAAGATAACTTTATTCCTGAGTTATCAACTGGAGTGAATTAATATCTTAGCGGAAAGCCTTACTTAGAGTAATTCGGAAAGTAATTTTATATCACTATCATTATTTGCAGTCCTTCACTCACCCAAATATTCTTCAGGATAAGTTTTCAGGCTTCTTCAATAAATGGGATGCCTAAAATCACCCATTTCAACGATAAATTAGAACTTTTCATCTACATCAAAACTGCTATTTTTATCAAGTTTAAATTAACTTCATATTTAAATCAAAGCGTAAATACCATTATCTTGTTCGTTCTCGAATATTATAGTTCTTGTGTTTCCATAATAAAGCCATTTAATCTTGGATTATAAATAGGAATAACTTACACATTGAAGGACAAACAAGTGTTAGGCTGGGCAATTGGAGGGTAGAATTTTAAACAATCTATTGTAGAGGTTCTTTGATATTACATACATTTCAAGGGTAAGTTTTGGAGCTGCTTATTTAAAAAAAGCTCAAGTCTAAAAAAGTATTAGAATCCCCTTGTTTAAATTATCAATTAGACATTAAGCCTCAGTCAAAACGACTGTCTTCCTAAATAAATTTAAAAAAGATGTTGGATTATGTTTTTACGAACTAACATCATTTTATAAACATTCTCTTTTTTTGGCTTCTATATATTTTTATGATCAGTGGAAAAATAAGATGCTGATGTATTTTTCATATGGCCTTTAAGAGTACATTCCTTATTTTGGTTTTATTTCACCCATATGACTATATCCAGTAGGATACAAGGATGCATTTAAGTATAATACAATCAATTGATCTTTGGATCTTTTTCCGGAGAGTGTTCGATAAGACATAGCCTTTTTGAACGATGAATTTAAGCGTCCTGAACATCAAGAGTTGAACTCACTTTTTCGTGCCAAATTAATATAATGACAATCCTGATTTTTACCTCCGCCGAAGGAGGTATTGTTTTCACTGGCGTTGGTTTGTTGGTTGGTTTGTTTGTTTGTCAGCAGGATAACTAAAAAGTGCAGAACGGATTCGGATGAAACTTTGTGGAGTTGTTGGAAATGCCAAAAGAAACAAGTGATTAAATTTTGGCATCTCTGAGTGCAGAATCAAGATGCAAAATTTGCTAAATACTAATAAATATTTCAAGTTAGCCTACTCTACCAAAAGATGTCGCTGTGCTGTGAAATCGGGTGCCGGGAGCGTCTTCCTCTCGGAATTTCCGTCGAGGGGAACCCTCCCCGTCCCTCTACGCCGCCCCAGTCGTGAAAATCCGCCTCGGAAGGCTCATAAGGACCCCGTGACGGCGGAGGTTTGCACTCTCTGAGTGTATATATGCCTCTAGTTTTTTATCATATCAATTATCAAGAAAAGCATTTTTTTTAGAAAACGTTTTAGCTTTGCATCAGACAATGAATTATGCAGAATAATTGTTGTCTAATATATCCCAACACTCATGATGAATTTATGACGTAATGCATTTTATGGGACCCACAATCAGCAGTCAAATTTTAAGCCAATAAAAAGGAAAATATTTTTTTGGAGTTCTTTCTCCACTCTTTCTCTAGAAATTTTTAAATAGAACTTCTTCCCTCTAGCACCTATGTGCCTTGTTTTCCAAACTAATTCATATAACAATATATAAAAATATTAATCAAAAAAGAAAACAACAAAGAAAAGTTTAAAAAATAATATTTATATCAAAAGAAATCAATTTAGTTTGGTTTTAAATTGTGTATGGCATGACGACATCAGTAGTATTTCAATGATGATTACATCAAAGTGAAAGTAAGCAAGAAATAATGAGAGACAAAAATAAAATATTTGTTTACAAAAAATTAAAATAACCGTTTTTATTTATTTATTGAAGCTTACGTCCTTCTGTCAACGTTACTTGACAACTGAGGAAAATTATGACTAGGTCTTGATGAGACTCAATAGTGTTCTTTTTGTTTTAGAGAATGTCAATTAAGAGATGTTAATAGATATACAAACAAAGGCGGGGGGAGGTTCTTTCCCCCTTTTTATTGGGTAAAAGGGCGTCCTAGGATTCCTTCCACTCGACCTAGTTTGCATCCTCTTCCCATTTGAGAAAACTTGATAAAAAGATGATAAATGACTCTTTTTCATGAAGGTCCTCCTACTCCTCCTCTTTATTCATGAGATTCATAAACTCTTTAACACCACAAAGGAGAAGTAATCTCATTCTAAACATTTAATCAAAAATGCAAGAGAGTGTCCCAGAGAATATTAAGATATAATGGTTTAATTTCCGGTTTTGCCTCTTCACTCAACTTTGCTTTTTGTTGAATAAAGCTTCCATCCTTTCCACTACACATTTGTTGAGCAATTATATATAGAGATAAAAAGACATAGAGAGCTTATTGGATTCTTCAGAGAAATACGTCATTGTGTCCAGAATACAGCTGAACGATGTTTCTCTGCTAATTGGAGGGAATAACCTCTCTATATCTTTATATATCTAAGATCTACTGTCCTTTTTACTTTGTATCTCCTGTTAAAATTGAAATAAAGACCCTTAAATATATATATATATATATATGTTTATCTTAATAGGAGTTGTTATTTTATTAATAACTAGCAGATGTTACCGGCGCTGCCCGGGATTTTCCAACTTGACAATAGTCATTGGAATAGAAAAAAGATCATACGAATAATTTTAATGTTGTCATCACATGTGGTTTTTCATATTAAAATCAGTTCCTTAAAAAGTTGTCATTGCGTCCCCATTGCCATTTTTCCGTTTCTTTGTTCCTTAAGGCTGGGAATTTGAACATCGTAAAAAAGTAATTTTAAGTCATTTCATAGACTGCCAATGTTATTTTCTTATGAAAAGTAGTTCATTAAAAAGTCGTCATTGAGTCTTCATTGCCATTTTTTTCGTTTTCTATTCAAAAAGGCTAGGCATTTAAACATTATAAAGATAAAAAAATTATGGAGTCATTTCAAAGAGAACATAGAGTGCCAAGATATGTATGGTAGTGATGAATATTATAGTATTAGTTTGATCTCCGTTGATGGAGGTAAACAGCAAAAGAAAAAACTTAAGAGGGATTGCAACTTCATATCGTTATCAAGAAAAGTTGAGAGTGAATGAAATCACTCTCCATCTTTTGGGAATATTAAAATTTGAATAGCGCGATGTTGCATTATAAAAAAGTTGTTATTTTCCACAAAACCTAAATTTGGGGGAAAGACAGGTACAAAAAAACTCATTTTTAAGTAATCATATAAAAACAAATTTTCCGGTAAACACCCAATAAACAAAAACACTTTTACTACCTCATTTCTCATTCACAGAAAATTTGGTCAAAATCTAACTTGCAAATTTTTAAAATCGACAAAAACGTTTAGGTGAATAAAATAAACATGGCGATGGCGATTTTTCCAGGAGTTGAAAACCCCACTAAAACACTCCCCTGAGCTTTCCACACTATTCACTGAAAATTGGTCAAGATCTAATGAACCGTTCGGGAGATACAGGGAAACGACGAATTCTTTTTTAATAGTATAGATATAGCACATTTGACGAAGCTAAAAACAGAGAAATGGGAATTGAGATTTATTGTTCCACAGCCTATTACTACCAAAAATGCATTATAAACCTAATGTTAAAGCTATGAAAAAACAAAAACTTATATAAGCAAATGACAAAATCAAAAGAATTTTTGAATGTGTTATGTTTGAACTTGAGTCAAAACAAATAAAAAATCTCCTTCCTTCGCTCTAAAGAAAATTTTAAACTCTTCGAAAAGAGAATTATTCAATTAGGAGTTAGGAAGAGTAAAGAAAGAAGGAAACCAACACCAGAAGCTTGTAGAAAAGGCTAGTCAGCTCGGAGACAATATTCCAATAATATAGAACTTAGCAAAATTCACGACACTCTTACGGAGTATTTTAATTAGATCAGGCATCAAATCTGTTTCAAAAGACATGTTTTATTTCAAAAATTAAAAAATTGACAACTAGAGGCATATATACACTCAGAGAGTGCAAACCTCCGCCGTCACAGGGTCCTTATGAGCCTTCCGAGGCGGATTTTTCACGACTGGGGCGCGTAGAGGGACGGGGGAGGGTTCCCCTCGACGGAAATTCCGAGAGGAAGACGCTCCCGGCACCCGATTTACAGCACAGCGACATCTATTGCAGAGAGCTAACTTGAAATATTTATTAGTATTTAGCTCGTTTTGCATCTTAATTCTGCACTCAGAGATGCCAAAATTTAATCACTTGTTTCCTTTTGGCATTTCCAACAACTCCACAAAGTTTCATCCAAATCTGTTTAGTACTTTTTGAGTTATCTTGCTGACAAACCAACAACCAACCAACAAACAACCCAGTGAAAACAATACCTCTTCGGCAGGTAACATACCTCCTTCGGCGGAGGTAACAATACCTCCTCGGCGGGTAACAATACTTCCTTCGGCGGAGGTAAATATACGGAGAAAAAAATAATGTTACGGAACTTTTAAACAAAGATGGAAGCTCAAAAACCTCTCCAGAAAAAATCCGAAAAAAGTAACTAATTTCTTCCAAAATATGTTTAATTGTAGAGATTGCATGGGAAAAACTTTTTATGAAAAGAAGTGTATAAAATGATTGTTTAATACTGCAGACTTTACCCTCATATTCAAAATTTTGATACACAGTCTTTAAAAAAACAGATCCGATTTTAGATGAAAAAATAATAGTAATATAAACCTAGAGGCATATATACACTCAGAGAGTGCAAACCTCCGCCGTCATGAGCCTTCCGAGGCGGATTTTTCACGACTGGGGAGTTATCCTGCTGACAAACCAACAAACCAACAACGCCAATGAAAACAATACCTTCTTCGGCGGAGGTAACAAGGAGTACTAAAGAGTTAGTTACTCTTTAGTACTCCTTGTATAAACAAACAAGAAATAAAATATATATAGACAAATACGACAAGAAAAATAAATCTCCAGGCCCTGATGGTTTTCTAATGGAGTTTTTTTAACTTTTTATGCCCTTTACTCGAAGAAGTCTATAAGGAATCAAACTTAAAAGGATACTTTGAGGAACATATTTCCATTGGAAAATTAACAATTATTTAAAAAAGGCAAAGATCCCATGCAAATAGAAAATTTTAGACCTCTTACAATGCTTAATACTTCTTTTAAAATATATAATGGGATTCTGGCTAGTAGATTTAAAAAAATACCACTGATTATAAGTGACTCCCAAAAAGGTTTTGTACCAGGACGAGGAACCGAAGTAGTCTGTAGAAGCATTTGTGACTCAATTTCAAACATCCAAAATGATAATAAAGCGATATTGGGAATTGATTTTATGAAAAATTTGATTGTATATCCCACCAATGGATTATAAAATGTCTTAGATCCTTGGTTTTAAAGAAAATTTTATTCGTATGATTGCTTTGAGCTTGTGTAATATACAAACCTTTTATGATAACCTGGAAATAAATTTTTTGTGGAAAGAGGATGCAGGCAGGGAAATCCACTTTCCCCTTTTTATTCATTATTGCTCTTTATCCGCTTCTTACGGAAATCAATTTGTGCCAGCAAATTAAAGGTGTTACATTTGGAGAAATGGAACTAAAAATTGAGGCTTTTGCAGATGATGTGACGGTAATGTACACTAGTAGCGAAGAAGAAATGGCTCATCCTTTTATAAAACAATATAAATTTTTAATTTTTTTGAATAAAACTCAGGTATTCAGTGTCTAAATCTATGAAAGTTTAGGATCATTTATTACAATTAATGGCGAGGATAGGAAGGAAAATATAAGTGAGATTCTGACTGGGGTTGAAAGAGGCATCAATTTTTTTTATTACTTTTTGAAAAATAATATTTCTGCACGAAAACATGTATGGAACACTCTCATTTACCAACTTTAACGATTATTTAATTTTAACGCCTGTGTCAGAAGCTTTATGCTCAAATGTGAAAATCTGTACGAAAGTTTTTTATTTTCTATGGGAAGGAGTAGGAACATTACATGGAGGCGAATAAATTGTCCGAAAAAATTGGAGGGCTGGTTTACTCCCCTTTAAGAATTTTTGGAAGGTCCTGGTTTTTAAGTGGTTTCAGCGACTTTTTAATAGTCGATCTATATGGAGTGAACTATTGAATATTAAATACATTGAAAAGTGCCAAAGCCCTTACATGAATTTCGGGGCGAGGGTCCATTTAAAGTTTTAGATGTCATTCTGGAGTGAAAATAAGAACGTGTATGAAGAATTGTCCAAAAATGTCCTAAAAACGATGGAATGGCAAGAACCCGTTAAAGATAAAGAAAGACTTTGTTTTATGAAAGATATGTCTATCATTAGAAAAATCAACTATCTGGGTGAAGTTCTTAATAACAACCTTTTTTTTACTCAAAATGAAATTTTAGAGAAAAAAAAGATTTATATGAAGTAAATTAAAAAAAAGACCAGTAGAGCCAAGAGACGATTTTTTAATTTTTTAATATTATCAAATAATAATTTCTTAAGAAATACATTTGTAAATAGATCTGTTTTTATCAATATTTTAGCCAGATTGAAAGAAGAAAAAGAACATTTTAGATTAAACGCTTCAGCGTGTCAGATATTAAAAGTTTTAAACTCTATTCGACTGGATGTCTCATTGTACTACTTGAAGTAAATAATTGTTACCAACACTCTATCCCTGGGAAGTATATTTGGAAGGACTAGCGATGAAAGATTTTGCTTTTTTGTAAAGACTCCTTGGAGACTTTAAATCATTTTTTATTAGAGTGTCCCTGGTTGATGATGTTTTAAACAAGTTAAAAATGTGTTTTTACCAATTTTCAATTAATTTTAACTTCAAAGGAATTGTTTATTTGTATCTGGGCAAGAATCAAGAGGAAGTAAACTTTATTACAACTAAAGTTCAGTATATTTTATATCAATGCAGAAGTATGAAAACCCCTCCGCCCCAAGATTTTGACCCTATAATATAGATAATGTTTTGTTGTGTTTATGCCGTTTGAAGAATAATTTTTTGATGTGAATTGTTTTAGAAGATGTGAATAAACAGTATCGAACAGATATTATATATATATATATATATATATATAATATATATATATATATATATATATATATATATATATATAAGCAAATTTGCGTTTTCAGAAAGCCGAGAATTTATAATTTAAATTTTGCGAAAGAACTTTTAATTTAAAGAAATATTACAACAATGCCATAACACTTAAGACCGTTTTAAACCTTATATATTTTTAGCTTAATATTGTAATAATATCAAATACTATAATTTGATAATTTAATACAAGGTTCTTTTATATAATTTTGTTCCATGGAATTAAATCAAGTATATTTAATATGAATAATAATATTATAACTGTTCTACCGAACCTAGATAACACTTAACGTAGGTTGATTTAAAGACTTTTGTCCAGAAGGCAACAAGCCTTACCCTCACCATTTAAAGTTGAGCTAAGACTTGAACTTAAGTTTAAAAAACTGAATTATGTGCTTATTATTTGTATATGATTGAAATTATGTGTGAAGTAATTAAGTTGCTGATATCGGTTAAGGTAATGTATATTGAATATGCCCTTTGAATGTTTAGTCATTGGCTTAACTTGGACTTATACTCAGTTTTTAGGATATCCTATTGGGACTATGTTTTAAGCAATATATTTTTAAATAAATGCCTTGCAAATATTCATTGCAAATATGATTCGACTACAATGGGCACACGTTTGATTTCTAATAAGACAAGTATATTATTTAAAAGTACCCAGGAAATGACTCCAGATTCAATGTTTTATGCCTTTCAAATGATCAAACTGTAATATATTTATATATGTAAAGTATTTATGAGGTATATTTTGTTTAAGTATATTTAATTAGTGTACAAAACTGACGAAAATAAAAAAAATGTGTCCAAAAGTCTGTAAACATACACTCATGCATAATGTTGTTTATATCAGCCAGAAGTTGTGTAGTTAAACTATGTTTTTTTCTTCATACACACATATAATAACAGGCATATAAAAATGTAAACTAAAACTAATTGTAAAATGTAGCAGACTTTTATCAATTACAATATAAATTAATATCAAACAAGTAAGATGTGATAAAATTAATAAAATAGTTAAGTTTGATAATAGTAATAATAACAAACCCACATATATATGCATCCACGTTGTGTAACAATAAAACAATTTTAAATAATGTCTAAAAAGTTTAAATTCATTAAGTGCAGCGATTGCCATAGATTGATGGGGGTCGATCTTCTTGAATCTTGTTATGGCGATCATAGTCTGAAGTTTTGCAATGCACTTGGAGGCAATTCTATGGATATTAGATTCGGGGAACATCCCATATGTGACTTGATCTGGCAAAATGAGTCACAGTGACCCAAAATTCGAAATTGATGTTTTGGTATCATTGGAAAGAAGAGAAACCAATGATTAAAATGATATCTTGGTCAAAGCTGTATCTTAAATGGTTGTCAAGTTACATTCGTTTGAATTATGGTATCACAGCATCATTTTCTAATTGAAAACCGAGAAAATCGCATTTAAAGTTTTTCGTCAGTTTTTTGTTGATATCTTTAACAATACATAGAATCCAAAGAGATGCCCCCACTATTCAACAACAGAAATGTAATACAGACATTTAGATACTTGGGAAAATGTATTAAATCAGACTTTAGCTTCAAAATTTTCAAAAATATTTATTAAATACTTTACATTATAGTATGCGCTAACAGCATTATTTTGGACATTCTTTTGTAATATTTGAGAGTTTCAACTCGTCATAAATAACATTTAAGTACATTTCCACAATTACTAACACAATAAAACTTTAGGATATTAATTTTGAACATATTTTCTTTCATATGAGACCAAAAAAGAAAAAATGATATTTTTGACGTGTTTTGACATAATCGGCCGTGTCTGAATAAATAGAACCCCGACTTCCGACTCATTCCGGCAGATCGGGTCCATATAGTTTTTCCTCTGCGGAACTTTTTCTTTCCGGACCTCCTCAAAAACCTCGCCCATCAAATCTCAAATCCTGTTAAGCCAAGAGCAGTCTCTGAGGATATGGGATAATGTTTTCTTCTTCTTCTCACTACATATCTCGCATATTTCTTCCTCGCCCACATAATATGTAGAGTCCAAAGGAGATTCTGTATTTTAGATACGCTTGTTTCGAGGTTAGTAGAGGATCGAAGATTGACGTCATTATATATGATGTTTATTTTTGTAAATCGACTCCGGCGTCTTCATCTTGTGGGTAAGGTCAAACGGTGGATGAGTTCTCCTCATGTCTTCCTTCAGGATGAGATTCCGCACATTGAAGACCTCTTTAACGGAGGAATACTTTTTTGAGGCTTAAAGGCCCGTCTCAATGCATTCCGAAGAAAGATCACCCCAGGTTGAGATGTGTCTCGCAACGTTAGTACATTGTTGATTCTCTCTAATTGGAGCTGCTCTCTTATTTTATTTGAAAGGGGCATTCTCACTTCGGGGTTTCCGTCAATCGGACCAACCGCTCCCATTCCTCTCCAATATATCCTCAACAGCTCCTCGGGTGGAGCAAATTCTCTCCAAGGTGAGGGTTTGGATGGTTTTGAGGTTTTCCCTCATATGCTTTTATATAAAATGTCTTCCAGGGGAAATCCACAAGTTTTGCCCGTTTATACCACGAGAACACCAAGATATTCCAGTGAAGCTCGATGTCCATCATTCCAAGTCCACCCTGGATCTAGGGACGAAGAGTCTGTTGTGACATATATATATTGGGAGTCCCCCATGTAGTTAAACTATGTTATTCATTAATCTTATCGACTACATATATAACATAATATGAAAATATATAAACATCTTCATTTAAGAGTAATGTCTGTATGCTTCATACATTTTCCATATCAGTGATTTTGATACTTTAAGTTTATTCTTTGACAACTATTCAAATAGAGTATTCAATTTCATTATATTACTTGCCTCTGTAAATAAGATGATAATTCTTATTTTTTTCCTCGTTTAACCTTTGACGGTAAAAGAAATAAACGATGTTGATAAGGAATTGAAGAATGTATTTTAACTTTTCTGCTTACAAATATATATGAAAGCAAATGTAAGAAGCTGTCAAAGACATGCTTTCTTGAGCAAAAACAATTCATTATGGAAAATAGTAAGTTAACATTTCTCTGTAATTTTTTTTTTAAAGAACAATATATCCATAAGAGCCGTTTGTTGGAGCAAATAAGTAAACAAATCATAATTTCAAAGCATGTGTTTTTCATCATGTGTCCATTTATGTTTCTACACACTTTTGATCACATCATGAGATAATACAAGCACATAAAAAGAATTGAAGTGCCTCACATAGTTGATCTAATATCTTGAACTACTTCATTATTTTCTAATCAATTATTTAAAAATTAGCCCTTTGTATTTGTTGTCATAATAAGCATAAAAATAATGGGAACAGCCCCATACACAAAAAGTAGTTAAGATCCATTATGATAGGAGTAGCCCCGCGTTACTCGGCACTTGGAATCAAAATCCCTCAAGTGGCATCTTCCTCCGGCGATATCATCAAATTCATTCCATCTGCACAATATCTAAGCCTGATTAAATCAATTGCTAGAAGATATACACGTTGTATGTCACGAACGGCCTTATTGTAAATTTTTTTAGCTATCGTCTTACGGTCCCTTTATAAAAGGTTATTTTATTTCTAGGCAGTAAATATGAACTATAGTGCTCATTTATGTATTGTTTTTAAGCAACTGCCTAGTTTTATGCTTTTTTATTATTGTAAAATGAGTATTTTATCTACCTGTTTGTTGATGAAGATAAAAAAGTCTTAACCGAAAAAACGAATAATGACTAATACTAAATCTTTCAAAATGTACGATCAAACAATGCAGCATAACTTTATTAATGCATGTTTAATAGAAGAGCCAATTATGCTCTAATAAAAATTGCCAAAGCAGGTTTTTAAACATGGTCCTTGAATTAACGCTAGCCCACTATTTAAAAACTTATTGTTACTTAAATATGTTTAGTTTGTCAAACTATATGGCTTTAAGGAAGAATCCTATCAACAAAAAACCATTAAGTCTAGCATTTATGCTCTATAGAAAATAAAAACTGAGTGAAAGGGAGCTCGATAGCCGTGCGTGTAAGGCGTGTTCAACTCTCAATGTTGGGGGCGCAGGTTCGAATCCCGAGAGGGTATGGTCATTTTTGGTCTACCTCATTGATAAGATCCTTGGTTCGAGTGACTAATTTTAATGCTATAATGCTTATTCATATCCTATCGGACACAATTCTATCGAACCATATAGGCAAAAAAAAACTGGGTGAAGTAGAAAGAGAAAATGCAACGAGTTAATTTATATAGCCCCATCAACAAAATACAAAATAAGTATATAATATTAGCTCATAACTGATGTTAAAATTACTGTGGAAAATCTGTGGAAGACCTTCTGAAAATGGAAAAACCTACAAGGAATATTGTTGTACGATCCGACTCTCAATCGGCAATTGCAGATCTTCTCAATCCACTCACGAAGAGCTGCATAGTCAAAGAATGTAAAGAAACTTTGATAATAGCAAAAAAGGAGAAAACATATACCTTGAATGGTGTGAAGGTCACAGTGACATAACTGGAAATGAGTTCGCCGATTATCTGGCAAAAAGTGGCAATGAGAGTAAAAATCAAATATGCACCGGAGTACCGCCGAGCTACGTGATGAAGGCGGTGGATGGTTTGTTTTATCAAAGGTGGAGCAGCCGTCACAAAAACAGCGCAAATATGAAGCACACTCGTCTAATGTTGAAGACTCCTCAACAAAACACGATCAAATTTCGACGAGATAATATGAAACTGCTTGTTCAAGCAGTCACTGGCCATGGACCTTTTCTCTCGCACTTGAGTAAATGGAAGAACATCAGTCCAATTTGTGATCTCTGCACGGAAGAACGTCAGACTGCAGATCACCTCATAAACAGATGTCCTGCTCTGTCCTATGAGAGGCATGAAGTTTCTCAAGAGGAGGACGAAAACATTAGAACAATTAATTTATGCAATGTAAAATAATGATAAATATTATTGTAATAATTTTTAGTATTAAGTAGGAATAAGTATATGTACATAGTTATTATTATTATTGTAACACAGATACCCCGTAGTGTGGTTATGTTCTCTACTTTAGTGTTATATGTGCGTTTTCGTGTGTATGTCTATCGTGGATGCTAATAATAAATATAAACAACAAAAAAAAACTACCATACAGATTACATGTTTTTCGTGCGTATTCATATTTATAATAGAATATAAAAATATACGCAGTCTAGAATTCTCCTTCAACCGTGTTCGTGCTTATCCAGAATCGACATATAAAATATTAATTCAATTAAAGGTGATGTTCTATAATATCGAGAATCTCTATTCTACCCCATTTTCCTAAACATTGGAGGATGAAAGAATATATCCTTTATGGGAAGAATTCATATTTTTTGTAGGAAATATTATATAATTCTTTCCTACTATTCCCTTGATACACTTTTACGTTCAATTCAACATATTTGCCAAGAAAGTATGAAGAAATGATGAAAAACAAAGGAAATAATATACCTATATATATATATATATATATATATATATATATATATATATATATATGTATGTGTGTATATGTGTGTATGTGTGTGTGTGTGTGTGTGTGTGTGTGTGTGTGTGTGTGTGTGTGTGTGTGTGTGTGTGTGTGTGTGTCAGTTATGTGTGTATATGTCAGTATATGTGTGTATATGTTAGTATATGTGTGACTATACAATATGGGCTGTGGATGATTTTAATACCAACTTGACATAGAAAGAGAAAAAACTGAAAACATAGAGACATCTCTCTGGCCTCTCTTTTATTATAGTATTAAACCTCACAAACCTCTCCCTTTTTCATAACAAAGCTGTTATTATTATTATTGTGTTACATTAAACAGCTTGAGTTATTTAACTCTAGAGGAGGAACCTTGAAACGGAGTTCCCCCCCTGTGTCCGGAGTCACTTATTTGACAGTATTCCTGGACGAGAGGAACTCCATCGTCTCTTGTCGGGACTGACTTGTTCTTATGGTAAGTAGTTCAATGCCTCCCTCGTCACGGAAGGCTCTCTAGGCTTCCTCTCAAAGCTTATTAATTCTCTTAGCATTTTTCTAGCCGAAAGTGAAGGAGGAAGACAGTAAGACCGCCCCTCATAATTCATCTAGAAGATAAAAGAAACAACGCATCAAAATGTATTGAATTTTTGTATTAAATGTAAAAAATATAAAATAATTTGTATAAAATCTGTTATGAAAAAGGGAGTGGTTTGTGAGGTTTAATACTATAATAAAAGAGAGGCCAGAGAGATGTCTCTATGTTTTCAGTTTCTTCTCTTTCTATGTCAAGTCGGTATTAAAATCATCCACAGCCACAATATGTGTGTATATGTTAGTATATGTGTATTGATGCAATTTAATATGTAATCATTTCTTTTTTACTTTCGGAGCAACGGACCAGTCTCTTTCTTTTTGATACACTCCAATATAAAGCTAATAAGCAAAAGGTACACAAATTAGTATTGTTTACCACCACATAATACACTTTTAACTTGATTAAATAATCTGTAAAGTAAAAATTGTGGAACTACAATTATAGTTTGGAGATGGATAAGAAATTTAAAGCTCTTCTATTTTTTTTCTCTTGCTCTGACATAATCTATACAGAGATACAAAGTGAAATATCATACATTTTTCTAATACTTTAATTTTTTTCTTATCGAGGCCAATAATATAAAATCTTATTTATCTTCTTTATTTTTTCTTTCTTTACTTTCTATTATTTTTCTACTTAATTTAACTAAGGGGCACGAGAAATGTATGCCCTTTTAAATGGACAACACACACTACAAGCTACATAGAATAACATAAAATAAACATAAGTTTATTTTTCTTCTCGGAAAAGTGCAATCAGTAGAATGTGAACTTTATGCAAAATAGTCTTACTATGTTATTTGATTGAAGAAGAGTGGCAATACTGCCTCTGCTCCCAGCTGCATTAATAAATTATGAGCAAACACACGAGTGTGTTGAAAATAAATTATTGATCCAGAAAAATAAATCCTTCTTTTACCAAAAAAATACAATAAACGAAAAGCAAACTGAACAATATTTTGATAAAATGTATTATAGATTTTTTTTTAATATAAGAAATATGAATGTATTTTGATTATAATAAATAATGCTATTTTAAAGCTCTTTTTATAAACATTTAATAAGTAATCTAGAATGGAAAATATTTTGGATATAAAAAGACAAAATTTGTAAAAATAAATCCTCCGAAACTTTTAAAGTAAGGAAGAAAAATTATCAACAGCAATTAAAAATTAAACTTGATTTTACTTTAAAAAACGCTAAAATTAAACACACATTATTTATATTGGTATCTTAGGCTAAAATATTTGATTTCACTACAAATTGAGATATAGAATAGTTTTCGAGAAAAATTTAATTTCATATTTTTGATTTGATAACCTTGTGTCGAATAATATTAAAATATTAAGAATAATTGAATATTCAATTTTTTTCGTCTATTTGTATGGATTGTATCTATGAAAATGTGAATAATAAATTATAGCATTGAAATTAGTGAACCGATTCTAGGATCTTTTCAATGAGCCTTACCCTCTAGGTCAGAGGTCGGCAAACCAAAATGTTGTAAGAGCCATAACGGACCAAAAATGTGCCTTGAGCCGCAAAAAAATAATTCCTTAAAAACCTTCATACGGTGCACATTTTGGTCCTATATATTTCCTATCCCATCTCTTCCCCATTTTCTAACGTTTTTGGAAAAGCTCCAGAGAGCCAAAAAGGAAGCTCTAAAGAGCTGCATGAGGCTCTAGAGCCGCGGATTGCCTACCTACTAGAGTCTTGGTGGACAGCCTGTGCCCTCAACAGCGTTTGACTTGATCAAAATAAGACTAAATGACTCCACAATATTGGGCAGAGAGGTTTCCTAACTGAGTCATGGTTTTTATAAAACAAATGGCCTTTTACTAGAACTATTTTTTTAGGTCAACTGTAACGAGATAAAAAGTTATTATTAATACCTATAATGTGGTTTAATATTATGGTGTTCTAGTATTTTTTTAACAAAAAAAATGGTAATAATTATATATTTTATTATAAATAATTTATTCCAATCTATCAACATTTAAAAAATTAAAAAACCTCAAAATTAAACTTTTAATATTAGTTTGTTCAATTTAATTAACAACGGAATATCTACTGAGTCTCCAATAGCTATAGTCAACGTGATCATTTTGGAACGGCAAAATGTAAGATGTTATGTATACTGGATGGGTCGTAAAATTTTCTTTGCCTATTTGATTCCGTAGAATCGCATCCGTGTAGATATAAATAATCAATGTAGCGTAACAAATTAAAACTATTGAACCTAGGATCTTATCAATGAGGTTGACCAAAAATGGCAATCCCCTCTCAGGATTCAAACCCAGATTCTCAACTTTTCTCAACTGTAAAATCCTTCGAGGTCTCTGAATTAAATTAATCAAACAAAATTTGGATTTTTATATTAGAAAAAGGAAATATAAGGAGTAAAAAAACGTTTGTCATTGACTAGATCAGGATGAGGTCAGACTGGGACCTTAGGCTCACGAAAGTTTTCTAGGTTAATTTAGATATGAAAAATGGCATCAGAGAAGATTTGAGGGAAAATATATATATTGACTAGGTCTAACGGTTTTTCTTTATATCGATTCAAATTTACCAAGCTTCAAAATTACAGGAAAATATTTTTACCTCATCCATATTGACCCATTTCATCTATCAGGTAAAATAATGCTTTTTGCATTAAACACTATTTCTGCCTAAGTAATATTTTGAAGTTTTACAATTCCAGAAAATTCCCTTATTTGTTTCCCATTTATTGCGAAACATTATTCATTTATGATTAAGCTTCACCCCATAAACAAATTGATATTTTGTCAAGCTAATACTCTTTGCCAAACAACTGCATCGAACGTGCAATTGTTTGTCTTCCTGGAAAATCAGATGACCACTTGTGCAATTCTTTTTAAGGCATTGAGGATTAATATTATTATATTTTATTTGTATTTGATTCGAATGCGCAACAAAAAATATATTGCTTTTTGTATAAGCTTGAAGCAATTCAATAATTTATTGTATATACCATACAAACATACTCAGGAATTTGAGAACGTGATCTTTTTGCATGTAGCTTCTATATGATTTGCAATTTAACATTGCCAAAGACCATAATTGATTAATGATTGCTTACTTACACAAATGCTTGCTACGAATATATTTATAACTGGATTCTAAAGGATTGAAGCTACAAAAGATGAATAATATGTAACAAATATAACGAGACATTAAGTAAATTCAAATTAGGGATGAAAAACACAGACTAACATTCTTTCAAATGCTGCGAGACCTCCAAGACTATAATGCCATGAAAGAGCAATTTTAATGCTAATATGTTTATTTATTTGCAATTCAATCAGACAAAGTAGTCTAAAAAAATTTGATAACCTAAATTTGATTGCATATGAAATTTAATTCCAAATTATATAATTGATTATATATACAGTAAAATATTTAAAGCAAAGCAAATAATTAAATATCACTTTAATACAAAAAACTTTTATCTTTTTTATTCCTTATTATGCCATTTCATATTAGGGTAAAATAATAACTAATAAATACAATATCAAGTTTTGTTTGTTCCTTAGTTATAACTTAATAGATGTGAATTTAATATATATCGTAAATATATTCTAAACTTTTTCAAAAAAGACTATTCTCTCTAGGGAATTATAAAAACTAGTATTAAAATGTAAAAATCCCCTAAAATACACGTTCGTTCAAGCATTGTACTCATTTTTAAACACACGTGCTTGGCAAAAGTAGGGCTCAATTGTTATTTTGACAGGAAACGTACATAAAATTATAAAAATTCAAATGAAAAACAAAACAAGTATAATTCTATATGGTTTATGTCAAAACTGAATGAAATTGAACCTGAAATAAAATATTTTAATGTATTTATTTATAGCATTATAAAGAAGTTTCCCGAATTAACGAGTAATTTTTTTATACCGATATATACATATATATATTAAAAAATTAACCAAGCAGCAACTTGTTTTTTCATTAACTCAAATAATAATAATTTTTGGTGCCTAATTGGTTCGATAGAATTGCATCCGAAGGGATATAAATAAGCATTGTAACATTAAAATTAGTCTATTGAACCAGGTTCTTATCAATGAGGTAGACCAAAAATGACCATCCCCTCTCAGGATTCGAACCTGCACCCCCACATTGATAGTTGAACATTCCTTTTTTAAGCTTCGGAACATCTTACTCGAAAGAGGAGCCAATAAATTATTTATTTGCAAGATTGAAAGAACAGGAGATGACTATAGAGTAGAAGCGTCTAAAAAACAAATTCTTACAGGTCTTCAGTCAAATTTATTAAGCAACTGTCTCTCCTGGCTTAAGTACAGAATAGTAACAAAACACTTTGTCTTTGGGTGCTACTGATGTGACAAACACAAAAGAAAGGGGTGCGATAGCCGTGCGTGCTAAGGCGCGTTCAACTCTCATTGTTGGGGGGGGGGGGGAGGTCCGAATCCGAGAGGGGATGTCCATTGTTGGTCTACCTCATTGATAAGATCCTAGGTTCAATAGACTAATTTTAATGCTATAATGCATATTTATATCCTGTTGGAAGCAATTCTATCTAACCATATAGGCAAAAAAAAAAGGTTTGCTTCTTTTGTGGGCATGATAGGGAAACATTAAGACACTTTTTAATGTACCGAGGACAGATAGTTCTAATACTGGGACGCTTGTTAAATTTGTTTTATAATTTTTTAAATTTAATATTACCTCTTAAGGAATTTGTCAAACAAGAAAAAAATAATTTTTAATAACAAAAATGCATTTTTATAATTACAAATTCAGATGTAACAGGGTGCTCCTCCCCAATAAGTTCACAAGTAATATAAATTCATGGATGAAAATGTGTTATAAGTTTTTTGTGAGTATTTATGTGAATGAATGGTAAAAAAAGTTGTACCTGTGTACAAAAAAAGGGCTCTTACAATTTTATTTTAAGTGATTAATTTTTTAGTATATATGAATAAGAGTATGAATCCTCTCTCTTGATTTATATATATATATATATATATATATATATATTAACTCAAAACTTTTGTGCATAAAACGGAACAAATCAATGTATGATATTTTTTTTTTTTAATGATGAAAATTTTCAAAAAAAAATCCCACCATAGTAAAAAGTATATGAGCTCCCTTTTGAAGAAAATATTTTATATTTATCATTTTTGGTCTATTTATTTATTTTTTGAATATGCCAACTGACGAAACTTCCGTATTCTAATGTCCTTCAATGCTCTACATATTTAAACTCTTTAGTACTCTAAGACATGAAGAGCAAGTGATCTCTCAATATAGCTCTTCTAAGATGATTAATATAACGTCAATATGAGTGGAAAGTATGTATGAGAAGGACTTGCCAAAACAGATTATTTTGTTATGTAAAGAAATTTGATTTATGAAAACTTTTCAAATTACATATATTGTATTGCATGCTACAACTATATGATCCAACTCTTTAAAAAAGTATTGATTGAAATATAGTTATTTACATGCATCATCATTTTATGCCAAATCTCGTTCATATTAATATTACATTTTATATATATATATATATATATATATATATATATATATATATATATATATATGTATATATATATATATATATATATATATATATATATATATATATATATATATATATATATATATATATATATATATATATATATATATATATATAATGATTATATATATATATATACAATAAACTATATATATTCTCATTCGTGAGTTCAACTAATAACAATGTCAATATACAACTAGCGGCATATATACACTCAGAGAGTGCAAACCTCCGCCGTCAGGGGTCCTTATGAGCCTTCAGAGGCGGATTTTTCACGACTGGGGCGGCGTAGAGGGACGGGGGAGGGTTCCCCTCGACGGAAATTCCGAGAGGAAGACGCTCCCCGCACCCGATTTCACAGCACAGCGACATCTATTGGCAGAGCAGGCTAACTTGAAATATTTATTAGTATTTAGCTCATTTTGCGTCTTAATTCTGCACTTAGAGATGCCAAAATCGAATCACTTGTTCCTTTTGGCATTTCCAACAACTCTACAAAGTTTCATCCGAATCCGTTACGTACTTTTTGAGTTATTCTGCTGACAAACAAACCAACCACAAATAAACCAACCAACCAACGCCAGTGAAAACAATACCTCCTTCGGCGGAGGTAATTAAGCCACACAAATATAAGTGTATCTTCATAGGAAATATCAACATTTTAATAATAATCAAAATATAGTAGGATTTAAGATACTTAAAATATTTATTCTATTTTCGCATACTGATGTTTAATATGTATGCGTTCTATCCCCAAGGCAATGTATGGGTTTATGCTCATTTTTGTGATATTTTAAGGGAGGTAAAAAACTACTAGATATGTTCTAAAGGATAAATTTTCGATTTTTATTAGATCACTTTTTATTACATATATATATATATAAATATATAATTTATAATAATTTTCGATACACATGTATACGAACATGATTGCCTCCAGTCTAGAAAGTATTTCAATGTATCCCAATAGTTAAGGAAATTTTTTATAAAATAATATAATTTCGTTCATAACAAACTAAAATAAAAAATATAGTTTTGATGTAAAGATTGTTATTAATATAAATATCTTTTATTTTAAATTTTCAAAAACAAGTATGCATATTGTCATACAAAGTTGCCAAAGTTGTATTTTTATTTGTTTATCAAGAGAATCAAAATATCTATTTACGTCTAGAATTTATCAAATAATGAACATGGACAAAGTTTTTGAAATGAATAGTTACCTTACAAAATAAAAACAGTGGTATAACTAAACAAAGTATAATATTGCTTAAAATTTGTAGCAAATAGTTTTTGAGGTCTTTATTGAAAATTGTATTAAACAAAATACATAAAATACAATTATAAAAAAGTATGTAGAATTGAGTAAAAAACATAAAAAACATTATATTTTAAATATTGATTTACTTAAATATTTCATTATTTGAAACGTAAAATAGTATGGGGTGTATTATGTATCACTCTTTTTTTCTTATGTTGGATATGAATTATCCAAATTTTATTCATAGCTTCATTTTGATATTCGATCCATAGAGATTTAAAGACGTAGAGGTCTTATTGGATTCTCAAGAGAAATACGTCATTGTGCCCAATATAAACAAATCTTTCTATCTCTATGATCAACTTTCGATGACGTAATACATATTACTTTGTTTATATTGGACACAGAATACAGCTGAACGATGTTTCTTTGCTATTGAGTGAATAAGCTCTCTATATCTTTATATCTCTATGATTCGATCCACTGTCTATGAACGCTCATAACAAACTAATAAATACAACTTCATAATGGAAAGATTTAGTGATTTATGTTACTGTGTTAGATTCCGATTTAATGATACTGGCATATGATAAAATATATTTTATTTATTTAGTAATTTTGTTTTTATTTATTTATAAGCAATTCTGCCTTCTATAATTGAAACGAGTCAAGGGTTTCTTTGTTTCTAATAATGGATACGAATGAGTGTCCTGCATAGCTCGTAGTCATTTCAATACATTTGTTATACATATCTAAGGTTTGAGTGTACATTTATACTTCTTTTTGAATGAAATTATATAAATCTCCTGAAAGCAATGCATCATGGATGGGCATTACATAGCAAAGAGTAAATTAGTCTGTCTTACTTTGTCCACTATTTTGCTATTTTTAGAATGAAAATAAATATTTTTATTGTGTATGATGTGTGGTAATGATTTTGCAAGGGGGGTCATTGAAAGAAGAAGAAACAAAATATTTATCTTAAATAATAAGATAAATATAAATCAAATTACATTATGGCCTTTATTTTAGATGTAGTTTGTGATAAGATCCTTTTTATCCATGTCTTTAAAGCTGTGCAATGGCCTGACGGAGCCTTGCAGGTAGCTGAGTCTTGTTGATCGTGATGCACGAGAAAAAGTCAGAGGGGCTGCCAATATTTCACCAGCAATCTAATACACTCTTTAATGGTCAGTAAATGTTAAAAATATTATCGCTTATTTGTGGAGATTGAATGGGAATTTTAGATATTTTTTGGTATATTTTAAGAGATTGTCTACATATTAATCGATATTAAGTAATATTTTTTAAGCATGTTCAATTAGATACGAAATGTACAATACTATATATATTAAAATAAGACCTTTAAAAGGTGATTTTTCGGATAGTTCATTCTCCAGTTTATATTAAAAAAAGATTGTATAATTATAACTTCTTTAAGAGACGGCAAAGTAGGATTAATAATAAAAAATATATGCTTACGGATTTATTTCCTATGTTTCTCACAGTGCAGTGTAGGAGAGCCATTTCTCCAACGAGAAGCGTTAGATTCTTACTGCTTTCGACCGAGTCAAAGTAGGTTGCAAAGGAACTTATCATTTCCGGATGGGTTCCCCCTCCTCTAACGTCAGAGGAATGAAAGTTTCTGAGTTTTGAGCCATGACTATGTCGTCGATGGTGTGCAATGTCAAACTCGCCGTGAACTCCATTGCCTGTAAGAAGCGTAAAATTAAAATTAATTTATAATTTTCATCAAATAAATAAGAGTCATTTGAAAGATGATAATTTAATCGGGTGTGCTTTCAAAAGATAAATTGATAATATATCTAAAAGAAACTACATCAATTAAATAACCAAAACCTATTGAACAATTTAAAAGAATAAGACGTAAGTACATTTGTACAATGTATATTTTATGCAAAGGAAGGAGGGTAAAAACCCTTCTATCTACTCTTATATATTTTTGTGGCCATGATTCAAACTTGAAGCCTACTCAAAATAACTGATATAATAATTATTTAATATAGCTACCTTTTATGTGGGCCTAAAAAAATAAGTAATTATTATTATGAAAAAACGTTTCTCTATGTGGTATGCACAAAGAGAGTAATTAAATTGTGGTTTAAATCGTTGTTGAATTACAATATTTTTAAACGTATGTTGATTCCTGGAAATATATACATTTACATAAACTGAAAGCATTACCTTTGTCTTTTATAAAAATATTATGTGGTTTAAAAATAGGTTTTTATATTGAAGTTTAAATGAATGTGCTTCAGTTAGGAAATAAATGGTATATATCACGCTTTGCACCTTAGCGAATCAGTAACCAATGATAAATGTGAAAGGTACTATTATTAAGGGTTGAAAATAATATTTCATAATGCCTTATTAGCTATAACAATATTTATGATTCACCCTTTATAATCTAAAAAGCAAAAAAACAAACTTGTTGATTTTTTTATTATATATTTTGAAAAACAACAGTTTAGAAAAATTAAGAATTTTATTTCGTTTTTTTTTTGTTTGTATCATTTTATACTTTATGGTTGATAAATTTCATTAATGAATTGCCAGAAAAAGACCAAGAAAAGGGCTGGTATAAGTACACTTTATTATTTCTTGAACAAGTCTTATTGAACCAAAAAATACACCAATATAAGTATTTTTATCAATGACATATACTTAAGAAAGGATTAAAGTATGTTTTCTCCCATTCTATAATCACCAAATTTGAGCATACAATTCGATCCCCATTTTGTTCTGAGATATATTAATAAATAAATTAGGACTACGCCCAAGCCTTTGTCTATAAATGCAACAATAGAAGTATGTAATTTCATCGTCTGCCCACAACAAGACTTAAGATTTCATTTCAAGATATTCTGAGAATAGTATAATGCGATTGGATTTATATTTGTTTTATTATTATTATCTATTTTACAATACATATTTTGCTTTTTCTTTTCATTGCCTTCTTGCAAATATCTCTCACACACACACAACAAAACATTCATTTTGATACAAAACATAGCAACAAAAAATGATAGACAAAGTGCAGATGAATTTCATCTTTTTTGATTATGCGCAACCAATGATACAATGCTTTAAAATGCCTTATATAACTTTATTGAATTAGAAGTATAAATGTATACTTAAAAACCTTAGAAATGTATAACAAATATATTGGAATATGACTACGGGCTATGCAGGAAACGCATCCAGTATTTGTAAAGAGGGCGAACCGTAAGATGCCCTTCACTCATTTCAATTAATAGAAGGCGGAATTGCTTATAAATTAATTAAAAATACCATAGAAAAGTAATGAATGATTGTTTTTATATCATTATGACACATAACAGATCCAATTTTCCAATGATAAGATCAACTTTACGAAAAAAACCATAACCAACTTAAAAAATGATGTAAGAGCTGTAAGAAATAGGGATTAAAAAAATTAGTTCTCCCAAATTCATTAATAAACAAAACTTTTCAGTTACTCCCACCATTTTTCTTCATATATGATTTCATTCAATAGTCAGTGTCATACTCCATTAATTCTTACAGAAGATGAAACACATTCATTTTTTCTCTCTCTGAGTATGAAGAGGTGCATTGATCAATATATATTAATAGACGATATTGGAATAATCTATTCAATGGTCTCAAAAGAGACGAATACTGTTTTTAAGGATGATATTCTACTAAATTAATTGATTTTTGCACCCCAAAAACCGCGAGTGAAGTCATTGATTTTTGTATAATGCCAACTGATTTTATATTATTCATGTAATGATGTGTTGGGATACCTTTTAATAAGAATATATGATAAGTATATTAATATCCCAGAGTCGTCGCCAATGAGGTTGCACGGCAGGAACGAATATATAAGAAAAACACGTGTGAGAGGGTCATGACTTGAAGACTTATTTATTGACATTGAAGGAAAAGGGAGGAAATATATCAACGTAAGAGGAAAGAGAGTCACAGTATACATGACGTCAGGGTGCCTTCCAACATGACGTCAGGGACATAACATGCGTCTTTTGTTTGAACCATTGACACCCGTAAAAAGCCTTCCATTGATATTTTTAATTTACAAGACATTCAAGTAACCGGTAAGTTTCTATTCATTTATAATTTATGTCCAAAAACATTTTCTCCTCTTAGTAAATAAAAAAAAGGTTTAAAATAGAACTATTGCCAATAGTATAATCATTTTATTATTCTTAAATAAATAGTATATTAGGCATCCTTTATTCCATTAATTTCAATAAACTCCATACCAATAACTTTATTTACCTTAAATGATTTCATTAATATTATCGAAAAAAAATATTTTTACTTATTGAGTACATTAATAACTAATTATTATAATATTATTATTATTGATTATATTATTCACTTAAATACTTTCATTTAGTTAACTATATATTAGAAGAAATAAAGCATATGAAATATCTGTTTAATGAACTATAATTTATTTTACACGTTTCGCTCATAAAGGTGGATTTTAATGGACATTTATATCACTTTATAGATAATTTATATAATAATATATATAAGAGTCGTTAAACACCAGACTCTTTCAATTTAATAATCTGTATTCGTGTAGAAAAAATATACTACACACAAGATTGATTCAAATACTTTTTAAAGTAGTAGTTTTGATCTTTATACAAAGTAAAATAATATAGAAAGTGGCATTACTCAAATTAAAGATAAAAGAGGACTTGATATTAACTATGGAATAAATATCGTATATATATATATATGTAAATAAACTATTAACATAATTATATATCTTAAATCATGGGCTTACCCGACTCTATTCCGAGTGAAAGAATCCACAAAACCGTCAATATGGGAACAAAGTAGTTTGTTGTCATTTTGGCTTCCGATCCTTTTGCAAGGGCGATCACGCGATAGAGTATTTCCTTGTTTCGAGGAAAACCTTAAGATTTTCCCAATGTTTTTCACAACATACCTAAAAGAAGGGAAAACACATAGCAATATTATATTATTGAAACAATGGACTTGTTTAAAATGCCATTACAATTGTTGTAATTTGCTCCTTTACTAAGAAGGGTTTTATATATATATATATATATATTAGACCTCCCCCCAAAAAACAACTTTTTTAGTTCTTTTACATATACCCAGCGATTCTGAATGCTGAAATGATTTTGATGCTGAAAACGAATATCTAATAAAAATTTAAAAACTTAAAAACATCAACATGAGTACCCTCTTTTTCTTTTTCCTTCTTGAAACTATAAAGAACCCTAGTAGGAGTTGTTATTTAAAAAATGGTTGGTGCGTCAGCACTTATGTTCATTTATTGGCACTAAATATTATTTGACGAAATTTGTAAAAAAATCTAAAGTCATAAATTGATCATAGCTAAATTTAGTAAAACTATTTTTTCAAAATAAGTAATAACAAAAAAGTTTTGATTCATAACGAAACCTTTGAACCCAGTGACGTCCAATTTCTAACAATGCTAAAGATTTTTAAACTAGATATTCGTTTTCAGCATCCAAAAATGAACCAGAATCGCTGGGACTATGTAAAAGAACTAAAAAAGTGGTTTTTTGGAGGTCTATAGAGTATATATATAGTCACCATCGCGAGGGCACCATAAGTTCAATTTCATTTTACATGTGCCGGTTCTGTTATTTATTGATTGTAAATACGGAGTAGCAATAAAATTAAAAAAAAAAGGATTGCAAACTTAATCACAGTACATATACTTTAATTTAGCAAACCAGTGAAAAAATAAAGAACTTTATATTCTAAATAAATTGTTTATATAAAAATTGGTCAATTTTTAAGTCAAAATATTTTTCTCAATGCTATGCATTCAAATATTATGACATATGCACGAATATATCACAAGGACCTTAGTATTGAGAGTGATTTTATGTAAAGAAAAAGAACATTAATAGTTTGAACACTAGGCATATTGACTTAGGGCATCATTTAAGTCATATTTGTTATAGGGGAATTTATCAACTCAGAAGTAATAACACTAATTGTATCTTCTCCTAAGCCTCGATCCATTTCCTTTGAAAATATTGAAGTAACTTCTCCATTTTTGTTTATTGTCCTACCTGATACATAGGTTAATTCTTCTGTCGATAA
The DNA here is from genome assembly GCA_013387185.1 of Caligus rogercresseyi. NCBI lineage: Eukaryota > Metazoa > Arthropoda > Copepoda > Siphonostomatoida > Caligidae > Caligus > Caligus rogercresseyi. The sequence continues at coordinate 8,424,379 of CP045890.1, read as the reverse complement.
GACGGAAAAATAGAGAAAATGAAGCTGCATAATATATATATATATATATATATATATATATATATATATATATATATATATATATATATATATATATATATATATATATATATATATATAGGCGTAGTAGACAGGGGGGGCAAGGGGGAGCTGCCCCCCCCCCAAAAAAAAAAAATTCGGTGAGTTCTCAAATTCGGGCAAATTTGGTATTTGAGCATTTAAGTTGAATCTAAAAATATGAAATTATGAATGCTGCCCCCCTAAATGAAACATTTCCCCAACCTTATATATATATATATTTGAATGATTAATACCAATGCCAAATTAATGTAAATTTGATTACTTCTCAATTTTATAAATATTTGCAATTAGGAAAATGAGTAAAACTTCATATATATATATATATATATCAACAGATATGAAATGTATATGTTAATATAGATCAAAGTCAACATATTTCAAAGCTCCCTTTTATCATGTATTATAAAATATAATTAAAATTATTTTTTTTTCTCTTCAGCAAGGTCTTTATTTCATTATTTAATATATACGACGTACACATATATACACATATACAGGGTGAGGAAGCAAAATGTCCTATTGACAAATTTGAATGTCCTGCCCAAACGGTGATGGTAATCAAAACAATACTTAAAATCAAAGTTCCTTACCTGTAAACAACCTTTTATTATTTATCAGACCTTGGTGGATTGTGAGATGAGCAAACAAGAAGCAAAACGCAACAGAGTTCGCGATCTACTGGATGCCCAAGTCCTCAGAAGGACATTGCCAAGATTTTAAATATTTACTGTAGAACAAGTGCATAATAGGAGGAATGATCGCTGGATTGCAGAAACAACAGAGGAGGTCAAGGGGTTTTTCAGAACCAAACATCCAGCCCAGGTGATGGTCCTGGGAGTCTTGGGCTCAGATGGCAATAAGATGCCCCCCTACTTCTTCAAGCCAAAACACAAAATTGGAGCTGATGTGTACTACAAATTCTGAGGTACACCGTTTTGCCCTGGTTGAAGGCCACCTATCCTGACACAACTATGTGTGGCAGCAAGATGGGGCTCCTTCCCACACATCAAACAAGGTCCAAAAGTTTTGTGAGGAGAATATGGCGAATTTCTGGCCCAAAGACTTTTGGCCCCCGAGCTCACCTGATCTAAACCCCCTGGATTTTTTCTGGTGGAGCGTCATTGAGTCGAGAACCAATGCCACCCCTCATGTAAATGTGGAATCACTTATGTCTGCAATATCCAGGGAATGGGAGGTCTACCCAAAGGAGGATATCAGAAGGGCCTGTGCCTCTTTCAGGGGCCGCATCGAGGCCTGCATCATGGCTGATGGAGGACATATTGCGTAAGCATGTTTCAAAAGCTTTCAATTTGTGTTCTTGAAGAAATCAGTTCAAATTTCAATGAATAAAAAGTTAAACCCAATATAGTTGTTTATTTCCTGACCGGACATTTTTGACTGTTATTGTTCATATATCAGCTCAGGACTATGTTAACCCAGTGACGTAGCTTAAACATCTTCCTCTTCCCGTCTCTGAGTGCTTTTTTAATATGCAAAATGAGCTAACAGAGAGGAAACAATGATTAGAGATAGAAAATCGGGCGTGTGAAAGGGAGAATGTTTGAATGGGAATGTTGTGGGGATCGGCGGAGGTACACACTCTCTGAGTGTATATATGCCTCTAGTTTCTCTATATTTTACATATACTTTTCTCATATATAAGATATGTACATGTATTATAGATCCACAAACTAATATATATATAATTAAAAAAGGAAAAATTAGTTTGTGGATCTATAATACACTAAAATCCTTTGCAATTCATTGCTTACAAACAAACTTTTAAACTATTTATTTTGTTCTTATGATATAATTCATTAGTTCTAAAAATATTTTAGGATCATATTAGAGAAGCAGTTCAAACAGTTGAAAACATGGTCATATTTTGTTTTCTTTTCAGTTGAGAAGGATTTACAAGAGTTTAATTTCTGGACATTTCAATGGTTTGTTCAACTCCAAGGTCAATCCTTTCACGCCGGAACTTAATCGGTATCAACGGTGTTTGGCCCCTTCTCTCTCTTGGATATATACAATAATTCTTCTCCAATAATATTAACCATATAGAACATTAGATTGGAACAGGATCATTAAAATCTGTACGCTAAATTATATTAAATTACTTTTCCTAAAGGAGAAAGCAAATAAGTAACTATTTGTAAGTCATTGCTTTTATATTTGAGAAGTTTTAAAAGGTAACAAAGAGTTTTACAGTACGTATAGTTACCTCGTTGTCTAGAATAAACAAAAGTTTAAAATGTCCGTGTTCTATATTTTTTCCAACTAAAATTTTAAACAAGGAAACATAATCCGTTTGTGTGATCATGATTCTTAGATACTTAATGTACACGCTCCTAAGGATCTAAGAGGAGTCAACCGGATCAGTCAGATCTCCTCTCCTCAGTCCTTTGTACATCTATATTGAATAACTAATACATCAGTCTTCTTCAAGCTTTAAAATATTTTAATACTTTATTAATTATTGTGTTAATACGTAACATACAAAATATAAGATTTGTTGTTTCCATAGAGCAGGGGTCGGCAGCCCGCGGCTCTAGAGCCGCATGCGGCTCTTCAGAGCTACCCTAGTGGCTCCCTAGAGCTTTCCAAAAATCTTAAAAATGAAATATGTAAGACCATAATGGAGTGACTGGAGAGATATAAAATATATTGATTTAACCTCATTTATAAAAAAGCGTCCTCACTTTTTTCTGGAGTGACATAAGAAACATTGATCGAACTTTCAAAAAAACGTCCACACTTTTTGAAAAGAAAATATCTTTTAAGTTTTCTTTTAAAAATAATATATATTGAACGGACAAACGCCAACAAAAAAAATACTTTGTTCGTTCGTCCGTTCATTATATTGTTTTTAAAAGAAACCTTAAGTACTCAAAGCAAGCCACAAACAATACAATAAGCAATACTTACAAACTCATTCAATAAACAACACACACACTGTAAAATGCTCACAAAGTTTAACCTGACGTCAATAAATATTTTTGTTTGAATTAATTTACGCGTCATTTATCAGCATCCATCTCGCAACAACCAAATCCCGCTGCCACTCGTAAAATCTCACTCTGAACTCACATCACTTGTGAACCCTGCCGTATGAAGAGTATATAAGGAACTATTTTTTTTGCGGCTCCAAACACATTTATTATTATTTTTTTTGGTCCATAATGGCTCTTTCAACATTTGGGTTGCCGACCCCTATAATAATAATTAAAGATTGAAATATTAATTGTCGGAATCTCATGATCATTTAAGTTGAAGATTAATCATATACCTAAGTTTAAATTTTGTTTCACAACAAAAATTTCGCATCATGTTATGCTAAGCCCAATTTTTTATTCTATGGATTCGATGGAAGTCCATCCTTATTGATGTGAATAAGTATTATAACGTTTTAATTAGATCATTAAACCTTTCCGATGAGTGGATCAATTTAGACTTTCCCCTCTAGAGAGTCCAGCTATCGGCCTCAACCTCAACGCTTCAAACTGAGCTGACTGCATATATATAGTTAATCTGAAAGTTGGTTTATTGCCTAAGACAGATATATATTTAAAGCTATAATGAGAAGTTGCTCTAAGGAAGCTTTTCATGATAGGTGTTATTGTATAAAATTAGTAAATTAAATAAATGCGTTTTGCGAGAGTCAAGTGCCATCTGTTTCATATCTCGTCAGTATTTTTCTTATTTACTTTATTGCATATGAATTGGATTGAAATCGCATCGTTTCAGTAAATAAGGAACATTTAATAGTATCATTTTGTATATAATCACTTATATTTATCAATAAATATGAGGGAATGCAGTTTTAAAAAGTCGATAAGACGTGCAACATCTAAATAAGTTCATCAATTGTCCACGGACACGGATTGGAATGGACGAACTTGCATTGAAAACCAGAGAAAGAAGAAGACGCTGGAGGTTTTTTTAATAGTTTATTTAAAAATAAAATTAGTAGTTCCTAGACAGTTCACGACCGGCTGATACCAAATTAAGTTCCGGTGTGGTGGGGCTGATCTAGGAGCTAAACAAACAAACAAGTTCAACAATCTATATTTTGTCGAAATTAATCAAAAAGGTATTTATAGGTTTAAAAAACACGCAAGGGATGTTTTTTAACAACCTATATAACAATTGGAGGCACAATAGACTCTATAAAAAGAGACAATCAATATCAAAGTCATCAACTGATGGGCGCCATTTGAATGCCTTTTTATTATGAACTGTTTCTCAACCATCAAAGTCATGGAAAAAATAAAAAAATAAAGATGTTTAATTATTCGTTGAGAAGTCAAAAACTAAAAGTTTTAGGAATAAAAAATGGGACAAATAACAAAAGCATTACTCAGTGACATCATTTAGAAGAACTACTATTTTTTAAATATACATAGGCTGACATCACTGGATTTCCTTTTTTTATGCCCAAGAGAACTAAATTGTTTCGCCAAGTGGAGCAAGTTATCTTAGTCATTTTTTTAAAACTATCATGTTCGTTTATTATGTAAATAAATAATACATAAAAACCAGAGCAAATGCGTAATTAGTCATTAAATATATCTATATATATAATTTAAGTGAGTAAGAATGGATAATAATTGATAACTCAAACTCATTGCAAAAGTAAGAAAATATGACAAAGCTTTAAAAAAATAAACACTCTAACGAGTTTCTTAATACATCTAAATCTTTGTGTATATCTAAAAAGCATCGATAACTTGAAGTGTGTCTAAATTATCAAGTGACTTTCATCTCCAGTCGTGGAAAGTGTGTGAGGGCCGAAAGAATAACTTTATATTATTGCAAGAAATGAAGATAAATATTACTCGCATATTTGGCGACTACGGCGCCCATATGTTCATATTACATAAGTTTCTTAAAATTTGTATCATGGATTTTGTGGAGATAAAATAGTTTTCTAAATGTCAAATGAGTTACAATACTTTTCTGTTTTGTACAAACATTCTTCATAAAAAGTTTGACTTTGTACAAAGAATATGTTTAAGTCACATGAGATGCTTTTTTCCTCTCTTTACCTTGAAAAGTAGGTAGGAAAATCAGAAAGGTGATTTTCTGGTTCATTTCTGGTCCCATCACTTTGCAAATAGTTTTATTAGGTCTGCCTTGACCCAAGGATTCCATAGGACCTTTAAAGTTCAAATTTGACCATAAATGTGGGAGAAGATAGCGTGCGTGACATACAGACGGACGGACGGACAGAGATTGGTGAATTATTATATAGATTATTATATCTGACGCTTAGAGATATACAGAGTTTAATCTAAGAAAATTTACGCTTAAGAAAGGTACGCTGCTTTTTCGACCCGCGTTCCTGATGCTTCTGGCGACAACTGGACCTTGGCTTCGGATCTAATAAAATATTTTCCATCGATCTCTACACACACCTCGAAGCTGTTAACAAGGTTTTAAAACATTTTAAATAATTGTGTAACTTCAATTTAAATGTGATGAATATTTGTATTTTAAATGTTTGATATTATTACCATGCTTTATATAATTTATGATTGCCTTTTATGATATTTGTTTTGTTGTCTTCTGCCATTGTATTAATTTTAGATTATAATATCTATTTATGTACTTATCACAATTACTTTGGCATTTGTAGAGAAAAAAAAAAAAAAAAAAAAAAAAAAAGAAATTTTAATTAGATAATCTTAAACGTAGATAAATAAATAGTTTTATATTTTTAAAGTTATTTATGAACATAAAATGTTAGTCAATATTTTTATTTTTATTTTCATATTATTCCTTCATGCTAATTTTTTGAGGTATCATGTTATATCCACATTTTTTACGCATAGGCATCATTTAGTAACATTATATGGTTTTATTTATGTTTTTTCATATAGGTAAAAAACAACTTACTGCAACATTGCCCAGTGTCACTACGATATTGTTTATATTATTATTTTTTTTTTGCCTATATGGTTCGATAGAATTGCATCCGATAGGATATAAATAAGCATTATAGCATTATAATTAGTCTATCGAACCTAGGATCTTATCAATGAGGTAGACCAAAATGACCATCCTCTCTCGGGATTCGAACCTGCGCCCCCAACATTGAGAGTTGGACACGCCTTAACACGCACGGCTATCGAGCTCCCTTATTGTTTATTAGATTGGTCTAATCAAATGGACTCAACGTAATGCAATACAAATCATAACTTTTGCCTCTATCAGTAATCAGTCGATCGGGTTTTTGTGGTTTGTCATATAATAATTTATTTAAATATATAGTTTCAATGTAATAAGAAAGTAATTATACCTTTCAAGAGCAAAGATTTGTTTTAAGTCTATAAATTGAATGCCTTTTCAATCTTTATCTTGTAATTTGATGCATTCATACCTTGATTTAATTATACAATATTACTTATAACAAGCCAAATGAATTAAATGCATTTACTATGAACATATCAAATTTCATCTGAAAGCCTTATTTTTTTCCTTTGAAATCGTTTAGTAGCTAATTAACCTTTTTAATAAAAATAGGCTCCTCTTATTTTGGTATCTTATATTTTCTGAGAAGGTATGTTAAATTTAAATAATTTGATGATGTTGGTTCACTGAGCAATATTAGTGATACTTAATTATATTATTAACATTTTACCTTCTTTCTTTATGGAGAGGTCAATGTTGCTCACTTTGATTGAAATTGTAATAATGTTGGGCTTGAAGTTTTTTTTTACAGGCTTTGTACGATCCACTCGAATAAAAACATAGATATTACAAAATCTGCTAAGATATGGACTTTAGGGACTCAAGGAATGGGATTCGAGGGCCCATGATCAGTTTAAAAATGAATAGGAATCGAAACCTGGACTCATGAATGATCATATTTAGGATTGGGACTCATGAACTCGCATTTTTATAATTGATTCGACGAGTCCAATTATATCTAAAATAATCCACTTTTTGGGATTTCGAAGATAATTGATGTGTTCCATGCGTTTAAAGGAAGTGAGACTGGACACTCCAACAAATTGAATTTGTAAATTTAAGGCTTTAAGTGGTTCCCTTTAGTTTATTATCGCGTAAAAAAATTATTGGTGTCGAGGTCACTTAAATAAAAACAATTTTGATATCCGCTGCACCGAAATAACGAAATAAACGTTCTAACTCGTTACGACATCAAAAGCACTAAAGAGGATTTTAAAACTTGATTAAAAGAAATCCTTGTGGTTTTTTTACTGGGTCTTTATTTAAAATTGTATTATATGAAAGTGAATACATAAAATTCAATTATAGAAAAATAAAAAAATAAATTAAAAAACATTATAGTTTAAAATACTCATCCTAAAAAGACCCAAACTCAATTAAACAGTAATATTATGTAATTTAAAAACCACATCACTAGGAGTTATATAAACATAAATATTTGGACTTCTTCATGGATTCATAAGTTGTTGTTTTTTTACTTTAAATTACGACACTCAAGATCATATTCAATCCTGAAATAACATTTTTTGCCTATATGGTTCGACAGAAGTGCATCCGACTAGATATAAATAAGCATTAAAGCGTGTAAATTAGTCACTCGAACCTAGGATTTGTCAATGAGGTAGACCAAAAATGGCCATCCTCTCTCGGGATTCGAACCTGCGACCCCATCATTAAGAGTTGAAAACGCCTTAGCGCACACGGGCGTTGCACTCCCCAGCATTATTTAAATATTAATTATCGATCTTCTTTTCGGTCTTAAAAAAAATATTTATTATTACCTCCGCCAAAGGAGGTATTGTTTTAACTGGCGTTGGTTTGTTTGTTTGTCAGCAGGATAACTCAAAAAGTGCGGAACGGATTCGGATGAAACTTTGTGGAGTTGTTGGAAATGCCAAAAGGAACAAGTGATTAAATTTGGCATCTCTGAGTGCTTCTTTAAGATGCAAAATGAGCTAAATACTAATAAATATTTCAAGTTAGCCTACTCTGCCAATAGATGTCGCTGTGCTGTGCTCTCCTCTTTGATGACGTCAGTTTCTTTTTCTTCCATGTACCTCTAGAGTGTAAACAATAAAGGAGCAGTATGTAGAGTTAAAGGGACAGTGCGTAGTGGGTTGGAAATGACAAAAAGACCAAGTGATTCATTTGGTGGGGATCGGCGGAGGTTTGCACTCTCTGAGTCCTCTAGTTTTCACTGGCGTTTGTTGGTTTGTTGGTTTGTTTATTTGTTGTCAGCAGGATAACTACTGTACTGAACGGATTCGAATGAAACTTAGTGGAGTTGTTGGAAATGCCAAAAGGAACAAGTGATAAATTTTGGCATCTCTAAGTGCTTTTTTGATATGCAAAATGAGCAAAATACTAAATGAAATGGGGTCTCTATTCAGGGAGTAGGAAAGAACAAACGCTAAAAAAATATTCATTGACGTGTTATTGTTCATATATCAGCTCAGGACTATGTTAACCCAGTGACGTAGCTTAAACATCTTCCTCTTCCCGTCTCTGAGTGCTTTTTTAATATGCAAAATGAGCTAACAGAGAGGAAACAATGATTAGAGATAGAAAATCGGGCGTGTGAAAGGGAGAATGTTTGAATGGAATGTTGTGGGGATCGGCGGAGGTACACACTCTCTGAGTGTATACATGCCTCTAGTTGATATTAATATTGCTAGAATCGAATGGATTCCAATTTCAAGAGCTTCCTATCTTTAATATTAACTGTCTAATATATTTTTATAATATTACTGCAATTACCTGTTTTTATTAATCTATTAATACCCCAAACGTAATTTTTTGTCAACTCCTTTCTCACTCGTATCTTACATCATTGTAATTGAATATTTTAGAAGAGTGTCGTGAAATACATTTTTAAAAAAAAATATTTTCATGTCCATCCTTTTTTATTTACTATCTACTGATATTTAAGCTTTGTAGTAAGAGCACGATTTTAAACGTATATGTTTATTTATTTTTATTTTAACACAATATGCTTATGTTATATTTTGTCTGGTGTATCCCCGCATTTGCTTACTTTTATATTTGCAGCACACAAAAAACATTGTTTGATAGAAATCTATTTTTTTATTTTTTCCAAAAAAGCTTTTTCTGATCATAAAATATGATTTTATACGAATATAAGAATAATAATAATAATACATAAATTTTTAAAGCAAATAAAGCAACAACACTCTGAGGTAGGGAGGAGAGGGGGGGGGGGCTGTCTCCTTCCTGAAGCCCTTTTATAAGTGCATACACATAAATACACAACTCATGGAAGGTGAATACTTACTTACAATATATATATAAGTTAAGTAAACAACAAAAATAATGCCATAAAAATATTTTATTATTATATCATTGAAAATACACAGACTATATAATACTGAATAGCGTTTTTCTCATAAGCAGTCTTTTATAGACCCATTAAGAATGTGTTAGATTTTTATGGAACCAGGATTTTTTATGTGTACCTATGTAACATATGTACATATTCTAAGGAAATATTTATTCGACAAAATTAGAGCACCGCATTTTATGAGAAATATGTGTCTATCCCAAATAGTAATTTTATATAAAGTTGACAAAAAAAACATGACTAGTTTCTTGCTTCTTTCTTTTTTGATGTATAAATGTGACATCGCAAGCCATAAAAATCTACTATTTGTTTGGAAATTTTTATTTATAAAGGAAAAACTTGACATGTGCAATTAGATAAACATTATTTTGATCGTATAATGCGGATAATTACTATAATGACTTAATGGAGTAAAGAATAATAACAAAACTATGAATATGAAAAATTCTTATGTATATACTTACGGTAAAAAAAAATGTCATTAAAATGAATAAGAAAACGACTGGCGCATTTTTGCACATTCTTAACCCTTTTCTTAATGTTAAGGGCTGTTATCACTTATATATATATATATGGTTTTTGTGTTTATACATCTGTCTAAGATCCATGTTTAGCTTGTAATGTGTTTATATTATGCACTGAAGAGTTATTGCATTTAATTTTAGTTTCAGTGGTTGAATGGGAAAGTTGTAATTAAATCAAAAGATAATAAATGCGTTCACTTTGAAAAGTATCATAAATCAGCTGAAGAGATCTCGATTTCTTTATCACAATGAGTATAAATATTAGAGGATGTATTAATAGTTCTATAGATCACACTAAAATAAATGTAACATTGGTCACATTGAGTTCGGTTAATCAAGTCAATAGCTAAGCGAGTTGTATACTTTTTTAAATAGTTGTAACAGGTTGATAGAAATTATATTATTTTTCCAATTTTAAGGTCGTTATTTCAACTGTAGCTGGGGATACCAAGTTTTGGTTCATATCATTTATCTAATATCGTCAGATAACGGTAATCTAATCATAATAAGCTATACATTTGTCTCTGTACTACTTGAGCAAAGACAGTGGAAGGTTATTTCTAATGGATTTTGATTAATGGATACAAATTGTAATCGTAAAAAATCGTAAAAGGGAAAAAATAGTTTTAGATCATTAACTGATTTCATTCAAAATTTACACATATTTTGCTATTCAATATTTTTATATTATTCAATAGTTCATTTTTATGATATTTACAACAGAATACATAAAAACCTAAGATAATGTATGAAAAATTACATTAGTAAATATTGGAATTGTTTTTCTTCCTTGTCACATAATAAAATATTACTATTTTAATGAACGTGACAATTTAGCTAATTGCATTGAATTTTTGTACCCTGAAAGCCAAATACATAATTAGTATTTAACACTCGATAAATTATATTAATTGGTAATAAAAAAATTGTCGTAAGATTCTGTAAATATTTTGATATTTATTCAATATTAAACTGCTTTCATTGAAGAAATAAATTTATTATATTTCTAAGCAAATAAACCCTAATAATTAGATTCAAGAATATGAATTTCTATCATAAATCTATCGTAAATATAAATTGGATCTAAAAAAATATTTTATGACGTGATTTCAAATATATATTCACCAAGCAAAATCACCACTGACCCAAATAATTTTAATTTCTTTAATTGATTATTTTTTACTTTAAATTACGACACTCAAGATGATATTCAATCCTGCAATAACATTCTTTTGCCTATATGGTTCGACAGAAGTGCATCCGACTAGATATAAATAAGCATTAAAGCGTGTAAATTAGTCACTCATAATCATACGGTAAGGTCTTACATCTAGTTGATTTAATTGTATATAAACAAAAAAATCACCGTATCTATTAGGTATACAAATAAGTTTTCGATGTTTTTTTAGCTTTTTAGATGCAACTTATGGTAAAAAAGGAATCCTTCAAAATATTACCCATCGCTAGCGATAATTTTTCCCATCTTTCAGGGATTTCTCGAATACCATGATGGTAGAAGTGTTCGTCCTTCGAGGCAATCTATGATTCCAACCATTTTGAGATGTCTTGTTATAAACTGCTGATCAGACAAATCATGCAACACTCAACGGAACAAATGATATTCGGACAGATCAATATCGGAAGAATATGGCGGGTGTGGTAGGATTTCCCATTTGAGCGTTTCTAAGTACGTTTTAACAACGTTTGTTCCCATGTGCCAAGCCTGTCATGCTGTAGAATTTTTTTTGTGCTGCTGATCATATTGTGGCCGCTTTTGGCGTAGAACTTAGCTTAATCGCATCAATTGAGTTCGATAGCGTTCCCAAGATACAGTTTCGTTTGGTTTCAATCGCTCATAATTTATAACATCGACCTTGTCCACCAAATGGAAAGCATACCTTTTGAAGTATAATATTCAGCCGAACCAATGATCTAGAAGCATAACCGAGCGGTCCTCATATTTTTTTGTCTCTTATGAGGGGCACAATAAATCTATTTTTTCTTCACCATAATGATGCGATGAAGAAAAGTCTTCATTTTTTACCTCTGGAGTAGTTGTTTGCAGATCAAAAAAGGACACTGAACGTCTCATAGCTCCAAATCATAAGGAACCCAAGTTCCTTGCTTTTGAATAATTCCCATCGCTTGCAAACGCATGGAAATGGCTTGGCAGGTACTCCTAATGCTGACGCAAGCTCTCTTTGCGTTGAGCAAAGGATCCTCGTGGAGTTATACCTCCAATTCTGCGTCTTCAAACTTTTTTGTCTTACTTCACGCGAACGATCCTCAACATCAAAATTTTTGAAGCAATGCAACCAATCATGCCTCGTTGTTTCACTTAAGGTAACATCTTCGTACACTTTTTTGAAACTATCGATGCTGCCGTTTTCGTCGAATGAGAGAAGAAAAACAATACTTCCGTCAAATGACATATTCTCACAATCGAAAGTATATGACGTAATAACAAAATCTTTTTATGTGTCAAACGGGTTTGTTTACATGATATATTAGCTTGATTAATGACGTTTTGGATATGTGACAATCGACCAGCACTTAGTGCTAGAGTTATGCTTTAAAAAAAACAGGGAGAACTTAGTTGTACGCCTAATATATATACGTTTTATAGATAAATGTATTTTTATATCAAAAATAATATTAATTCAACCAAAAGATGTATATATAGGTATATATATATATGTATGTCGGTATCAAAGTGTAATTCTTGGAAAATAATGGGAATGAGTGGCTATCCCATTTTAAAACTTAAGAAAATATTTAAAACTGTTATGAGCCTTGCAATAAGGTAATACCAATAAGGATAAAAATGAAAAAAGTATACTGGTAATTGAATTCCTTAGTTTTTTGTCCCTCTTCTCATATAGTTAGATATAAAACATACATATAAGCCTGGGAATACTACCCAAATAATAATAGGACTGGTGAAATACAATATCCCTTTTGTGCATTTATCAATCCCATTGCTTGAAAAAAGGTATAAATGAAATGAAGCCATATATGTAATATTATTTTGGGTCAATCCTTGGTCTTTTTTCTATTTTGCTCTAAGAATTTATCGCTTGGAAAATTTATTAGTAATTTATGTCCAACGGATTTATTGGGCGAAGATTCAATAACTAGTAAAAAACTAAGGAAATTGTATTTTTCTGCAATGGGATGGTTTTAAGATAAATGTACTTTTGTATAAATTTTTTGGGCCTTCCTTATATGTTTAAACAAAATTGTCCTTTGTTAATTTTTCCTAGACTTAAAAATAGGTTTATTGGATAATTACTCTGCCAATAGAGTAAATATGTTAGTAGAGAAAGACTTTAGGTCTTATAAAACGCAAATTAAGTTTCTTAGAATGAATATTGAAATCCATGGTATTACACTAAAATAATGACGTAATTCCTATAGCTGATAGTTTAATCTTTTCTTTGTATATGTTGCAGCAGAGATGGAGATCCAACAGAATCGTTGACTCTCCTGGGAGAGATTACGATCCTTATTTCTTCTAGGAGACATGCCGACTTAAATATTGAGATAATATTTTACAATGTTGTAAAAACTATTTATTTCATTAGCAATTTCTATTCTACATTTTGGTGGCCATGATTTTATTTGTGTGTTCAAGGAAGCCAGTGTTACGTAAGGTTTTGCTTATATTGTATCTATGTATTATATATTAATAACAACTAGATACTCATCTGAGAGGAAATCATACATAATTAAAATAGTTTGAATAACATCCTCGTCATACCATTTCCATATTAAAGTCATCGTCCCTTTAAGAGATATAACTCCTGATCTCTTCCAGCAGAGTCTAGATATAATATATATAGATATAGATATATATAGTCTTATGATATAAATCGCAATCTTAGTCTCTCCTAGGAGAGGATACGATCGCGATTTCTGCCAGGAGAGTCAACTACTCTACTGCGACATATACATATTTCTCTTCATTTAGTAAATTATGTCATTTTTAAGTGTAGATCAATACTAGTTGAAAAAATTAATAAAGCCATGGCGTAGCCATAAGTCAAATGAAAAATGGAATTTTAATATTTTTGACTGTATTAAACGTCGTTATTACTTTTTAATTAAAAAATTGTAAGGCTATTCATTCTTATGCATAGCTTTTAATCATATTTTTCTTTATATTACTGTTATGTTTAAATTTAGAGTATTTTTAGCTACTACTCGGAAAAAGGTAGTCAAATCATTCGATTGTAAGTTTTGTTTTGATAGGTTTAAAGGCATTAAATTCCTTTATTAAAGTTGGGAGCTCCTTTCTTGAGATTGTGAGTAATTGATTGGTGTAAAATTGAGAAATGTCTCCGTCCCAGCCATCCGGCATTCTATTAATGGCATATGTGTTCGTCTCAATAGTCAATTGAGTTCGAAAAGCGTGGGATTTTTAGACTCATCAATTATTAATTATATAAATTAAACACATACTATCACCCTTAAAAATCCCACAACTCTAACTAATATAGGAATAATGTCATTTCCATTTAGAAATAAGTTCATTATTTTTGAGGGGCTCTATCAATACCGTGGAAGGAACCTATAAAATATGTTTTACAGCTGTGTGGTCATTAATCATGAGGGATCCAATAATTACCCTTTCTTCTTTAATTTTAGAAATGCTGATTCACCAAATAGATCGTAAAAAAGTTAATTTGCTACTGAGTAAGTTTTGAAATGAACCTATATGTATCTATATAGCTTTTACGGCGCACTGTGACTTGTGTATGTTTTAATTTTAATATGGAAGTACTATATTATAATTACCTCCGCCGAGGAGGTATTGTTTTCACTGGCGTTGGTTTGTTGGTTGTTTGTTTGTTTGTCAGCAGATAACTCAAAAGTACGAAACGGATTCGGATGAAACTTTGTGGAGTTGTTGGAAATAAAGGAACAAGTGATTATATTTGGCATCTCTGAGTGCAGAATTAGATGCAAAATGAGATAAATACTAATAAATATTTAAAGTTAGCCTACTCTGCCAATAGATGTCGCTTGCTGTGAAATCGGGTGCCGGGAGCGTCTTCCTCTTTTCGTCGAACCCTCCCCCGTCCCTCTATGCCGCCCCAGTCGTGAAAAATCCGCCTCAGGCTCATTAGGACCCGTGAAGTTTGCACTCTCTGAGTGTATATATGCTCTAGTTATATATAAATAGATTTACTGCACAGAATGCAAGGGAGCTTTTTTTGCAACCTTGGCCCTTCATCTTATCTCCAAGAGAAAGCGTAAGTAAAAACATTTATGGTTTTATAACTTAGGCCATGATCAGAGTTTTTTTTTGTGGTTCAATTTTTCATATTAAGGGATACCTTAAACAGTTATATATCGCCAGAGTTGTGATACATCTCACTAAGTTTACTCCTTTTAACGAGGAAGCACAAGGAATTTTAATATAGTTTATTTGAAAATCTCTTTCTTCTTCAAATATTGCATTTTTTAAATTTTAAACTCTTTAAAAAAATTGCTAATTTGGAAAATTCTTTGCTCATCTGTAAATATCTTGATTACAGATCGAATAAAACAAAGCAATATTTAAATTTATTATTACTGAGATAGTACGCTTAAATTCATATCGCATTACAATTATTATTAATTTTCACAGTTCTACCATCCTAGATGAAGTTCAAGATAGCAACTAAATAGCTTTCATAGTTAGCTAAGAATTTTGAACAACATTTTTTTGCCTATAATGTCCGATAGATTGGCGTCCGACTGGACAGTCAGTCTATCGAGCCTAGGATCTTTTCAGTGAGGTTGGCCCAAATTGATATTCTCCTCTCGAAAGTTGAATCTGTGCCATCAACATTGATAGTTGAAAGTACATTTAAGAGATCTTATGGGGATACAAATAAAACTATCCAAAGTACCTATTTCCTAATGTTAATCTTAAGAAAATAATTTTCTAATTCAACTTAATAAACATTTTTTTTCTTTTTGTTTTTGACGTTTTTTCTATTTTTCTCAAATGTTTTGCTGTATTATATAATCTTTTTGTTGTTATCGATTTGTGTTGTTTGTTGCATTCCTTTCAATATAATTAATGTTGGTCTTAATTATCATCTCGACGGAGGTATTGTTCAGCTAGCAGCTGTTGTTCCAAAGATCTATTGTATACTAAAATGTTTGTCAATATTTCATCTTTGCGGTTCCTTGAGTGGAGCAGATGTGTCACTCACACAGATTTATACTCTTGTCTCCTTTTTGGCACTGAACTTACATATATTGTAACCTCTGACATATCAGTGGTGTGGGAATATGCACAAGGAATTAAATGAAAAAATATTTCCCAGTTTGATAATTCTTTGACTGTGGATACAATTAGACAGAATTTCTGCAAATAAATATTTTTTTAAGAACCTGGGAAGTCCAAAGGACCATGAGGAATTGGCCATTGAAAAGGGAAATCTTCCTCTTCATGGCCTTGACCAAGATGACCCTTTCAAGGATGGTATATTATTATATCAAAGATTAGCACGACATTTTGTGCCTTTCATTTGTTCGAGAAAAAAAAAGATACTATAATTTATGAAATCAATATAAACATGCTTTGCATAGTAGATAATATGACAGGGACCAGAGATTATGCTGTAAGCAATATCATACAGACCCTTGCTTTACAACAAACAAGTCATATCTTTTATTCTATCATGCCATCCATTTTTTAAATATTGATATTCCTCTCAAATATTTCAAAATTCACTATAACATATCCTAGATCATGATATAATATTTTATAACGTTTCCTCATTCTGTAGTAAATATTGATTCAAGACATGAAGGGCATGTGAAAGAAACTGTAGCTATTGCGTTAAAACACACGATAAAAGTCGTTAGATCGTAATTAATGTAATGGAGAATAATAAAACTTAACAGCTGTAAGAAAATTCACAAATTGTTTTTTTTCTTTACCCGAGACTACTAAAATAGTTCTCTGATCCAACAGTTTTTGTGTACTTTTTGTAGAATCCTCAGATAAACAACACGTGGACACGTTTCCTAAAACTTATTATTCCTTTTTTCACAACACGAGTGTCTCTGTCAATCTGAATGCTCCTCAATTCAAATGCAATGTACATAATTGAATATAGGGCAGTCCAAGGTGCTTTTAATCGAATGGAATATTAAAACCATGAAAGGTAGGTGCGACTTCAAATAAAATTTCCCCTCTACTTTTTATTTAAAAACTTTGTTTTTGTTGACTTTTAGCACGGAAAGTGTAAATAAGGTTTTTATGAACATTTAACAATTGCATGATAAAGTCAAATATGATTCCAAGTTCTCTCAATAGTTACTTCAACTCATATTTTTTAGGAGCAAGAAAAACAAAGACATCGACCTAAATTATTATTATTATTATTATTGTTAATCAACTTTATTTCGTGAGGGGTTCCTAATAACGAAAGAAATAATTAATTGAAATTGCACTTCAAGTGATTTCTCTTTACCAAAGGCTGAACAAACATTAAGTTCATAATTTGGACGAATATAAAAGTATATGACGGGCATGCAGCGTCCTGAAGGGTGAATGAGCCAGAGTAGCAACGACCTAAGTTATATAAGTGTTCTGAGAATTGAAATAAATAGTATATAACTAGTATCTGACATCTTTTTTTCAGCTACGATTGAACAGTATTAACTAATAGTTCAAATATATTGCTAAAGCATTTGAATATGAAGGGCCACTTCGCTATCTTATTACAGAGAAAAGAGGAAGTGATAAAAGAAGATTTGTAAACTTGACTGAACTGTCACAACAGAATAAACAAGATGGCGATACAACTATAAATCTTCTGACTTACTTTTAGGTGATTCTCTTACTCATGATGCTTCCATCAGGAGTAGAGCCAGAGAGATGCCGAAATCATAGACAATATAGAGTGCCGGTACAACATATGGTAGCACCGAACATCCACATATTCGTTATGATCTCCATATTTGGGAAAGGCAGTGACACAAAATAACTATTGCTTTTTCTTATTTCATGAAAAAAATATAAAGTTTCAAAATCTCTCTGTTATTTGTCACCTTGTCCCCAATAATGGAAATAATGATAATATGTGGATGTTCAGTGCAACCTTCATATATTGTACCGGTATTCTATATTGTCTATGGACGTATTCCTTTTAAAGTGTATCCTATTTGCGCAGCTTGTCTCCCAGCTTATCATATCATTTTTAATTACTAGACATTGAAAAGCGAGGGATATTTTGGGTGTGTGAAAGGGAGAATGTGTGAATGGTGCAGTTGAGTTCAGGCTCTTGTTATCACTATTCTCTTTCCTCTTATGAGGAATATTTATTTCATTTATGAAGTGAGCCAAGTCGGCCGGAACGGAAGGTATTTATTTTATATTTGAATCTCTGTTTTTCCTCAAAAAGAGGAAAGAGAATAGTGATAACAAAAGCCTGAACTCAATTGCACCATTCACACATTCTCCCTTTCACACGCCCAAATATCCTTCGCCTTTCGATGTCTATTAATTGCATAGTGTCTTTATTAGCTTTATACAGGATTCTTACTCATTTCATCAATCTCACTGTCCGACTACCAAAGAGTGGCAATTCTTATAGGTTTTTCAAATATTTGACAAGTTTTTAGGCTCCATGTTAGTGTTTGTTTTTGTTTTTGTTTTTTTCATCAAATCTTTATTTTATTATGCTTAAAAATGTATTTGTTTGTGAAATATTTTTTATATGATCAATAATTTAGTCTTTGAGTTAAAGTAACTTTTTTCGCTTAAGACGTGACATAATAAAGTATTTTTAGAAAACTAGATAATTTTATTCATTTATCGGTTAATTTGTCTTAAATAAAAATATTAATTATGTTATAAAAGCTAAGATAAAACTTATTAATTAATTTACTTATTTCATAACGGAGTTATTGTTTTTTTATTATTTATATTATAATCAATACATAACTTAATATTTCCTTTGTTTTAAAGTCTTGACTGTTTCTAACTATTCATCAGCAAATTTAGTCATTTAGGAAAATCAACATTATTTTATTCTTCACATATTTATTGAACTATATTTCAAATTATATTATAAATATAAACATATATTTTTTATTGAAGTAAGAAATAAAATGATTCTTTTAAATAAAAATCCAACTTTTATCTTTCTAAAAATTCGTCAAAAATAAAAACTCAAAGGAATACTTTTCTTTAACATTTATATTGAAAAAATGTCATTCTCCCTATCCTCCCTTTTAATATACGATCCATTTTCGTACATAATTAGGTCAAAGACCTCAATACTGGACAAGGTATTATTGATATGAATCGTTGCACAGGTTGTAAAAAATAATTCAATTTTATATATTTAATGTACAACAAAAAAAGAGAATAAATATTTATGTAAGAAAACATGATCCAAAATTTTCATTACTAATAAGGAATTATGCTTATAGACTTTATAAATTAAAATAATTTATCTTAAAAACATGATATAATAAGTTTTGTAAGATGCCGTACTATTTTTGATAAAGATATACTTCAATTTCATGACATTTTCTCTATTGAGTAGATTGATCTATAAAATAAATATTTTCATATATATATATACATATATATATATATCAGGCTTTTGAACGGAATGCAAAATTGAACGGCGTTCAGCTGAACGCACGTTCAATGAACGGAACGCTGAACGGAACGCAACTTTTTTTTGAACGCTGAACGTTGAACGCAAAAAAAAATAGTTTTGCGTTCAGCGTTCAATTTTTCCAAACATTTCAATGTAGTTTTGATTAAGTATTTTTTTTCTGGGATATAAACAAGGGGATGAAATATTATAAGAAGAACTTATAAACACTCTCCCAAGAACTCTCTATAGAATAGTAAAGCACTTTTTAAATTTTACCCCGAGTGACAAAAATTTACACACAATTGAATGACCTTTTTATTCATTCATTCTTATTACAACAAAAAAAAACTTATTTAGTATTTAGGTATGAAATTATTGTTGAAATAAGTTGAGATTAAGTCTGACTACGGGATATTCATCTGGGCTGTGGACTCGGAATCATGGATTTGCTCATTTTGATGGACTCGGATTCGTGGACTCGATAACTTAAATATTAGGACTCGGATAGGAGGGCTCGAGAGTTAAAATCTTAGGAATCGGATACGAGGACAGTATTAATTTCTTCAGCTTTTTTCATTTCGTCATGGAGAATAAATGACAGTCTACGAGCAAACAAAAATATATATTTACAAGGTTAGTCCCTGTACGCTTCCTAGTAATTAACATAGTTTGGTAAACATTTTATACTCGCACGTCACAATTGTATATGGATGTATGATGACTATAGATGATGACACAGGATGACCATCAAAATAATAAATTATAATTTATTATTTGGCTTCTCCTGGATATAGCAGATATATAGATTTTTAAGGCGCCATGATGGTCGCGAATGTCTCAACCAAAGTACTCTGAGGAATGTAAGATCAATTCTTTGCACATTCCCATAGGCCAAGCGACCTAGAAACTTGTTGTTGTTGCTTTAAAAAAATATAATTTGACGCCATTGATCAGACAAAAAATTACCCTTACAACAGTTATTTTGCGTTTT
Source organism: Caligus rogercresseyi (assembly GCA_013387185.1). Lineage (NCBI taxonomy): Eukaryota > Metazoa > Arthropoda > Copepoda > Siphonostomatoida > Caligidae > Caligus > Caligus rogercresseyi. Next base: position 8,403,835 of record CP045890.1, on the reverse strand, counting down.
GTTTTGTTCCTTGCATAAATTTAATGTTAATAATTGATATTGAGATTAAGTTATTTTCTAATGACGAAGACGATATTAACTTCAATTTAATGTAGTAAATGGTTGATTCGTGTTTATATAATATTAAATGTGTTTATATTGCAAAGATGATAAAAAATACATCTCTCTAAAATAAGATGCATTCATATAATGTTGTTTTATAATATTAATTTGTATTATATAGCTTTGATCTCGTATTTGTCTTGATTTATTACACCTTAAATATGATTATAATTTAAAATGTAATGTATCCATTACGGAAGAAAGTAGGGATCCAGTTACTCATACATCGAAGGTTTAAAATACTATTTTGCAGATTCTTAACCCATTATATCCTGGATTAATTTCACAATTTTTTTTCTTTGATTTTCATGAAACTTGGCAAAATGATTACTTTGAGATATAAAAATTGATTTGCAAAATTTGAGATTTCACAAATCAATAGTTTAGCATTTATTAGCTGTTGCGTACACGCAACGCTAGGACAATAAACGACAAAAATGTATTATTTCTTATTTATTTAGAACATACATATATTGTACACTTATTCTATATACATACACTATATTTAGTTTAGAGTTCAACTAAAAGTGGTACAGACGTGAATAAATTATCGAAATAAAAGGTGTAGGGAAGATTTCTCCTCTGTTCATCGTATTTCAAAAGGTTCAATACAGTTGCAGAACATCTTCCAATTTTTTTCCTCCTCTTCAACTCCACCAACTGATTTGCCTTTGTACAAATCAAAAACTACGAGGTATCCTGATTTCGAACATTGCGACCACACTTTATATCCGAATTGTATAGGTTTATTCCTGATAGCCTGCTTGCACCCATGCTTCCCAAGTATTGAATCATGGATTCATCATGCGAGATGGCATGTGTTGGTACAAAATTATCCATGAATTTCTTCTGCAGATGTTTTACCTAGGGGCGTACCTTCCAATACTTGTCTTTGGGATCTATGTGATCGTTGGAGATGAAGTGGATATAATGCTTAATATCTTCAAATGTGTTTCTTCTCATTTAATTATAGATGGTGTCGTTCTTCAAGTCTTTGCCATTTGCCCAGTAATGTCGGTTACTTGTTAGTGGATTGTATCCTGAACAGATCAGAATCGCCAGAAAAACTTTAATTTCTTCCTTAGAAACTGTGAATGACAGTGCATTCTTTTCGTGGGCATATATTTTTGTCTGTTCTACTAATAAAGATATCAATTGGTCATCAAAGAATAGTTCGAATAACTGCTCAGGAGTTAGATTTGCAAATTGTGAGTAGTTTTCTTCAGGAAACAAATTCTCTGTGATACCTTAGTTTGTGGATTCTTGCCACTCTAAATGAACATGTTTTTTCTTAACGGGTTTAGACTTATTCTCATATTCACAGTCGGAGTCTGTGCCTAATACTCTATGAGTCTAGTCATAGACTATGACCCTTGCCAATGTGAGTCAGAGCTCTTAGTTGGGGGGCCGATAAATTGGTCAAAGAATTGGCGTTTCGATCGTTTTCATCATTGGAATCCTCATCAGTTACTATATGAGCATCAGGAGGTTCAGTAAATACATCATAGTCCTGATTATCTTCCAGATCTTCGATCAATCCACAATTTCATTCAAGCATAGCCCTCTGTAAAAACAGAACATATTATCCTAGCGTTGCGTTCACGTAACACAAAAAAAAACATCAATAATTTTTTACTGGCAAGTTTAAAATCGTAATAAAAGCTATATATAGTTTCAAAATATTCCCAGTAATATAATATTTGATAACATTCTTGTCAAAAATAATTTTATTTAGATATTAAGGCTTACTTCTGCCGAGCCTCCATTATGCTGTACAGAGAAACTGATAAAAGTGTCCTTATACCCACAACATTGCACCACAAATGAAAATAAGATGTAATAACTTGCATTAGCGTCCTATGAACACGTCTGAAACATTGAGACCTGTCTGTCATCAATAATGGGATTTATTAATAAAGTGTATTTTCACATTAGCGTTGCATGAGCGCAACACTAGGATATAATGGGAAATCGAACTCGGACTCCGTTATTCGAAAATAAGCGAGTCTGGTCATCTCGACACTTTTTCAAATATATTTGATCTGAAGTTGTTTTTAATAAGATAGAAAATATTTAAGTTTCTTTCATGCTGACTGGCGTGTTTGTCTTTTATATATGGAAAACTATTAATATAATTATTATTTGTTACGGGTCAGGAAAAAATATATACAAGTTGGGGTTTGATCAGGGGTTCCCAACCTTTTTTCTTTGGCGACCCCCCTATAGAAAAATCTCCAGTCTGGCGACCCTCTTATGTAGTGAATATAGACGTTCTGCGGACCCCAGGTTGGGAACCCATGGGTTAGATCCAGTCAACAAATTTATATCATTTGAAAGTCGGTTCGGGCTCATTTTTATTATAAAACCCCTAAATAGTACTTCCATTTTTCAAAATTACACATTGTAATTTTTTTAATATTTGAACGCTGAACGCTAACGGAACGCTGAACGCAAAAACATTGAACGGAACGCTATTATTTTTTGAACGCTGAACGGAACGCTGAACGCAAAAAAAGCTGAACGCTCACAAGCCTGATATATATATATATATATATATCAGGAAACGACCAGGTACCCGGCAGTTTTTTGAACGTCCGGCCGGTGTCTAAAAATCACAGGGCCCAGATTTAAAGAATTTTAAAATATTAAATAATATTAAGACATTGTTTTATCCCTTTTTCTTGGAATTTCTTTTCTAAAAAAAGTCGTCACTTTAAGAATGACGAAGGAACGAAAATATACTAAAGTCCCGGCCCGGGTCCCGGCGAAAAAAAGTGTTCCGGTCGTTTCCTGATATATATATATATATATATATACATATGACCTATAAAAGGGGTAAAATATATTAATACTAGCGATATTATTTTAACGTTCAGCATTATAAGTTTAACTCTTACCTCGATATTATAAAAAGCTTTTCTATATCCATTATCCATTCCCAAGAGCCCTCCGTTTTCGTCCCATTAAGATCTCTGAATTTTCCCCCCCCCCCCCTTCTTCTTCTTATTTTACTTCCTTAAAACAATAAACTTGCATATTTGAATATGGGATAATAGACATTCGTAATGGACTTCAAAAAGCGGGAGCACACAATTGGGAATTTTATTGGGGAAGGAACTGTTGAAAAGAAAATAGGAAAGCTCTATGGATTCTGTAGGGGCTCAATGCAGCTAATGGGAGCCATTTTAATTCTCCTTTTATTACATAAATAAACTTATAATGCATATGTTACAATTCTTAAGACCATTGTGGATATTTTATTATTTCAACGATAACATTACATATAGTGGATCAGCGAATATACGAAGATGAACCTCCATCCACCGACCTATATAGTAACCGAATACTTAACTGAGAAGAAAACATTCGACCGAGCTTCATTAATATGGATAAAATGGCTGTCATACAACATTGTATTATAATACTAGGGAATAGAAGAAGGGAAATCTATCAAGATATACCAGTGACGTCAGACTTTGTGTATGATTAAAAAAAACTTTAATGGTTATTTTATTATCATTGCATCAATGGGTTTGTTGTTGTAATTTTTAAGTGTCCATTTTTAGATGATATCAAGGGAATGTTGTTTTAATGTATATTGTTTATAAAGAAATGAAGGTTGTTGTTCGTTGTATGTACAATAAAAAATGATTTGTTAAAGGATGGCCAACTTTTTTTGACTTTATTCATTTAGAGTAGTTGTATATAACAGTATATATAATTAAACATTATTGCTCAAAACTAATACCCTAAACATACGTTCAACGGAATTCCTATCAATATAGTAAGCCCTCGATATAACGACCGTCTGTATAACGAACTTTGGATACAACGAACCTCCTGGAGCTGGCCAAACAAGCCTCAGATATAACGAACTAAGTTCGTTATATCTGAGGATACCGAACTTCCTGGAGCTTGCCGAACAAGCCTCATATATAACGAACTTAAGTTCGTTATATATGAGGCTACCGAACCTTTTGTGTTCATGACCGAACAAGCCTCAGTTATAACGAACCTAAGTTCGTTATATTTGAGGCTACCGAACCTTTTTTGTCCATGGCCGAACAAGCCCCGAATATAACGAACCTAAGTTCGTTATATTTAAGGCTACCGAACCTGAATTATGAGCTGGTGCGGATCATGCAGTTTGAACTCATGTCTGAGGTGCAGCAGAGGTAGACGCAGACGAAGATCTCTGACTTCTTCAAGGCTGGCCCTCCCCAGCCGAGAAGAGGTCTATACAGAGTCTGAGACCAGCTGTGTGTCTGTGACTTCGACCTCCTCCACTAATCTGCCAAATGTGTCCATTGGCAGTTCGTCGTCACTCCAGCAGGATACACTCCAGAGCCCCCCTGTAACGAGCTTCGGATATAACGACCCTGCCCTCCCCCCATATAGTTCGTTATATCGAGGGTTTACTGTATATCAAATCAATAAAATATATTAACAAACAAAAGAACAAAAAAATCATATAAATTTACTTTCTAATCTTATATAAATAGAGTAAAATTTAAAAATTCCGAACAACAAAACATTTTATTTTAAAACCGTCCATTTAAAAATATTTATGCATTAACAAAAGCCAGCGATGAAATTTCTTGTAGTGTTTTGAGGGATAATATTTAATAATTTTTCCTGCATATTATCACGATGAATCATCCACGTTTGAGATTTTTATGCCAGCAGTATCTTGCAGCTGTTGATATAGAAATTGCCCGAAATTCTTCCACTTGGACTGGTTTTCTGCAACTCGGCTTTTTCAATTGTAAATAGCCATTTCAAAGGCACGCGTTTTTAGAGAGGCTTTTGTAAAGTTTGAAGTGATTCCAAACAAAATGAATGGCGTAACAAAGTTTTCACCTACGTGTTTTTTGATATCACAACTTTAAAAATGCATCCCAACGAGCGACTGATTTGTGTGCCAGGTGGACCATTCTTTGGAATACGATCTAAGAGCCGCCGGTCAATTGTGACTGCTATTGGGTCATGTAGGGAGATTTTTTGTTCCCTCGAATGGAAAAGAACAGCATCGATGACATTTGATTTCAACAGGACAATGTGGATATTTTGCGCACTGACTTCGACAATCCCATCTCAAGCCGAAACGGCAACGTACACTGGTCTTAAATAGGTGCAATTTGACTCCTTGAATTATTTTTTGTAGGAAAGGATAAATGTAACGCCAATCAGGTAGAGGCAATGTCGATGTGAATACGAAATTGAAGTGGCTATTGCAATTATTGAAGCCCACACAATCGAAAATGAAACAAAAAAAATCCACAGAATGCCACAGTGCTATTTGAATGAAGTTCTGTTTCGCCATAAAAACAGAATGTTGTGATCTCAAATTTATTATTATTACCTCCACCGAAGGAGGTATTGTTTTCACTGGCGTTGGTTTGTTGGTTGGTTGGTTTGTTTGTCAGCAGGATAACTCAAAAAGTGCGGAACGGATTCGGATGAAACTTTGTGGAGTTGTTGGAAATGTCAAAAGGAACAAGTGATTAAATTTTGGCATCTCTGAGTGCTTCTTTAAGATGCAAAATGAGCTAAATACTAATAAATATTTCAAGTTAGCCTACTCCGCCAATAGATGTCGCTGTGCTGTGCTCTCCTCTTTGATGACGTCAGTTATTTTTCTTTCCATGTACCTCTAGAGTGTAACAATGATATGTTTGACATCTGTCCTGGCTTTTTCTCCTAAATAATTTTTTGGAGTGTGGGGTTTTCCTCCTTTTTTCGGCCCAGAAACCGCAGGAATCAATGGGTAAGCCTCCAAGGGACTGCCTGTGAAGGTCCTGCCCCCCCCCCCCCGTGGAGCCCTTGCCTGCTCTGGCGGGTCAACCCCCCATCTCCGCCTCGTCCCTCTCCATGGTTTTTTTGGAACTCCCCCAGAAAATCGGGTGCCGGGAGCGTCTTCCTCTCGGAGTTTCCGTCGAGGGGAACCCTTCCCGTCCCTCTACGCCGCCCCAGTCGTGAAAAATCCGCCTCGGAAGGCTCATAAGGACCCCGTGACGTCATTTGGACAACCTGGAGGGGATCGGCGGAGGTTTGCACTCTCTGAGTGTATACATGCCTCTAGTTTTTAAATATATCTAATCCATCACTTTATAGAGATATCAAAAGAAGTGTTTTGATACCTTCTCACAATCTCATTTATGATTGCTATAATATATAATGAGAAAATTATAATATTTGTTATGGAAGTTAATGATGATTTTGCAGCGTTATTTTTATATAAGAACAAATTATAATGTAAGAAAAAGTGTCCTTGTGCGTTTTCAATTTATTTTTTCTTTCTTAATATTATTGATTTTATTATGACAACAAAGAAATGATCGACATGCTGATATCCTTACCTGTTACTCGAGTGAGATTTGAACATAAACTACCTAAATGTATAAAAAAATATATAAGTTTTCTATTCAACTTAAGATATTTATAATTTTATTAATGCTTTGTATATTTCTAAATAAATATCTTTTTAAAACGGACAATTTAATTATATATGATACTCGGTTATTTAAGTAATATTCGTCTAAAAGCATGTGCTTGTTTATTTTCATGGTAGTTTTTTTTGAGTTTTTTGAAATTTCAACAGTTCAGTAATTAATTATTTCTTTGTGAATTTTCATATTAATATTGTAAAAAAGCAATATTATTGAATAAAATTAAAAACGCAATAATAGGCAGAAAACCATAATCTTGATAAATATAACAATAAAAATAATGTAATTTTTTTAAATCTATGAAAATAATATTATAAGACTATTTTTGGCGTATTCATTTTTAACTTTGATTATGTAGTATGATTTTTGACTTATCCAAAAAATATATGTAGTTTGTGATTATAAAAAAACATCGGGGTATCAGTAAAAAAACACATGACTTATTTTTGGAGTATTCATTTTTTAACTTTGATTATCTAGTATTTATTTTTGACTTATCCAAAAATATACATCGTTTGTCAACTATAAAAAACATCGGGGGATTAGCAAAAAAAACACGTATTTATGGCATTGGTTGTATCTTTAATGATATTAGTAAAAGTACAAATCGAAGTGACAATATATTGACACAAACAACGCGTAAAAGAATGCACGTGGGGCTTGTGTCATTAATTGGCTTTAACCCAGACATACTTGAAATATTTTGTAAGTAGTCTGATATATATATATATATATATAAATGCACATAACAGTTTAATTATCTATTTTTGATATTAAATTATAAATCTTTTAAACTCTACAAAATGTACGATTAGCGACGAAATATACATTTAAATTTGAACAAAAACAGAGGAATTGATCATCCTTTGCTTTACCATTTCCAGATTTTTAAGAAAAGAAAGTTCGTCTTCATGAGAAGTATAATGTCCATGAGCTGAATAAATGTGGAGAATTCATGGATACCCATATTTATTATATGAAAGTTAGTGTAAAGCCATAAATTTCTTCGAAATATATATAGCCCCCTGAGCATTGACTAAATAGATTCTCTTACCTTGCTTCTTTTTCCCTCAGCTCTCCTCAATTTATGGCTTTTGCATAAATATATATTTTAAGGAAGACATCTTCTTTTAGATTTCTCGATAATGGCCTCTTAACTATATAATAAAATGTGTTTCGGCCAAAATTTATTGTCCTTTATTAAATAAAAAATTTCATCAATGTAAAAAGAGATTAAGCTTCATCCCTAGTTATTGCGAAAAGTTAATACATTTGAGCTGCAATTTATTCATACGACCTTTTCTAAATAATTGATACATAAAGATATTTGAAAAAAGATAATACATAATTTGAATAGAGCAATGGTTTGGAAGGTATTACATATTTTGTGAAAATAAATGTTATGGATCCCCATTTAATGTGAAAAATTAATACATTATGATTTATATTTTATTTGTGCGACTTTAACTCATAAACTAATTGATATATCATTTAATAAAATGTGCGTTTGTGTTCATATCTTAAATCATAAGAAGAAATATCCATTTTTTCGGTTATAGAATTGTTTAATATGTTATCTAAAAAACGATTAAATAAAATATAACAACAGATAACAATTAAATAAATAAAAAATATTTTAGACAATGTGTTTTAGAAAAAAAAACATAATTGAACATTATAGAACAAAACTTTTGGAGCATATTGTAATTATTTTAAAACAAAAAAAATAAAAGGGTGGGTTTTCCAACAGTTATACAGCCATATGTACAAGAAATGAGAGTTTGATATTGTTGCTATATTATTTTTATGAACCCAAATTTGCCAATACAATTACCTTTTTGACGTTTCCCTTGTATATACTCATTTAACCGATTTTGTCATGACTAAACCACATATAAGAGTATTTGAATAAGATGTTGCTTTCATATATCTAAATGCACTGGTTTTGGTCAAGGTAAGCACTCTGAATCCGTTCATACAGACAATTGAGCAGAATACCTAACTGATTTTCTTTCTGAGTTATCTTTAAAATCTATAAGTATACAATACAGCAAATGAATCCCACCATCCCTGGGAATTAAAAAAAAACAATTTTCTATCTGCTGCAGCAAAATATGCCGCTTTGGACCTCCAAATACATTTTCTTTTCGACAAGTTCTGCACAATGACGCAAGAAAAAGTTAAATACTGTCCAGGGGTCACAAAAAAAGTATTAAAATAATCTGAAAATAATGAAAGTTTGTAAACATATTTTATTTATTTTCTATTATTTTACTGCACTTTATTATAAGTAATAAAAAATCAGAATGTTCTCCGTTGAGGTAAAAAAAACAATATATATATTTTTTACTTGTTTACCACCATTTGTATACATATATTATTAAATGGGTGGCTTTTAAAACTGTGAAAAAAATGAAATCCTATTATAAATAAAAAAAAATTATAGATAATCAGACAATGTTTTAATGCTGCGTCCATTTGATACAAGCTTCAAACGCAAACACTCGATCCCTCTTAATACATTTAACGATTAACATAAGAATCTCACTTCTGAATTAAAAACAACCACATTTCTCGATTACTTGGACTTTAAAGGACCTAATGTTATTTCGCTCGGTTGGAAGGTCATTATATCATAAGAGAAAAATGTTTATTTAAACATAGGGCTAATTCACGTGATGTTAATTTATTTCATAAGCGATTGTTATGTATTTTATAAATAAAAACTTTCGATGATAACTTATATCTCATTGTTTTCAAATTGTCGTTAACGATCACATCCTTAATTTATGGCATGTAAACACTTTGTCTCACATAAAGTCATGGCCTTGCAAACAAGTAATGCCAATACGAAGACAAGCCTTTCAACAATTTTCATTCACATTGCATAATAGCCAGTTCCTAATTAAATATATACACACACATACTCACCCAGATTATTTCTTAAATGCTTTTGTTTGACTTTATGGCAAATAAAAAGTTATTTGAAAGTTTGCTTTGCACTTTCTGGACGAATGATCATAACTCTTAATGGTGATAAGTTTATATTTAAGGCCTATGGTTATATCTCATGGTATATATTATATATATTATATATATATATATATATATATATATATATATATATATATATATCTTGTAATAGATGCACCATCACTCTGAAAGTAAAACATAGAAAAAGAAAAAAGTGATAGTTTTACTATCACATTGATGATGAATGTTAAGACAAAATCTATGTTGTTAAGGAACTTGTTTCAAATAATCACACATGAAAAGGAATCCAATTCTGCTTCCACCAAAGCATAATGATTATGTTACATAAAAATGTTGGATTTGCCGAGACTAGTTTATTACACTATATTTTTGTCTAAGGAATTTCATTCTTTTTGCAGTACCAGTAATCTTTTACAATGTTTGTTAAAGTTAGATTGTAAGCGCCAATTATCTAAGTATATACTATAGTATATAGTCTATACTGATCTCTATCATAAAACAAAAACAGACATATACTAATCTTTTTAAAACGAAGGCACTTTAAAAAATGTAATGGACCCATTTAGTCATTTAAAACTCACATCACAGAAAACGAGTAGAATTTTATAGTGTGAACCTTATAGTTTATATATAAAATAATAAAAATAATGTAACAAAGAACCATTAAAACATCGATACAGGGCCATTGAAAAGGGTTTTTACAAAACTTTTGTTTATTTTTTGCTCCTGTAAGCCTTATTCCAAAGGCTTTTGTCGAGAGAATCTTAATGCATCGTGAAACCTTGATTTTTCATGCTTGTTTTTAAATGCATTACCTTGTTATTTGTATTCCGATTACTTTGATCTGTGTAAGATGTTCTTATTAACATTTTTTGCAGAATATCTTGCTATTTTCAAGTGTGCATTTGTGTATGGAAGCATTTATTGGTTCAAACTCTTCCGTACTTCAATAGTTTTTGTATTGTTTCATAGCAAACTTATATCGGACTTTAGAAGTGATATCTTTTACCAGCATATGCCTTATCAGCTATTAGCTAAACTGGAGTCTTTCTCACAGATTGAAGAACCCAAAGGATGGAATTGTTCATGAGTGGAGTCTCCGAAGTCATCCGAGACCTGGAAGAGGGGCATGGAGGGAGGGTAGATATTTGAAGACGAATGAGTAAGAATAAGTCATGAGGAATCTCCTCTTTTCACGATCTAGGTGCCACAAAATTCCATTTCCTTCGTAAAGTCACTCTTTTTTTATCCGAGACTCTCAGGATGGGAGTAAGTTAATTATCTCTCTCTCTCTCTCTATCTTTGTGTGTGTCTATATCTGTGTGTCTATATCTGTGTGTCTATATCTGTGTGTCTATATCTGTGTGTCTATATCTGTGTGTCTATATCTGTGTGACTCTCTCTCTTTTTCTATCTCTCTAAGTCTCCCTCTTTTTTATCTTATATTCCGTCTAAAAATAATAAAATATACCATGAGTCCCTAAACTATGAAAGAGGTGTACGAAAGTAGAACTGAGCCACATTGGCATACCTATAATCTGGCTGATAACTCGTAATGAGTTAAAACCATAATCTATTGCTGCTTGTTAACTCTCTGAAAACAATGGCAAATATAAATATATATGATAGCGTCACATTAGATCAGATTAACTTGCTACCAACAAAATGTAATATTATTAATTTTATATCTCTATATAGAGCAATAATAATAATAATAATATTTATCTCTGAAATCATTCAAATAACACATTAGAATTCTAGCTACTTTAAAAATAAGATCAAGGTAAATAAAAGTACACATTTGGCAAGGACCATTCAACTACTTACACTTATATAGTTAAGTACATAGTTCTTATTAAAGCGTAGAATTACAATATAAAACATAACTTAAAATTGTAGCTACATCAACAAAATATCACAATTCATTTATTAAGGCATGAATACAATTAAGGCACTTTTCAAGAATATCGACCAGAGGGATGACTTTAAGAATCAATATATACCCTTAATATTTGTTTCTTTGATTTGACATATTTCAAGTGAATATAGTTATAATTTGTTTTCGGGAAATGGAGGGGACTTAGTTCTTTATCAGTAGAGATGTCAAGGGCGGCCTAATGGGAATCATAAGGGTTGTTTTCTGTGAAGGCATACACGCCCAAGGGAAAAAGGTCTTATATTATAAACTGCCGATAAATAGCAGCCTAAGTAATGAAAGCGATGAGCATTGCCCTCAGTAGCACCCGCTGCATTTGAGCATAGTTAGTATTTTGGCTATAAGTGTGTTTCAGAGTTCATAGAGACAATGTTTAAGGTTCGTGGTGAATTTATCCAGGGCCAAAAATAATGCTCACCTTAGCAATGAATAAAAATTGTTTAAGTAATTGATGACTGAAGTAATGAGAGCCCTTATGGATGTAGTTTTTTTTTTGTATTTAAAATGATATTTATATCTATTACATTTTTATTTACTTAATTATACTTTTGTGAATAATAGTACTGAATTAAAATTTGGAGAAAGTAGATCGTAAATACTTGAGAACATATCTTAGAAGCCTTCCCATTCGTTTAAGAAAAAGGTAGTTGAGCTTTAATTAATAAAGAGACTAGTCATGCGATAATTATATGTTGATGACTAGAAAAGTGGGGGGTTTTGTAGGTGGAAGATTTATGTGCTAGCACAAGTTTTTTCAATTTTCCCATGAGGAATTGCATCTTTTTTTTTGATAAATGAAGAGGGGGAAAATATGCTCATTGTAAGAATGAGAAGCATTAGAACACTTATTTACCTCCCCGTTTACTCTATGATGAAATACATCTACTTCTAAGGAACAATATATATGTGTATGAAATTGTATTATTATAAACCATATATAGTATTATTATTACATGAAGTGGAGGAGGCCTCACCGGAAAAACACTTGCCTTGATTTACGGTCCATCTCATAAACAACAATTCACCACCTTAGCCTTAGGCGGCAGGAGAAGAGTAATTATACAAAGGTGTAGTAGTAGTTGCCTCGTTACCATAATGAAAAGAAGTTACACACACAAAAAAAAATTCTTACATTCTTTCCAACTCATTTGCTCCTAAATGTAGCATCCACCTAAAATGAGTGAAACGAATCGTTACTAATTATTGAGAGAAAATATACAAATATATCTTTACAATTAGGAAAATATTTTCTCAAAAAACTTTTCTCTTCAGGTACTAGTGTTTATTGCCGTTTGATCATATGTGGTATCTCCTTGGATAAGTTTGCAAGCATATACATAAAGTTGGAAGTATGGATTCACATATATCAGTCTTATCTTTAAGTATAAATATAATGCTTTTATTGCAAATTTACTAATAAGCATAAATTTTCTGTAAGAGAACCACTTTTCTTTCTTTTTGGATGTCTTACCGTCAGAGTGATGATCCATCTATCGCCAGGTTTATTGAAGCATCATGAAATATCACTCTTTCTCTCAGCGTTGGGAGTTGCTTTTATAATAGTAGATATTAATAGTTGATATCGGACAAGTCTATTCCAAGTATTCGCAAATGACAAGATGCGATTTGTTTTCTTAAGGATGATATTCTTAGCTCTGAATGGATGATCACAACTTTAACAGCTACAGGTGAAGGAGTGGTTTTTTCATAATTACAACTGTTTTTATTACTGATTTCTTCTCCTTTTCTTTTAGTGTTTTATATTTACTTATACTATTCATGAGTAAGTTTTCTTGGTTAGCGTAAAATTATAGTGGACTATTGTTTAAGCTGTTCAATGGGTATCTCTGAGACTTCCAATATAAATATATGAAAACACCCATATAAATATAGCTTTTCACTAGAATATTCGAACTTTTTGGAAAACAAATATAAAGGGGAGACATGATATATCAATACCAAATAAAAAAATATATAGCTCGACTAATAGTTATGTACATTTATAAATTAAAACCATGGCAAATAAATAAATTTTACGAAGCATTTGAAAGCATATTCGTTAACATGGATATTTTTTTTTTGTAAGCAAGTAATTTATAAGTAAATAACCAAAAAATAATTATTAATTTTAAACTACAATGTCTATTTATGTTTTTTAACGCAATTTCTTTGGAATTTTAAGAACTGAAATATACTTCTAAAACAATATTAGTCTATAGCAGTCAACTTATCAATCAATATATTAAATAAACATTTTACAATTCAGAAAATCCCTAACATTCTTAAAACAAGACGTTCGTATCCATTTGAGAATAGGGATATTTGTAATACACAGTTCAATGCATTTTCTTTTTCACAAAAGTATCCCTCACGGATGATTTGTTGAAAGTGCACAACAAAGTCTCATTCACAAGGACCAACAAATGCAATGCATTTACTTTGCATTTCATTTTAAGATCCCTTACAAAAATCCTCTGCACTCCTAAAATCTTATCTTGTTAGTTTCTTGAAGTGGATTGAAAACTGTCAAAAGAGTAAATGGGATAAAAAGAAGCTTATGGTAAAGGCTGTTATATTAATATAAATACTCATACATTGATCTAAGTCCTTCCCTCGCTCCTTATGTAAGCCGATTTATGTAAAATACCGATGTTCCGTTCCACAATTGGAACCTCATATTAACTGGTTTACGGATGGTCTTTTCCCTATATATATATATATATATATATAAAGTATGGCCAAAGTAAGTGTAATCGAATTCAACTCCAATTATCTATCATTTTAGAGATGCTTTGTTATTTTGTAAATATAATTTACGAAATGTTGCTTGTATAGAGTGAAGTAAAAACCAGGGTATGGCAAAATAACGGATTGCATTTTAAAGCTTACATGCATTAGGAAATGCATTAGAGATTTTGAAACGAAAGGATTAGTTTATTTAATATATATTGACCAAAATCGAAGAACAGGAAGTACCTCCTCAAGGGCAAATGTAGCCATGATTGCAAGAATTTCAAATTCGTTTTTTATGTACATCCAAAATTACACTAGATATTAAAGTTTTAGATAGTCCTTTTTGAGGTACTTTCCATAAAATGACTTTTTCAAAACATAACTTTTTGGTCTGTTAAGAAGACACTTCCCGATATTCGATTTCATTCAAACCTTCACGAGATGATCTCTATGCAATAAGGTGAATCCTTGGGGAGCCCGACTTTCAAGTAAAAAAAATAATATATATATATATAGCTCCTAAAGATAGCTCCTAGAGAGTATCACTACCGGCTGATACCGATTAAATTCCGGTGAGGTGGGTTCATTCTAGGAGCTAAACAACAATATATATATATATATATATATATATATATATATATATATATATATATATATATATATATATATATATATATATATATATATATATATATATATATATATATATATATATATATATGTATATATATGAGTGTGTGTGTGTATTAGTTCTAAATAGATAGAAGAACCCTCAATATCATCAATCAATAATTTTTGACGGGCAAATTATTTTATATCTACAATTAATATTATCCCAGGTGCAGTCCCTAGTACAGTCCTCACAAATCATTTTCTTCACATGAAAAAATGCAGCCATTAGGTTGTAAAGCAAAAAAAAATGAATCAATAATAAATATCGAATATTAAAAAATATTTGATTTATTTATGTACGGTTCTTAAAAACAGAGTATATAAATCTCTGAAAGTAATATTTGATTTGAAATATGTAGCTGGAATTATTGATGTAAGACAGGAACAATAATAAAACTAAATTATGTAACATCAGTCATCTTGTCATAATGTTGATGTGTTTCTTTACATGCATATCTAAATAAAAATGTGTTTTAAAATCCTTAAGTGTGTTTTTAAACTCTAATAATAATGTAAAATTAATTCATGCCTTTGTTGGCCTTTTACCTTTTTAAAAACATAAAATAACATTTACTTTTGATTAATACCTTATTTTGAATATTAGTTCATTGCAGGTTCTTTTAATAAGCTTCTAGGTCGATATAAAGAAATATTTCCTTCTCTCTTTAAGCATGAACTTGATACAAAAAATAATATCGTTATTTATTTGTCACTTAACATTGCATGATAAATATGAATAGTGTTCGTAGATTACAATAAGGGACCTCTCTACCCTCATTGCTATCAAGGGCTTGAAATCAAGAAGAGGAATGTTTAAAAAATAACAAGTCATGGCAGTCATTTCATGCAAATAAAAAACGTTCTGCAACTTTATTTTTGATACTTATAATACATTTAGTCGAATGGTAGACGTTTCCAAGCAAATAACGGTTAAAATTTTGATGAATAGACAAATAAAATATTTACACATAAGGTTATTACTTAAGTTTATGCTTGAATATATATATATATATATATTTCAAGCATAACTTAAACTATATATATATATAGTTATACTAATATTACGCTTCTTAAATGTTCAAGTAATCTAACAAATCTAAGTGATCCATGAATGTATAAATTATTGGTGTAATTATTTTAAATTATAAATTAATTACAACTAACATATTTTATACGCATTTCATTTCTTTCTTACAGTTATACGGAATTTTGAAAACAAATAAACTAGAGGACTCAGAGAGTGCAAACCTCCGCCGATCCCACCAAATGAATCACTTGGTCTTTTTGTCATTTGCCAATAGATGTCGCTGTGCTGTGTTCTCCTCTTGAGAGCACAGCACAGCGACATCTATTGGCAGAGTAGGCTAACTTGAAATATTTATTAGTATTTAGCTCATTTTGCATCTTAAATAAGCACTCAGAGATGCCAAAATTGAATCACTTGTTCCTTTTGGCATTTCCAACAACTCCACAAAGTTTCATCAGAATCCGTTCCGCACTTTTTGAGTTATCCTGCTGACAAACAAACAACAACAAACCAACGC
Organism: Caligus rogercresseyi; assembly: GCA_013387185.1. NCBI lineage: Eukaryota > Metazoa > Arthropoda > Copepoda > Siphonostomatoida > Caligidae > Caligus > Caligus rogercresseyi. Next base: position 8,387,405 of record CP045890.1, on the reverse strand, counting down.
CAGTGAAAACAATACCTCCTTCGGCGGAGGTAATCAACCTATCGCTAAATGAAATAAGGTATTAACCCTTCTTTAATATTTGAGTAATGGCTCTTATACCTTGATGTGTGGTCGTGTTCTCTACATTTATGGATGTATCTTCTTTGTACAACGATTGTAAACATTTGTTGACATATATAATATTTTGTAAGTCATTTAATCATAGCTTAAGATAATTAACAAATAAACATTTTCTTCAATCTCTTACATGAATATAAATAATATATCGGACGTTGATTTTAAAATAAGATTTTTTGATTATTTTCAGTTATCAGTCCATAGCTAAGAAAATGTTTTGTCAAGGCTTCTTAACAATTTATCATCTTGGTAATAGTACCTCCGAGTAAGAAATTAGATTAACTAGAAATTATCTAGACAAATTGAACATAAAAAGATAGTAAAACCAAATTAATGTCATAAAGCAAAAATTTATAAAATGAAAGTATATGTGCAAAAATATCTTGCCTAAACAATATTTTCTCGCTCCCCCCCTAGTTTTGTGCAGTTCTTAAGTCTAAGTACGTGTAAGTATTTCTTGTACGGATAGTTAAGTCCCTGACCTGCTCGGTACAGATTTGTCGCCAATTGCTTGGTCCTTGGAGATCTTGAAAAACTTCTGTTTACTTTTTGGCATGCTTTAGTACATGCTAAAGGCGATTTTTAAAATTTAAAATTTTCTTTTTCTTTATCAAATATTTGTTTATCACTTAATGTAGAATGTTTTTATGCCCCAAAAGCATATACACATTTTCAATTCCTTCTAAAAGGCAGAAGTAAGAAGTATATAGAATGATATAACTTCCAAATATATTATGTAATATGCGACAAATATTGACCATCAAAGATATCTAGTACATTTTTCGCTGCCTAGCTGATTTATTCTCGTGCAGTCCTATCTCCAAGTATTAGCTCCTAGCAGTGCTTCATCAAGCTATTTCTCAGTTTTGAAAAGTTGATTTTAGGTTTACAGATCCTTTCAGTTTTTTGTCCTTGTACTGAGCATTGGTTTCTTTGGAATGAAATGTCAATGACATCAAAGTTTATATAATTTCTTAAGTTGTAAGTATTGGAAGGTTCAATTTTCGTTAGAAAGTATTGAAACCACCTACTCATCGACACTCTTTTTATTTTATTTAATACATATTTTTAAAATAATGCATGTGCATAAATTAAACAAGTGTTTTAAAACAAATTTATATTTTGACAGTTGTTTGAAAATAATATCTCTAAGACAGTTCTCTTTCTATAGTATATTATTGGAATCCTGGTAATTTGAGGAGTTTGAAAAGAGATACTCTCGGAGAATACATTTCTGAAGAAGTAATTGATTTCCCTTAGATTTTAAGTGGTAGAGTGGTTTTTCATATAACCCTCCATAAGATTCCTTTTAATGCATTAAAGTTATAAGATTAATATGTTCTACTATATAGACAATCCTTATGATATGGGAATATGGAAAATGACAATTTCTTAATACTTTTCAACGAATAAAATCCCACTGACGCTAACTTATTTGAATCGAGAACCATTTTGATCTTAACTCAGTTTGCTTTAGAGATTAATTAAAAGTGGTTACGTGGAGATTTTTGTTTGCTTCAGTCGTCTTTTATGTGTCTTATTTAAATGTATTTAGGATAAATTGAGAAAATAGGAATTAATCGAGCTTAAAAAGTAACTTAGTGACTATTTGCATTGTATTTGCACTATATTTATTCGTTTCATTAAAAATATTCTTCGAATTATTAAAAAGGTTATAAATTTGCATAATAACATGAATTATGAATTTATGAAAATTATTTCAGCATGTATTATATTTTTGGTTTTAACCAAAATTAAATTATAAAAGGCTGATTTTTCTCTTATATACAAACCATGAAGTTTTGAATCATTCCTATTATTGTAAAAACCTATATATCATATAAATTATGGTAATATCTTAAGCCTTAAGGATTATTTGATTACAAATACATACTTACTCTTAGACCAGAGTTTAGTCATAAATATCATATTGCATATTTTGTACAACGCATCTACCAAAAATAAAAAAAGTTTTATAAAACTATATCTATATATCCAAGAAAGGAATTAATCTCTGGAAAAAAATGCTGGATAGTTGGAATAATGTAGTACATATTTATTTTTTTAGAGTATGTGTTTTATAGGCAAAATAAGATAAAAAACGAAAATAGACTTTACCTTTTATTTTCTTCATCTTATACGCCGCCATACAGCAGCCTCATTTGTCTTTTTCAAGTTTTTACGAGCCAACTAAAAAAATATATAGATATACACAGTTAAGTCTAACAAATGGAGACACACACAAAAAAAAGAACTATGAAGTCTTGATCAACATCTACCTAAAAGCAATTCCATTCTCAATAAGGGAAAAACAAAATATTATATATCTCTCTACACATGAATCATCAACTCCCCCCCCCCCCTCCCATTGACAAAAGGGGGGTTGATTCGAATGGATTGAGGAGGAGGATATGACATGATATGAGCTGTTGAGATTGATAAAAATATCACCCTTATCGGATGTTATAAAATAATATATACTTTCATCAGGTAGAGGGGACGAAGGGATTGTCTCAGTTGATTTCCTTTGATTATAACAGATACGGGACTTATAACCTATACATATATATATATATATATATATATATATATATATATATATATATATATATATATATATATAGTATATATATATATATATATATATAATAACAATTCTTTACGTATATAGATAACAAAAAAGGAAGAATAAGTAGGTCTACAATGTTTACCAGCCCCTTGTGTCATAATCTATAAAAGTGTATTTTCCAATCTAGACATGATAATACCAATGAGTCGAATACATTAAGTCTCTTTTGACATTTGAAGCTGGGGGATCCAATAAAAAAGTTCTGTAGTTTTGAAGCTCTCAACCAAAATGGTAAGACATGCTGGGGATCAAGATTCTAATGTACGAGTTGTATCACAAGGAAAAACACGATCCAGGAACCACCATGGAGTTAAAAAAGATCCTAAGGCAACAGTCTATTCCTTCCCAACCGTACCAATGAGAGCAGATTGGCTTTTACAAAGGTCTAGGACCGTTTTGTAAGTTTTCTTGTTTAAATGGATTCAAAGACATTTAGAAGGGGGTCTGTGGTCTGAAACATTTGTATAGCGAGTAAGTGGGTCATCCCTTTGAAAGATGATACAGGCAATGGGCCTCATAAATACTTATAACTAGCAGTCAAGATTACCTTATTTTAAAGTGGAAATAAGGAGGTACATATTGATGGGTCAAATGAAGCGTTGATGAGGATGAAGTGTCAGGAACCCGTCAAGGGGAACCCAAGACATGATTTCTTAACTAAAACTTCAATAAAAAAGAAAATATAGTCCATCGGGGATATTTTAGAAAGTGAAAATAATTTACAACTAATAAACTTTTAGAAAGAAAACGAACTTTAAGAATAGTCGATATTAAAGGGCGAGAAATAGGTTCGAAAATTTGTTTTTTTCATTTAATTTTTTCATTTTTTTAGACAAATCTTTGAAATATAATAATCGAAACGGAGTGTGGAAAAACATTTTATTAATCAAATAATGAGAAGAAAATAAGGGTACGACCTAGAGGCACCTGTGAAGGAGATTCTAAAATGTACATAGTCTAGTTTCTTAAGTTACACCCTATATAGATTTAAGTACAAAGTAGTTATCTTTACACTGGGAAGCATCTACGGAAGGACAACGGATGAAAGACATTGCTTTTTCTGTAGGAGCTACATGGAGACGCCAAAGCATTTTATTTTAGAGTGCACACAAGATATCGAAAAATTAGACTATCTTAGGTTAACTGTTAATGAATTTTTAAATCTACAACTTCTTTGGACAGATGTAGTTTACTTCTATGTTGGACACCATCAAGACACCAATAATTTTAGATCTAACAAAACACAATTGTACATTTATAAATTACGTACCGAAAAAATACCAATATCTCATAATTTTCATAGGATTGTGGATATTATGGTTTAAAAAAGTCTATTTAAACAAATAATTGTATAATTTTAATATTTTGTTAACTAATGATTATCTCCTTTAATATGTGTTATGTTAGTTGTGTTTAACATAAGTGAATAAAGATACGGCGTAAAAAAGGACTTTATTTTTATTAGGGATATGATATGTAACGTTTAAAAAAAAGGTTGGTTGTCACTTAAAAGTTATAAAATGTATTCCTGTTGACAGACATCCATACATATAACTTCAATTCTTTCACCCTAAGAGTAAATAAAACTTTGCTTGTTTACCTATTTTTTAAGGAAACATAGTTAATCTATATGAATCTACAAATAATGCTTTCCGTCTATTATTATCAAACGGTGACAATTATAAATATCCTATACATGAAAAAGTTCCCATTCACACGGTTTGAGAAAAAAGGAATTTAAAGCATTAATTAAGTGATTTTATTCTTATATGAAATGCAACTGGGGTAACGCCGTTGCACAAGAGTGATACAAAAAAAAAGTTATGAGAAACAATATATATCGATCATTTTACTAATTAAAGTTCTACGTCCACATACTTTATGTTATATCATGGTAGTTTTGGTCAGATGATTAATAGCCATTTCATAATTAAATGCATATTAAATAATGATAAATAGAAAGTTTATCAGCGAAATAAAAATATATATCATGTAGGCAAGTATGTACATAGAAGCAATATCTGCATCCTCCTTAATTGGTATGGCACGCAAGTATACATCATAAGTCCATAAACATGAATTCTGCATTATCCCTCGCTCTCATGTATCACGCAAGAGAAATAACTCCTGCATTGAGAATAAATCTATTGTTTTTTCAAATATTATTATGTATCAATTCTTGGCATGTTGGGAAGTAAATCATTTTCCACTTCTAAAATAAGTCTGTTAAAGCATTTATAGGCTGTAACCCATTTTAGGCGGTTACAAATCTATAGCAGAGCCTTTGAATTCATTGTGGACCACAATAAGGTCATCACGCGCTCGTAATCCAGTGCAATAACCGTTAAACTAAGAATATTTTGTTCATGTAATTTGCATCTCTTTTTTAACAAATTCTTAAGAAAGTAGTACTTTATACTTATACCTATTTGGTTCAGTGAAACTTGCTCTTGGTAAGGTTAATTAATCATTTCGATCTTTAGTGTTATGTCAGCTTAAAGATGAAACACAGGGAGTCCCATAAAGAGTAACAAAAGAAGTATTTTAAAATACTTTGACCAACTTGAACCAAAAGGTGGAAATGGTTTTAATATTTTTTTGAATTTTTTTATCGGTTTCCTCATATAATTGATTCAAAAGTCCATTCTATTGAGTTAAGGTAAAATGGGCTTTGACAGGGCACCTAATAAAGTCAGATTTTAACCTTTAGATGTTCATCCTCAATAACTCTTTAAAGTAATATTTTTGAAAAAAAAAGTTCACTGATCAATGGCAGTTTGATGGTGTTGAAATTAATAAGCTTAAAGTAATTTTTTAAACGGGAAAATAACTTTGATCATGAATATTCAATGTATCCGTGACGGATAGATAAAATTGAGTCCTCATATTTTTAGCTATACTTTGGAATAAATCATTAAGATTACAACAATAGAAAAAAATAATATCACAGGCTAATTTCTTACCAAACTAATATGAAAAATAAGTAAGTAAAAATTTAATCATATTTAGATTTTTTAAAGTGGATCGACAAATACCGATTCACTAGTCATAGTAATATTTTGTAACTTTTATTTTATTCGTAGAAACAATAAAAATACAAATCAAAGCCTTCAAACTCTCGGAAAGTATAAATTTGACACCCGTGTACATTAAAACAGCGTATAACCCCTCAGAAATAGATTAAATTCCTTAATTACAGCACCTAAAGTTAACCTTGATTCTCATTCACATAAATATTTTCTAATGTTACACCAGAAGTATATCAAGATATTATGATTACTTTTTGAAGACTTGTATATGTCATAGGCCGTTTATGTTCCTCGGAAGCAATAAATCTTATTTAGGCCCTTTTTTCTTCTTTTAGGAGAGCCAGGATTGTCATAAAGAAAGATATATATATATATATTTTTGTCGTTAAAATATTTAGAAAGAAAGATAGACGAGTCAACGAGAAGGAGTCCTATATATAGAAAAATTTAAACCATATGGGCTAAAAATACTTGATAAAATACTGGGTATCTCAATGAAACGCAAAATGAAATGAAAAGCAAAAATATGTATATACAGGGTGGGGCAAACTAATTTCCTTTTTTTCCAAAGCAATAAAACAAGCTGTGTAATTCAGAAATGTTTATTTTTGTTTCATAATGAAAGCAGATCTTTAAAGTTTTATTTTACATAGTTTTAAAAATCACACCACTTAGTTGACATCCTCCAGAATCGATACACTGAACTTTTTTTGGTACTTTCCATTACCCTTGCCAGCGTATCGGCGGGTATATTGGTTATTTCCTCTCTGATAATGGCCTTCAAATCTGCCAGGTTTGTTGGGCGGCTTTTGATGTAACTTTTGGGATTGGTATCAGACCAGTAGCGCATGTTTTGTCTGTTGACGCTTTCTGATAAATGAAAATGAGCTTCATCACTAAAGTAAGCAATGGCATCTTCAGCAATGTTTTCGAGAAGAGCTTCACATGCATTCCTCCGAGCAGTGAAATCAGCAACAGAAAGTTCCTGAACAATTGTTATCTTTGTATGGGTGGAAGTTAAGATCTTCATGGAGAATTCGCCTCACTGAGCGAGCTGATAGTGCAAGAGCGGATGCATGTTTGTGGGCAGAACGTTGTGGAGATTGCAAATTGAAGTCCTCACAGCCTCGATGTTTTCAGGTGTTCTGACGCGCCTAGCTATACGAATTCTTTGTTGTGTTGTACTCCCGTTTCTCTGAACGTTTTGACCCATGCAATGATTGACTTCCGGTCCGGAACAGGGCCTCTAGGTGCAACATTAAAATGAGTGCGAAAAGAGCGCTGGTTGCAATCACAGACTGATGGTTGAAAAATACGCCTCCACGGCAAACGCACGCTCCTCTCTGCTCCAACGCATGATAGTGACTGACTGTATTTCCAAGAAAACTTTACGCCTGCCTCTTTGAAATGAGCCCACGCTCACTTCTCCACAATCAACTACACACCAAATGCCACAAATTTTAAAAAGGAAGTTAGTTTGCCCCACCCTATATATATATATATATATATATATATAGTATATATATATATATATATAGTTACCTCCGCCGAAGGAGGTATTGTTTTTACTGGCGTTGGTTGGTTGGTTTGTCAGCAAGATAACTCAAAAAGTACGGAACGGATTCGGATGAAACTTTGTGGAGTTGTTGGAAATGTCCTAAAAAACAAGTGATAAATTTTGGCATCTCTGAGTGCAGAATTAAGATGCAAACGAGCTAAATACTAATAATATTTCAAGTTAGCCTACTCTGCCAATAGATGTCACTGTGCTGTGAAATCGGGTGCCGGGAGCGTCTTCCTCTCGGAATTTACGTCAAGGGGAACCCTCTCCCGTCCCTCTACGCCGCCCAGTCGTGAAAAATCCGCCTCTGAAGGCTCATAAGGACCCCGTGACGGCGGAGGTTTGCACTCTCTGAGTGTATATATGCCTCTAGTTTAACGATTGGTTTTTAATATTCTAATGATCTCACTACTTTCAATGGTATTAAAAACAAGAGATAAGATGGCAACACGTTTTGTGACTTAAAGCTATATAAACCTCACATCCAACAATCACAGGAATTCGTTATGTTTTATTATATTTTTAAATTATGGAGTCTCCTTGACAAGGAAAACTACAAAAACGTTCACCAAATCACTGGAAGGTATATGGATTAAGAGTGTGGAATAAAGAAGTATATTTTTTATGTGATTATATAAAAATGATAGCTATTTACACTAAAGTTTGAACTGATGTCATGTTTTTTGCATATATATGTGGGTCAAATAACTATACTTACAAATACTTTTCAACATCATTTCAATAGGTTGGTGTGTCAACTTTGTATCATGTACTTTTTATGTTCTTAGGAAGACCAGGGAAGGATTAAAGTTTATTATTATTATTATTATCTTAAGTAAAATGTGAACAAGGCCTTGGATAACTTTGTGCGTAAACATTATGTAAATAAGTATGATTAGTTGGAGGAAATAAATCATCATCTTGTTACACCTGAGACGAAAAAACTACCAATTTGCTTTCATTTTGCATACTTATGATTCATATTTTTTCCCTTCTTTTCGTAAATAGACTGACATTTTTATAGATATAAAAATGTCTTCACAAACAAAATTATACTTTTTTGGTATTATGTAACTTTGAATATAGTTTTAATATAATTTCGAATTTTTTTAAACCGAATTCATTACAATTTGATAATGAAGATGAAAATTCCATATTAATTGTGAAAGGTATTCTAATATGTTTTTTCATCAATAAGCCGCTTTGACGTAAAAGTAAACATTTTCTTCAAGGAGTTAAAAATATGATTGGATTTTATAAAACAAACGATAAGAATTTTGTGTTGTCGTTCGTTTAAAAAAGTCATACAGTAACTTGCAGGTTTGTACTTATTCAAAATATTTTCATGAATTTCTAGCCCTGGAGTAATACAAAAAATATTTTCCGTTGACCAGTAGTGTTTGTTCTTTTGTTATAATTGAAATATTGTATTTTTAATCATATGAGCAGGCTTAATCTGAGGACCCCTATCATTTCTTTTCCTGGCCATATCTCACATCCAATCTGAGCAAAACCTAATTTGTTAGCTACACGTACAACCTTCGAAAAAATTACGCGGGGTTTGGCGTGGATTTTAAGGGTACTCGCCATATAATCGATCTTTACGCTGGTGATGTCACGCTAACTATTCAAGCAAACTCAGAGGCACAGATTATCAAAAGAGTACAATTGTATTAAATACTTCAAAGTTTGAAAAAATATAATGTCTATCCTTAACTTGAATATAACTACCATTCTGCCTCTAGGCTATGGAATCCAGTAAATGGTACTAATATCAACTCCTGTAAGGTCAGTTCATCAATTGAGGTCTTAGGAATAGTCTGGTGCCGGGATGCATTCATGAAACAAAACTGGTCCGAAGTCAATAATACTATATAGCAAAAAGCACAAATGTGGAGGAACTTCCGTCTTCAAAAAGAATAGACATGTATAACACAAAGGTTATTCCAATTTTAATAAACAAAGCTTCTTCATCTCCTGGGATAGCAGAGAAGGTAATTCTTCATGAAGCAAAGTGGTTGAGCGCTATGTTCCATCAAAGATATTTGTCAACAATAAAAGAAAACAAAACCATCTCGGTGGTGGTATTGTTCAGCTAGCAACTGTTGTTCCTAAGATATATACTAAAATGTTTGTCAATATTGCCTCCATGCCATCCTTTGAGTGGAGAAGATGTGTCACTCACACAGATTTATACTCGTGGCTCCTTTTTGGCACTGAGCTTACAAATAATATAACCTCTGGCATCTCTGTAGTGTGGGGATGTGCACACAGAATTATTTGGAAAATATTCCTCAGTTCGATAATTCTTCGACTGTGGATATAATTAGGCAGAATTATGCGAAGAAATATTTTTTCAGGAACTTGAGAAGTCCAGAGGACCTTGAGGAATCGCCATTAGAAAGGGAACTCTTACTCTTCATGACCTTGGCCAAGATGGCTCTTCCAAGGATGGTAGATTTTTGTATCCCTGCATAGATCCGCGCTCAAATATCATGTGCTGAAACCCTGGTATTGAAATTGAATGGCCAGATTTTTGGGTTCGAGGGAGAGTAAAGATATCCGTCGTGAATTTCTCAGGCTTCTTGACCTTCCGGGTTCATGGGAAAAGCGGATAAAAGATTCCCTAGAAGAAATAATTGATGGAAACCATTTCACGGCGCAATTATTGATTTCGGCCAATATTATTCGTTTTTATCGCCCATGTAAAGATTGTGGCACTATTTATAACTCGATTTTACACACTTTCGGTGAGTGTCGTTCAGTTAATATTATAAAACGCTTTGTTAAACTTAATGTGAGAGGTCTGGACAAAGAAGAAGCGGATAGATATTTGAAGGCGTCCGTTCTATTTGGAATCCGTGGCGGCAAATACTGTCCTCTCGAACCAAGGCAATAAATAATGCACTTCTTCTGGGTGCAAAATCGCTGGTTGCAAAAAGGTTAGCGGATTACCAGCCTCTTCAGCCTTCAAATTTGAAGGCAATATTCCTGGCAGCTGCGGCGAGATATGGTTCCCTTGACCTTAGGATCCCATCTACAGAAGGATGATTCTTGGACTTATGGAGCCCAAGAAATCCGATATTTCCTTCCCATTCTCCTATCTACAAGGACATCTTCAAAAAACTTTTAAAAAAATTCAAGGATTTTAAATAATTAATGTTTTAATACGTTTATTGGATTTTTTTAATGTTTTATCAGTTTTAATTATAGTTTTTTTTAAATATTGTGTGTTCATTTGTGATGCTTAAATTTTAAACTAAAATGTTTATTCATGATTTAATTCGCATTAGCATCACTTTATAAATTTCCTTTGTTATATATATTTATATGAACTGTGTCAATAAAAAAATTGAACACTGAACGTTTTGCTAAAAAAGTAATGAACGCTGAACGGTACCCAAGCCTGCTCATGACATGACTGATTATAAATATATGTATTACCTATTTATATTATTCAGCACACTTAGTAACATTTGTAAGGTCAGCTATAATCTTATAATTGTTTCATTGCAAAAATACTGTCATAATTCATTTAAAAAATATATAACAGATTATTAGAGGATTTTTTGTTCTAGTATATATGGGAGTATAACAATATTTAAAATTTCTAATTTACAAAGAGATGACATATAAAAGTAAAGGTATAAAAATGTGACGCCGTCATAACTAAAGTTCACTACATATTATATAAAATGCGAACAGTTAAAAACGACGACGTTTCTTGTATCATCCCAATCGCCTCTTTATATTCAAAAAAATATTAGAGATATAATTTTTTATTGATATGTTTGTTTTCAAATTATTGTAATGTTTTATTATGTTTTCGTTTAAATGATTGTTATTTATTGATCGTTTTTCACTAAATATGTGCACAACCTTTTTGTATATCGTTGGTTGATCTATCGAAATATATGCCCACTGGGCCAAGAAAAAAAAAAGTATAAAAATATGGCATAAAAGTGTGTCTTATAAATCTAATTTAGTAAAATAACAATTATAATTAAGTTATCTAAAGTTATACTTTAGAAAAAGTAACATTTCAATGGACTAACGAATATACATATATGAGCACTATTATTCTGAAATGTTGCATTAAATCATCTGTGTTGCCGTACATATATCGATATATATATTTATGTGGATATATATATATATATTTACTTTAGTTAATTCATAAGATATTCCATTTGTATATTGAATAACTATATGAAATGTCGAAAACCACATTTTTCACGAATAAACTATCACCTATACATACAATCCATTAGCTCTGATACCTTTACTTAAGCCGATAGACAAAATACTCAATGCACTTATTTTCATGTGTAGTTTTGTCCTAGCATAAAAGAAAAATCGATCATATTTTGTCTCTTAAAAGCATAATGCACCTGAGCACTAATGTGAGACAAAATATGCTTGTACCAACTTAATGGCATTAGTACACTCAACCAACCCGAAAGAGTCCCACCCCTAAATAATAATAATACTTTGGACATGAACATATTTAATCCACGATTTTAGATGAAGGTATATAATGTGCATTTAATTACATTAACTCAATTACTCATCGTGAAATCATTAAAAACTTTACTTCCAGTCACTTTTCGGAAATGTTTTTTTTTGTAAAAGGGACTGTTTTTTTTATACACAAAGTCAAGAGTATTTTCGAAAACAACGACAAAAAAATAGGAAAAAGTATTTTATTACTAAGTGCTTTATTAAATATTCTAAGCAGCGAGTTTTGCCTCTGTGAAATATCTTGTAGGTACTGACTATTTGAATTTATAGTTAGTGTTTCTCACACTTGATTCTTGATTTCTTTTCTATATTAAGGATGACAAGAATAGGAGATGTCCGAGTTTACAATAGTGCATAATGGGATTAAAATTATGGCATTGCAATAAAACTTTCTAATTTGAAGAGTTCTTCTTTACCATCAATTAATAAAAGACATAACATTGCAATAATGTACATATAATATTATTTTGAATAAAACTTTTGATTGCTATTATGATGTATAAATTTACGTATGACTATCTCAAATACGTATGATGTTATTGTTTAGATCTTGTCATCAGTTATGAAAACGAGAAGGATCTCAGTCCTTACATTGAATAGTTAATCAAAAGCCAGACTATATCAAATAAACATTGATCTTAGAGAAACTTATACGATTATGTGTTTCATCTCTGAAACCACGGTTTATATACATATTTCAATGATTAGAATAAAACTTATGTGCAAGATGTAACATAAATATAGGGTAGAAAAATCGAAAATAGAAACTGACCAATTTTAATGAAATAATGATCATGAAGATACTAATAAGAAAAGGCTCTATAGATCATTTCCTTTTTTGCCTTTCTTTGTCGTTAATTGCAGCATGAATGGTAATATTTATAATTGTACATTATATACTAAGATGAAATCCCAAAGCAATTAATACAAAATGGAATTTGTGTCAAATATTTTCTGAATGCATCCATGGAATCGTTCCCCATTTTGGGAAATTAATGGAGATTCACGGAAAACTCCCGAAAAACCTTACTAAAGGACGGATCACCTTATTCCCCAAAAAAGGTTCTACGACTGATTTGAACAACTGGCGCCCTATTATTGTTCTCAACGAGAGCAATATGATTTTTTTTTCGGTGTTCTTGTCTCTAGAACATAGACAATTTTTAATTTAAAAAATGGAAAGAGCAAAACGGATTCCTAAAGGGAAGGAAATTTCGGGTGTTTCAAGGAGCATAGGAACTGCCTTCGAACTTTAATCAAAAAGAAATACGTTTGGAGTCGTCATCGCCGTCGATTTTAGCAATGCCTTTGACACAATAGAGCATTGGCATTTTTTTTAGAGGAATAAAAAAAATTTCCTAAAATATAATTTAACCCTATAAGAGCCCTGCTGTACTTATGAGAGTATGTATTTATGAGAGAAAGAAAGCGACCCTATAATCTTACAGAAAATTTGTCGTCAAGGCTGCCCTTTAGTCCCACTCTTATTTATTACCGAGCTTATTGAACTGAGTGGATCAATCATGAATAAGTACGGACGATTTGGTGTGGACTTTGGGTCAACTAGGCACATAATTGATTTATATGCTTACGATGTAACTCTAATGATTGAAGCGAACTCTAAAGTACAATTAGTCAGGAGAATTGAAGTAATCTTGGGTCACTTCAAGAAATTTGAAAAGCGGTCTGGGCTGAAGGTAAATCATCAAAAACTTATATTCTTCCCCATGGCAAGTGGAACATGGCAAGTCAATAATGACTTGTTCATCACGGGTGGCTCTGTTAAACAAAGTGTGTAAATCTTAGGACTTACTGGAGAAGGAATGGGTGCATCAAAATCGAATTAGTTGAATGTAAAAAATCTTACCAGTCGATCGATCTCACTCTGGAGAAATAATAACCTCCAAAAGAGGATCGATCTCTAAAACTACATAATTGTCCCCGCCATTATTTTCAAAGCAATTTATATACCTTGGTTAGCAGAGCTAGCGATAAAGGAAGAAAAAATTTGGCTGAACAAGTTAATCTGAAGGCCCAAGATCACACATAGGAGGAGGTCTAAGCTTAATGTCCTAAAGTGTACCTAAGATTTTTCAAAAGTTTTATTTGATAACACATCTGCATGATGAATGGCGTTCACTTTTTACAACAAGCCCAGCTTTTATTTGGTTAATGTTAGGAACAGATTTTATCAATGACAAGCTACAAAATTAAGCTACTAATTTGGCAGGGTACCCTTTTTTAATCAAAATTCTGCAATGTTCGGCAAAACTGTAAGAATATTTTTTTTTTTTGTTAACCGTCTTGCACAAAGAGCTGGAGTGGATTGCTCTATCTCGAGGGATTATTCAATCCACGATATTCATCGAGAGTCAGAGTTTGTTTCTATAAATGTCAGGGGGATACGTGAAAAAAATGTACCTCCTTTTCTTTATTTGGCTTAAATCAAACCATAAAGTCCTCAAAAATCGTGTGCCTTTGACATGTCTCTTCTAGGTTGCCAAAGTTATATTTCTCAACAACTAGGTTGTGCCGATTTTATATCTAAGTATGACATCAAAACTATTGTGATCTCCAGCTAGGTACTCAGTCTTATCTATTAAGATCTCTGATGTAAATTGTTCCTGGGTGTATACAGGCGATTTAGTCAGATTTTAACCGTCCTCCTCAAAGCAATATCAAGTTTTCTTCAAAAACTTAATTAAGGTAATCAAAAATCAAGAAATTGTTTAACTAAATTTATAATTTATCCCTTCTGTGGAAGTGGTTTATACTTGGAATTTACGAATTTTATAGTACCATTTCATTATACATGTTTTTGCTACATTTATTAGAATTGAACTTTTTTTATAATTATTGTTGTTGTCGAATGTATTGTGTTTTGTTTTCATATTGATGAATAACTTTAGTAATAGGGGAACTACTTTAAACTACAATGTTTATTATACAATAAATATGTGTAATTCTCTAAATAAATAAATTTATATATATAAACACCAAATATTAAAAAATAATTTTTTCGATAAACTTCTCAACAATATAATTTCAAAATATGACCATAAAAATATGCATTCTTGTCAAACAAAATAATTGAACATTTCTAAAAAAATACAATATATCAAAGCGCCAATAACGCAAAGAAGCGTACTATATAATCAATGATTCATATCGATTTGTTGGGTGGTCTTAAATCGAATAAATATGTTCAAATTATTTCTTTTTTTAAATAATATCTCATTTTGGTCAAAATTTTAAAGTCTAGGTAATAATCACATCTTATTTTTAGTAATATATTCTCAACTAAAAGTTATTAAAGTATACCGATGATTCAGAGAAAATAGGGAAAGTTATATTCTTTAAAATCAAAGGGACTTTTAAAACTTATCACAAAATATTTAGGTATATCGAATAAAGTTACTTATAAATATAAATATTGTATTACTTATTGTATATTTTTTTCTGCAGAGGAAGAGATTTAATTCTATTAAAATTAATAATCTCTTCTTTTTTTAAATTAATAATCTCTTTTTTGTTTATTTTAATTTTATGTATCATTAAATAACTAGAGGCATGTATACACTCAGAGAGTGCAAACCTCCGCCGATCCCCACCAATGAATCACTTAACAGAATGACAATCCAATCATATATGTCTACATAAGTAGGTGTGTTTGTGAATAATGAGTGAGGAGAGAGCCATCCTAAACCACATCCATTGACGTCATACTAGTTATTCGTCAATTCAGAAAGTCACTGGATGTTTAAACTCTTTCTTTTCTCCATCATGCTCTTATATTAGCGTTATATTTATTTAATATTAATATTAAGAGGAAGACGGAAGAGAAAGAAGTTTAAGCACCCAGTAACGTAGTCCTTAGCTGATAAATGAACAATATTACGTCAATCAATATTTTTTAATCGTTTGTTCTTTCCTACTCCCTGAATAGGACCCCATTTCATTATTAATATTTTTAGTATTTAGCTCATTTTGCATCTTAATTCTGCACCCAGAGATGCCACAAATTTAATCACTTGTTTCTTTTGGCATTTCAACAACTCCACAAAGTTTTATCCGAATCCGTTCCGTACTTTTTGAGTTATCCTGCTGACAAACAAACCAACAAACTAACAAACCAACAAACCAACGCCAGTGAAAACAATAATAAAGGATTTTTTTTTTCCAATTGCGAACAAGAAGATATTTTTGCCTCCTATTCGAGTTCCACATAATTAAAAAGTAAATAAAAATAATAACTAGAGGCATATATACACTCAGAGAGTGCAAACCTCCGCCGTCACGGGGTCCTTATCAGCCTTCCGAGGCGGATTTTCACGGCTGGGGCGGCGTAGAGGGACAGGGGAGGTTCCCCTCGACGGAAATTCCGAGAGAAGACGCTCCCGGCACCCGATTCACAGCACACGCGACATCTATTG
>CP045890.1:8351335-8371015 GCA_013387185.1 Caligus rogercresseyi | reverse complement strand
GTCTGGTAGTAAATTAGATTTCCTTTAAATTAATCATTTTTATTGAAGTCTGTAACGTCCACCATTTCGAAGAAATTTGCGGAAAACTATATTTTACTAAATTTTTAAAACTTTGACCTCGTTGCGCGACCTCGTACTGTTGACCGATTTGTTCAAACTTTGTGTGTCGTCTTCTTTTATCATCAAGAAACAGAAAATCTACAATGTTGCTAACATTTCAAACATTTGAAAAAGAAGAACAGCCCTCATAATATATTTAAATATATATATATGAGCAAATAATATCGGAACTTCTCTTCAAAACGAATGTATATATGATATATATATAGATATATATTATATATAGAAAATAAGATCATATGGAACTTTCTCTTCAAACGAATGATATTATTTGCAAATAGAAATAGATAATGTTTCAGTTGTTGGTAGCAATGACAATTGAATAAAATAAATTGAATATGCTATTGGAAGGTATTACTTGAAGGAGTTGAATAATAAAAAATACATACAGCACTTAGTCGCAATTTCATGTTTTACCTTTAAATTTTTTGAAATTGAAAAGCTTTATTTCTTCTTTCAAATATTGTAGACGTAAAGTAATAATGTTCCAGAGTAGTTCCAATATTGATTTCTGAATACTTTAGATATACACACAAACACGGAGAGTAATATGTTTTTGAATCAGAAAACATTATTATAATTTTTTTCTTGTATTTTCAGTTCTTATTAAAAGTCGAAGTGGTTGCGTATAAAATACATAAAAGACATTTTAGTCTAGTTTTTTTTCAAAACCAGTTCGTTTAATATGTAAATAAATAAAAATGATACATTTACATAAAACCAAAGCAAATGTGTTATAAAAACATAATAAACATTATACTTTAAATATTTTAGGCTTAAATTAATACAACGACAAAAGAACAAACAAAATAAAACAAATTAGAATAAATAAATACAATAATATCACAATGGTATAACAGACTTAGGTATATAACAAACTAAAATTAGCATTGTAATAATGGAGCTTAGCGTAGAATTAAAGACTAAAACTGACATAAAACTCATATAACTTATAAAATTTTAATAACTACTTATTATCTTAAAATGGCTGAGAAACTTGGTTGGGAAATACTTGATTTCTCTCGAAGGGAGAGTCCACGAGTTGTCGGTTACTGAGGGTATTTTGAGAGTGATATCTGGCGGCGGCTGCCAAGATAGTTCCACGGAGATCCCAGGGACTTAAAAGTTCAGGTCGAAGTTAATTTGCTCGCAATTCTTGCCTTAGCATTTAAAACTACAAAATCGATTGCCTTGATCGATTTTTTTTTCCGTTTGGAAAGTCCGAAGAGGACACAGCTTTAATTATAACTTCATTGGCCTTGTCCATTCCTTTTACGTTAATTTCAATAAATCTTTTAGAATAGATATAACTGGGCAATCTAAAAATGCATGTATGGTATTATTATATAATTTGCCATAGTCTTTACAATGTGAGCTAAAAACAATGTTATTAGAGGCCACTTGCAGCTGGGCCGTAAATTTCCTCCCGTCATGAATTCCTTCATATAACGTTCAATTCTTAGCCTCCAGTTACTCGGTAGTTAAAGAGCTTTACGAAAACATCTGTTATACGTTGCACTTCCTCACGAACACTCGGAACTGACAATCAGAAGAATGAATGTTTTTGATTGATTCAGTTCCAATCCAAACCTCTTTTTAAACTTTTCAAACATATTAAATACGACTTCTACTCTCATGATGAGATATAAAATTATTTTAAATATAACATAAATTGACAAACTAATTTTTGTTTTAAATAAAATATCACAAATTATTTTATTTTTTTACTTTTACATTGCAACCCTAAATGTCATCATTTTTATTTTTAATAAATTTTGATAGTAATAGCCAAACAAAATACTGACACACGACATTACATTCAACTTATAGAAAATAATCTAGTGTGATGTCTAGTAATCCATTCCATTCTGCCAAAGTATATAATGATTGATCAAAATTTGGTAATTGCCAATTACAATGCTAATTTAATAATCAATTATAGTATATACCATATATTTACCTCTTGTACAATTAATAGCAGTTTTTGGCAATCAATCACATGTGCCTAATAAAAAGTTCAATTAGAATCTAATACTTTGTTTTAAAACATACCAGGTTGGTACACGTTTTTTATTCTGGATTTATATATATATACACATATATATTTGTGTGTGTGTCGTCATCTAAAGCAAGGGTTTTCAAATAACTATTAAGTGAATATTTCACCAATTTACTTATACTACATTGCATATTACAACACATTCATTTGTCCTTTAATACTACAATAATATATATATATATATATATATATATATATATATATATATAATATGTTGGAAGACCTACATATTACCCGATCATTGGCTATTTATTTTTTTTCTATCCAAAAATGATTCCACCAAGTATGGTCATTCCAAAAATTGTTTATACTCATTCTTTGACAATTCGTCTTACGTCATGCTTCATATATAAAAATAACATATAATCACCGAAATTAAAATATTTTTTTAAAGAGAATATTTAAGTATTCATTTTTTACAAAAAATATAAATGCTACAATATACATACAAGGGAGAAAATGTGGCTTTTAGTTGTTATATGTTTATGCAATATTACATTTATATTGTTACAATATTGCATTAAATAAAGGCTAAAAATTACCCCTAACTTTTCTCTTCTTCGATGGCGACCTTGTAAACAAGATGTGTATTTTTGTAGCTTCTAAGAATTGTGCAGGGGCTACAAGTTTTTTTTTCTTCTAGGGGCTTACAATGTTTATTTTGTATGCTTACACTAAATGCTCATAAGATGTAGACAAATTTTTTTAAACATAAAAAGATATACATTGTAAGAAGTTTGTGAGTTATTAAAAAAGTTCATTTCTCATTAGCTGAAAGACATACTAATTCATGGAAAGTATATTTGAGTATATCACTTTGTTGGGGTTCTTTAGAAACATTAATGCCAGTTCCTAATTTTTAATTAAAGTTGGCTTGAATGAGAATAGAGTCATAAAGTAAGTTGCATTATGGAAAAAAGATTTTGAAAAGATAAGAATTTCGAATTATTATCCATATTAACAACACTTCATAGACATATTTTCAGTTACGTAAATATTTTCATATAATGTTGAAATATTTCCATGTCATAATACAAAAATAATACTTAGATAGCTCAAGCAATTTTGGAGAATAGTTTTGAATTTGCTAATACTACATTGTCCTCAAAAAAAGTATTTAACACCATTTATTTGGTCAGTAGGTTTATGTATTAGCTATAATCCATACAGTGTAAAAAACAATACACTAGAAAGTAGGAGATTAAAAAAAACCCAATTTTAAGACAGTTACGTTAAAAACAAAACTTAAATGAACATTATAATTCAAAATGACTGGTTTAAGAATAAACCATAATATAAAATGACTCATTAAAAATTAATTCTTATTCATATATAAAACGTTGATGTCGTCTTATTATCGATTTGATGAGTTTGAGGTATTCGAGAGAATTTGAAGGAATAAACAATATCAAATCTCCGGCCCATGTTCATGACGTCACAGATGATTGGGAATTTTTATTGAGAGGGCTGAATAACGAGCCCCTGGCCCAATCATAATTGCTCTTAGGTCTTCGATTTGCATATAAGAGTCATTTTCGTCTCTTTGCAATTAATGATTTCATGTTGAGCAGTGCAAACTCAACAGCTTTTGATGAGGAGAGATCTTCTTTCTTCTTCTGAATGCTCCAAAAAGAATTGTAGCTCTAATCACTATATAATCTAATGCTAATTAGTCCTATATGATTAGTTGGCTCTCGGATGACTTTCGGCTAAACCATATCAATTGGGCAGATAATATGCAACTCAAAGGCATTGTATCATCGCTATATTTATAATTCTATTGATAGATATGTTGCCTTGACCCGGAGAAGTCTACAACGATGTAATTGCTGGTTTTTTTTTATTTTATATTTCCTGCAATAATAATTCATTTTATATTATGGGAATGCGGTCTCATAGAAGAAATTAACTCTAAAGCCCGCATTGCCGGTCAAATAAAGATGAATGAAGACCTCTATGCCATTGACCTACAAGACATAATTTATACAGCCGCAAAACAATGAAACTTTAGCCCTCAAAGCCATTTGTTAAAAAACAATCCAAAGACTAGCGCCGCTATTAAAACAACATTTATTGTGTATGTAGTAAACTTTAAAATAATGCACAAAATGTCAATAATTTTGCATATATTTTCGTTCTAATAAATACTCCAAAGCCAGTTACTGAAAATAAAAATGACCTTAAATTTACAAACTGAAACCCAAAAATGATTCAATTATATATGAATATATGATCTAAGAAAAAGTTAATGTATTAATAAAACTAAAAGAAATAGAAAAAGTTGCCATAGACAATAAATATAAATTTACAATTATAAATACATTCAAGCAATAGAAGAGAGTAAATTGGTAGAATGGTTGAAACAGTTTGAGGAGGTAACAACTCACTATCCTAAAAAAACATTTTGACAGGGAGGCTGAGATCAAGTATGGAGCTAAAAGGGCATCTTGCGTGATGGAGATTATTTGGTAGAAATAATTTCTAAACCAGGTTAATTCCTCAAATAATGCATTTTAATGGTAATTTAAGGGAGCTCGATAGCCGTGCGTGTTAAGGCGTGTTCAACTCTCAATGTTGGGGGCGCAGGTTCGAATCCCGAGAGGGGATGGTCATTTTTGGTCTACCTCATTGATAAGATCCTAGGTTCAATAGACTAATTTTAATGCTATAATGCTTATTTATATCCTATTGGATGCAATTCTATCGAACCATACAGGCAAAAAAAATGGTAGTTTGATCCAACTCCAATTTAGAGGATTCCAGTAGTAATGCTACCGACATTACTTTAATTTGATTCATAATAAAGTAAACTGTAAAATAAAAAAGTGACAGTTCTAGACTATGAAAAAGTTTTAAAAAATTCTTGCGGAGCGGCGTAACTCTCAAAAAATGATTCAAATGACGTTATAGATGATGAAATATCCCTTCTTTAGAGTATTTCAATGCTGAGACGATTCAGATTAGTCCAGCTAAAAATGTTCAATAGACAAACACACACCAAGTCTAAAATTGTCGAAGAAACCTCTCTTATAAAAGAAAGAGGAGGCGACCGATATAACCTCAACCTCTAATGCAAGGACACTATCTGAATAAATTAAGGAAGATCAAGATAAAGCTGATAATACACATGCGATCTCTGCCGTCTACTTGGGAGGAGTGAACCACAGTCAACCATCGGCTCTCAATCAACATGTCCACGGAGAGTCATCTATTGAATGTCTAATACAGGACTTTCCAATTGCAAATAATGGAAAATTAAATCAAAGAAGAACTTCTAAAAGTAATCTCGATCCTAATAAAATATTTGAGTTGAGAACATGGACAGGTTGGGACGCTCAAAAGACAACCGGGACCCGGGCTGGGTACCCGGTCGTTTCCTGATATACTATATATATATACATGGAAAAAGTCATGGAATAGTGAGCTTAGTGGAAGCATGATCAACACTTATTGTTGATTATGGGGGCTCAACTTCTTAGAGGAGATTGATAATATGTATAAAATAAAAATATTCAATAATATTGCGTATTTACTTAAACAGATGCCATTCCATCGAACTCAAAATGAGAAAAAATAAGTAACATTGAACAACATGAAATATTTTAATGATGACTAATTGAGTATTATTTCTTGCGTAAAGCAGACGTAAATGTCATAAAGTCGTAAATAAAAATATTTGTTGAAAATACTAATAAAATAGAAAGTACTTCTTGAATCATTGCTAAATCAGGGAGTCCATATTAAAAGGGGTTTCGTATATTCATTGAAGAATTAAAGGTTATAATATATGTTCTTTTTTCTACTTTACGTTTGTGTACGAGGCTTTATTTTCCTAAGTATTTTTTTTGTACTTCTCTTTGTTTATTTAAAGGCTTCATGAAAAATGCTCCCCGATGATTGCAGTAAACAAAAAGCCAGGCATATAGACCTTGTCATATTCTTTATCTGCAACACACATGAGAAATTGATGTTTTTCCACATATTGATGAATATAGGGAGGGGGTTATGATATTCATAGCATTTGAATGGTTATCATGCTATTTACCTTAATATAACATGATTCAAGACTGAATGGATAGGCCTACAAATGAAGATTATCTTTTCTTTGTTTACTTCCTGGAACCTTAATATTTGATAAGGAAGTAAGCCTATATCATACTTAGGATATTTGAAATATGTACAGGGATAAAAATTGGTTTCTTATAGTAAGCTATTTGAAATAAATGGATACATATTATAGTCTTTAACTGTAATATATGTATACATTTATTTATAAGAAGGTACATAGGAACAATGTTTGTTTATTTCGTGGATAATGAGGCATCATAGAGGTTATTATTATTTTTAAAGTCAGCTCAATATACTTTGGATATAACTATAACATTATTTAGGGGAATTTTTGATTATCTTTTTATTAAAAAGAGATTAATTTGTTGACACTAATAAGTTTTCTGTGAACAAGAATCGACAAAGTAAGGGTCATTATTTATTTTGGATCAAAAATATAAAAAGAGTGCCAAAGTCACGAACGCTAGCTCGAAAATTCGGGGTATTTCTTGGATCTCCATTGATGGGGAGAGACAGCGAATGAAACAACTAAAGAGAGAGTGTGATTTCATATATGGCATCTTTTTTTGTGAAATAGGAAGAGCGATGATGTCATTTCAATATAAAAATATGAAGGCTCACTATATCTTGTGTTCTTCCTGAAGCTGTGTCTACCCATCTTAGAAAAGCTAACAAATAACCCGAGTTTTAACACCTCCATGGGTAACTTCGGTACTCTATACTCGCTATGGTGTTAAACTCATACGAATAAAGAGGATTGCTTGTTGGTTCAATGATTTTATGTAAGGAATATAAATATATATTTATATATATACACATATATATATAAGAAGGGAAAGTATATGTATAGTAGGGTTGTTCTTATTTTTCAAAAGTTTGAAATGTTAGCAACATTGTGGATTTTCTGTTTCCTGGTGATAAAAGAAGACGACATACAAAGTTTGAACAAAATCGGTCACATTACGAGGTCGCACAACGAGGTCAAAGTTTTAAAAATTTAGTAAAAATATAGTTTTCCGCTAATTTATTCAAAATGGTGGACGTTATAGACTTCAATAATAATTATTAATTTAAAGGAAATCTAATTTACTACCAGACGTATGTTTGATATTTTTTAATAAAACAAAGTTTTCAGTAAAAACAAAGAAAAAAATGGAGTGTGTATTGTTAGCTTATTTCATAGCTTTTTTGTATCAATTAACTTCACTCGCCTGTAGAAGATGACTTGTTCGCTTCAGAGTAAAATAGTACTTTTAAGTTTAGTAAAACTTTAAATGATAAATCCAAAAATGACCTTGGTTGCATTCTATCAATTCAGAATTCAGTACAATCTGAGTTTACATCATATGATTCAGAGCCTGTATTGACCTATAAGAAATCGATTATGAAAAAAATAAATACTAATGTGTTTCTTAGATTTGCGTCAAGGTATCCTCTCAAAATTTTACTTTGTCTCTGACGCATTTATAATCCATTATATGCGTCATTTTGTACGCGAGATAGGCTTTTTTTAATGTACATATAACTCTCTACTTATTAAATTGACATGATTTAGTATACCAAAATATTAAAGCTGGTTAACCAAGCTTTCATTTGATATGTTTGGTGTTCTAAAAATCGCTATATTTTAAGAGATATAAGCAAATACATTTTTGCACGTACTCTCCCCAAAAATTGATCTTCTGATATGAGAATATACAATTACCATTTGGTAACTGCTGTTAGTGTTACCTGGATAGAAAGAGAAGGGAGAGAGTATTTTGCCTCACTTCTCTCCCTTCTTTTTTCTTTCTTTTTATTATTGAAGTCTATAACGTCCACCATTTTGAATAAATTAGCGGAAAACTATATTTTTACTAAATTTTAAAACTTTGACCTCGTTGTGCGAACCTCGTAATGTTGACCGATTTGTTCAAACTTTGTATGTCGTCTTCTTTATCACCAGGAAACAGAAAATCCACAATGTTGCTAACATTTCAAACTTTTGAAAAATAAGAACAACCCTAATGTATAGTGGCTTATGGAGTCATCTCTAGATTGAAGGCGCGAACAAACAAAAATATCTGGGAAATTTGTTGAGAATCTACACAGAAAAAAGTGACTATCTTAAATAGATTAAGTGGTTTGAAAATTATTTCATTTTATACGTTTCTGTTGATCCTTCTGGATGGTGTTAAATATATGTTCTTGTTTATCAATTAAATTGTCTTGCGTCAAATTTATTTTGAAGTAGTAGTTATTTTTAGATGATTTTATTGTTTTAATTGTAGTTTAATAAAGCCAAAACATTTTGTAGAAAAATGTATCTATACTTATTTAAAAAAATTCTGTTCGTTCGTTTGTGCGTTCGTTCGTTCGTTTCCCTGTATCTCCCGAACGGGTCATTAGATCTTGACGAAATTTCAGTGAATAGTTTTGTGAGCTCAGGGAGTGTTTTAGTGGGGTTGTCAACTCCCGGAAAATTCGTCATCGACATGCTTATTTTATTCGCCAAAACGTTTTGTGCCGATTTTTTAAAATTTACAAGTTAGATTTTGCCCAAATTTTCTGTGGATAAGACTGAGGTACTAAGACGTGTTTTGTTTTTTTGAGTGTTTCCCGGAAAATTCGTTTTCTACATGATTACTTAAAATATTTTTCTTTCTGTCCCTGTATGTCCCCCCAAATTTAAGTTTTGTGGAAAATAACAACACTTTTTATATTGCAACATCGTGCTAATCAAATTTTAATCTTGTCTAGAGATGGAGAGGGATGTCAATACCCAGCCTTAAGGAATACAAAACGGAAAAAATGGCAATGACGATGCAATGACGACTTTTTATGGAACCACTTCTCATAAAAAAATAACATAGGCACTCTATGGAACGACTTAAAAATAACTTCTTTTTACGATGTTAATTCCCAGTCTAAAGGAACAACAGAACGGAAAAAATGGCAATCAAGACCCAAAGACAACTTTTTAAGGAACTGATTTGAATATAAAAATCACATGTGCTGACATCACTAAAATTATTCATCTTCTTTTTACGATGTTTAAATAACCAGCCTTAAGGAATACAAAACGGAAAAAAATGACAATGAAGAGCTATGCCAACTTTTTAAGGAACTGGTTTGAATATGAAAAGTCACATGCGATGATTTCACTGAAATTATTCGTGTGATTCCTTCTTTGTGTGATATTTAAATACCCAACCGTAAGGAATACAAAACGAAAAAATGGCAAGGAAGACCCAATGACAACTGTTGAAGGAACTGATTTTAATATGAAAAGAAAAGCGATGACATCACTGAAATTATTCGTGTGATTTCTTCATTTTGCGATGTTTAAATACCCAGCCTTAAGGAATACAAAACGGAAAAAAATGACAAGGAGACCCAATGACCACTGTTGAAGGAACTTATTTTAATATGAAAAGTCACATGCGATGACATCACTGCAATTATTCGTGTTTTTTTTATGATGTTTAAATTCCCAGCCAAAGGAATACAAAACGGAAAAAAATGGCAATGAAGACCCAATGACAACTGTTGAGGAACTGATTTTAATATGAAATGTCACATGCGATGACATCACTGAAATTATTCGTGTGATGTCTTCTTTTTATGATGTTTAAATACCCAGCCTTAAGGAATACAAAACGGAAAAAAAATGGCAATGAAGACCCTATGACGACTTTTTATAGAATTTATTTTAATATGAAAAATCACACGTTATGACATCACTAAAATTATTGGTGTGATTTTTTTTTTCATCCAGACTATTGTCAAGTTGGAAATCCCGGGCAGCGCCGGGTAATATTCGCTAGTGTTTTATATAAGAAAAGGATGGAAATAAATGAATATTCAGGAGCAGAGGGACATATAGGAACAGAGAGAGGGGAGCTGTCCGTACATGGGTTGTTCATATATGTTTTATTATCTATACTTATAAAAAAAGAATTCCATTCGTTCGTTCGTTCGTTTGTGCGTTCGTTCGTTCGTTTCCCTGTATCTACCGAACGGGTCATTAGATCTTGACGAAATTTTCAGTTAATAGTTTTGTGAGCTCAGGGAGTGTTTTAGTGGGGTTGTCAACTCCTGGAAAATTCGTCATCGACAGGCTTATTTTATTTGCCAAAACGTTTTTTGCCGATTTTTTATAATTTACAAGTTAGATTTTGCCCAAATTTTCTGTGGATAAGACTGAGGTACTAAGACGTGTTTTTGTTTTTTTGAGTGTTTCCCGGAAAATTCGTTTTCTACATGATTACTTAAAAATATTTTTTCTTTCTGTCCCTGTATGTCCCCCAAATTTAAGTTTTGTGGAAAATAACAACACTTTTTATATTGCAACATCGTGCTAATCAAATTCAATAATGCCTAGAGATGGAGAGGGATGTCAATACCCAGCCTTAAGGAAAACGGAAAAAATGGTAATGAAGGCCCAATGATAACTTTTTAAGAAAACTGATTTTCAAAAAAAAGTCACATGCGATGACATCACTGAAATTATTCGTGTGAGTTCTTCTTTTTACAATGTTTAAATACTCAGCCTTAAGGAATACAAAACGGAAAAAATGGTAATGAAGAGCTATGCAAACTTTTAAGGAACTGGTTTTAATATGAAAAGTCACATGCAAATGATTTCACTGAAATTATTCGTTGTGATTTCTTCTTTTTAAGATGTTTAAAATACCTATCAATAAAGAAACAAAACGGAAAAAATGGTATTAAATAAAGTGTTTTTTTTTTGCCTTCTTATGTATATGGAGTGGACGTCTTTTTTTCGTCTCTGTATTAAGTGCCCACATCTTTCGATTTGAGAGTGTTTTGTCTTTTTTATACTTATAAAAAGTGATTTAAGTGCCTCGAGTCTCATTGTGGGGGATACATAAGGACTACTTGCTCTGGAAGAACGGTAATTGGATCTTCTTCAATTATTTTGGATCTCTGAGGAGTAAGGCCTTTATTTATCTTCATTGTTATTCATCTTCTTCTCTCCTTGGCAATCTGTCATAGAGGGGGTATTTAATTTTTTTACCTTACTCGCGTATAACTGTGGTAAGGTAGAAAAAGAGAAGAATATTTATAAAAACAAAGGAAGGTTTTGTGGATAACTTCATTGGAAAAAGTTCCGAGGAATTAGGGCAACAATGAATGAATCTTCAAGTGGAGAGGAGAATCTTCCTCAAAATAATTATTTAAACGCCTTAAAAAAGGATCTTGCAATTAAGGCACTGAAATATAAAGTCACGATTGATTTATTCTCGCTTAATGGAAGTCGCTTACCCAAGCGCCCAACGATACAAGAAATAGAAAATCTAATTTTTGGAACTCTAAAAGTTGAGTCCTCTGTTCTACAAGGAATCCATACATGTCCTGGCTCTCGACCAATCATTGTAATTACTTTTAAAAAAGAAATAGATATTAGTGTTACCTTCTCTCACGTGGAGGACACTTTCATCATAAGAAAACAAAAAGATGGAGAAGATGGAATTAGAGGATCAATGAGAGGTCTAAGAGCACAAAGGAAGGATGAAGACGGGAACCCTATTGTTTATGAGAAAAAAATAATAATAAACTCTCCTCATGAAGAAGTTAAAGCCAAAGACGTAGATAATGTATTTAAGCATTTCGGCAAAATTGTCAACCCTGCAAAGGAATGCCTTTTTAGTGAAGGAAGACTTAAGGGTCTACAAAATGGGAATTTTTGCATTGGTTTGATGCCAAATAAAAACATCCCAGGATTCCTTGGATTCCGAGGTTTAAAGACTCGTGTTTCTTACTTTGGACAAAAAATTACATGTGCTAAGTGCTATAAAAATGGACATTTTGCCAAAGATTGCGAAAATAGTTATGTAAAATGGGCGGATTATTGGAAAGAGCTGAGAGAGCAAATGGACCGAGAAATTAACAACACTGAAGAGGCTGCACAAAACAGCTCACAAGTCCCAACAGAAACCGAAGCGGATCAAGATAAAGAAATTCAAATAGAAGATCAGAGGTCAATCGAAACAGGAGACACTTTTACTCCCTCTGAAAATAGTGAAGATGTGAGTGTCAGAGAGAGTGATGACAAGGAGCCCGCCGAAGACCTTACGGCAACAAAAAGTTGTCATAATGCACGGAGCACAATCTCAAATGATAACACCCTAAACGAAAATAATCAAAGAATCAATAAGCCCACACAAGCACACATTCTAATAGAAAAGATTATCCCACATCGTACGCGGTCACAATCAGCCGGGAAACGTAGTAAACCTGACTCTGATGGCTCACCGGAAAAAGACAAGGGACCCGCTAAGCAGAAGAAAACCTCTTCTTAGATACTTTCAACTATCACACAAATGGACACCAATAAGGAACTAATTGGTATGAGAAGGATAATTTCACTAAACACTCGAGGTGGAAAAGACAGAAAATCGAGACACGCCATGATGGGGAGGATCTTAGCTTTAAAACCTGACATTATATGTCTTCAAGATATACGGACAAAAGTTTCATCTTCGTGTTCGAGTTCTTGTTCTTACTGCCTTCCAGCCAATTTCTCTGTTTTTTTACGGGTAGTGGTTTACGCCGAGGTATTCTCACCATGGTGTCTACTTCAATTGCTACAGCCATATTTACTCAAGAATATTCTTTGGAAAGTCAGTGGCATAGTATCAAGGTTAATATGAAGACGAACAATTTCGTATTCTATATCATAAATGCTTATGGACCTAACCTTCGATCCTCCGTCTTCTTTAAATCTATCATCAACCATTTAGAAGAAGAAACACTCCCAAAAATTTCACAGGTGATTTAAACGTTGATCTTGAAAGAAAATTTTCCACAAATAGGACTGCGTTGCAAGAAGTTATTAATAAACTCTTCTTGTTTGATGTTATCGAAAAGTTTAATGACATCAAGAATCTTTACTCGTGGAAAAGTGGGCGGAAGACATCACGATTAGATCACTCGTTTGTGTCCTTTTCATTTTTATCAAAAATACAAAAAACGTCATACATATATGAGCCATCGTCTGATCACAAAATTATAGACGTACAATTTAAAATGCGCTTAAACAAAAAACTCAAGACTCCAAAATGGCTTATCGAAAATGAGGAATTCAAAAAAGAATTAAAAAAGAAGCTTTTACTGAATTTTAATCCCAATATTAATTGTAAAAAGCTTTTACAAATTTTTAACAAGATTATAAAGGACACATCAATAGCGCATATAAGTCAAAAGTGGAAGACAATTGGAAGACTTCGAGAGGATGTGGAAGAGATAATGAATGATGGTTCGTTGTTTGTTCAGGAAATTACATCAGAAACTCTCAACGCCTTTGGAATTTCGGAAATTGCAGAAGAAGAAATGAATAAGAGGGTGCAATTGGAAAGTAACCCTCATAGGAGACTTCAAAGCATGAAAAACGAAAAACAGCCTCTGAGTAAAAAAATAGAAACTCTTGTCATTAATGGACAAACAATATCAGATCCGCGTTCAATTTTAAAGATATTTTATAACTCCTTTAAAAAAGTACTTGAGACATCAAGGACGCACTTTCCTCGTCCTAAAAATCTTCCACACTTACTATTTTTAACAATGATAATATTTTAGAATATATAAAAGAAAATTTTAAAGATGAAAAAGCCAGTGGCCCTGACAATATCAAAGGAAAAATTTTTACACTTTGCCCTGAGGAGATTTCCCCTTATTTATTAAGAATTGGAGCAGAAATGGAAAAAAGAGGATCGATGCCAGCAGCTCTAACACAAGGCCGAATTTCTCTCATTCCGAAAAGAGGGAACGGAAGTGCTATAAATCATTGGAGACCACTGACCATTCTTAATGAGTCTTATAGAATCATTGCAGGAGTACTAGCTAAAAATATGGAACCTATACTAAATAAAAAGTTGGGACCTGAGCATAAAGGCTTCTTGAAAAATCGCAACATTTCAGACATATCAAGAAATATTTGTGCAGCGATCAACTCTACTAAGAATAGAAGAAAATTTGGAGCAATAGTTGGTGTGGATTTTAGCAAAGCATTTGACTCTATTTTACATGGTTTTATTTTACAAGCGGTGAAAAAATATCTCCCTAGGCGCTTTTTTAACCCCATTCGTGCTCTTTTATTTAATGGTTCATCCAAGATTATTATCAACGGCTACCAAAGTGAATCTATCAACTTAGGAAAAAGTTGTCGGCAGGGTTGCCCTGCGTCTCCTTTACTTTTTGTTGCTGCAATGGAGCAATTGAACACCATATTAAACCGCAAGTTTCGGGGCTTTGGAGTGCAATTAGGTTCCAAAAAACATCTCGTAGATCTATACGCGGATGATATAACCTTAATGGTCGAAGGAAATTCCGAAAAACAAATTATAAAACGAGTGGAAATTCTTTTAGCTTTTTTAAAAAAATTCATAAGATGTCTGGAATGGAAATTAATTACGAAAAAACTGCTATACTCCCCATAGGCTGCTGGACTCCTGCAGAACAAATAAACATCGGAAGATGCAGAACTGTAAAAACAGTGAAGATACTTGGGGTGGAATGGAATAACAACGGACCCGCGCTGGCCAATTTTCAAAATTTAAATAAACAAGCAATTAGATGGTGCCAAGGATGGAGAGGTCTAAACCTACAAAAAAGAATAGACTTTTACAACACAAACCTTATTTCTCATATGGTTTATATGGCAACGGCTTCTCCTACAATTGGGGAACTACTCATGAAGGAAGAGGAAAATTGGTTGGAGGCTTTATTCTCCCGCCGGTACATTCCTGCCTTGAAACGACGACGATCTCAACTGGGAGGTGGACTGGTGCTTATAAATAATATAATACCCAAAATTTATAAAAAAATATTTGCAGAGTTAGTATCAGTTTATAAAGGTGAATGGAGAGAACACGTGGCATCTTCGGGGGTGTATATGACGCTTTTATTCGGAACGGACATCTCGAATAATGTAGTTTCCCAATTTTCGAGAGATTGGGCCGCTGCACAAAGAATATTATGGAAACAGTCTCCAATATACAATAATAACAGCACTTTGGATATTATTCACCAAAACAGGGGCAAGGAACCTTTTTTTAAAACCTTTGTCCGCCTGAAGAATTGGAGAGTATGGCTCTTCGAGATAATATTTATACTTTGCATGATTTGGGCGATGACTCTGTTTTTAAAACTGGCCGCTTTTTATTCCCTCTCCAAAGAGATGCTAAAAGACATATGCCTCTTTTACCATGGTTTTTAAAATTCCGTGATCAAGATTTTAATTCACACTCTGCAAATTTGATAGCGGATGAACATCTCAAGAGCTTGAAGTTACCGCAAGAATGGAAAACAAGAATTCTGCTGTCCATGATGGGCATCAACGACGGAAAAAAATTTACAGCCCAATTACAAATATCGGCAAGCTTAATTACATTCTCATCACATTGCAAGGATTGCGGACGTATGTACAACAACATTAGCCATGCATTTAGTGACTGCCCAGCTTTGATTATTATAAAGAATTTTTTAGAAATGAATTGTACATATATCACTAATTTTAAAGCCGAATACCTAAGAGGATACATTCTCTTTGGCATTACAACGCATGAAAATAATTGTCAAGTTGAAGAACGTGCAATAAGCGCCGCATTGAGGAACTGCAAGGCCTATACAGCTCAAAACCTTTCAGATAACGCGTTAACTCAAGAACATAAGCTGAGAGCTATCTTTATTGGAGCGGCTGCCAGATATTTGGCATTATCTTTGAGGATCCCCAATGTCAACAGCCAAGAATGGACCCCAGCAGCTGCAGTAATTAAATATGTTCCACGCCTCTCGCCCATCTACGCCAAATCTCTACAGTTTATTGTAAAAAAATATAAGAAATTCAAGACTTCAAAGACAATTTAGATTTATCTGATATATGTTTTTTGTTTATTTCTGTAGGATTGATTTTAGTTGTTTTTATGATTGTCTTTTTTTAGATGAATTATATGATTTTGAAGTTTTAGGTCTTAAAAAGGAAATTAATTTTAAACTATAATGTTTATTTATGTTTTTATAAAACACAATTTTTCCTTTTATATTTTTCCTTTTATATATTACATATAGTGTACTTTTTTGTTCTATTTGTATATATAATTTGTTTTAATAAAGACCTTGTTGATGAGAAAAAAAAAAAAAAAAAAAAACAAAATGACGACTTTTTAAGGAACTGATTTAATATGATAAGTAACATGGATGATATCACTGAAATTATTCGTGTGATTCTTTTATTCGATATTAAATACACTAAACCCATATCAAAAAGAATACAAACGGAAAAAAATAATGGTATGAAGACCAAATGACGACTTTTTAATAAGAAATGATTTAATATGAAAATAAATCATGTGATTGACAATCACTGAAATTATTCGTGTGAGTTTCTTCTTTATTCGATGTTTAAATACCCAGCCTTAAGGAATGACAAACGGAAAAAATGGCAAGGAAGACCAATGACCACTGTTGATGGAATGATTTTAATATGAAATGTCACATGCGAAGATTTCACTGAATTATTAGTGTGAGTTTTTTTTGTGCGATGTTAAATACCCGCCAAAAGGAATACAAAACGGAAAAATGGCAATGAAGACCCAATGACAACGTTGAAGGAATGATTTTAATATGAAATGTCACAGCGATGACATCTCTGAATTATTCATGTGATTTATGCTTTTTATTGATGTTAAAGTCCCCAGCCTTAAGGAAAACAAAACGGAAAAAAATGGCGATAAGACCCCATGACGACTTTTTATGAATTTATTTTATATGAAAATTCGCACGCGATGAATCATTAAAATTATTGGTTTGATTTTTTTTCCACCAGAATATTGTCAACTTGGAAAATCCCGGCAGCGCCGGGTAATATTCGCTAGTTCTTTATAAAGAAATAACGACATTGTTATTGATAAAAAAGAAGATAAATTCCGGTTATTTGGAGACAATTCAAAAAATATATTTAAAAATATTTGCCATGGAAAATGTTTAAAAGTATGTATAACATGTTTTTTTTTTGAATTTAGTGATAATCTTAATCAATACAATTATATATTATATGTTTGGAAAAAAATATTTAAAAAATCGTTTTAATAGTGAACTTTTTGTTTTAAAAATGTAATTCTATTTTCATAAATTCGGTTTTTAAAACTGATAACTTAGCTCATAAGACTCACCTGTATAATTAAAAATTACATTTTTATATAAAGCTCTCCCTTAAGCATTGCCTAGCAATATTAATTAACTCTCGATGCAAAAAAGCATGTCAGTTAGTTAAGTTGTTTATTTATACTTGAATGAACAGTTAATAAATTATATATTATATGGTATTTTGGGTGTCTTTACCACTAGCTATATATCTTTGGAACGTTGCTTCCAGTGGCATATATTTTTTAATAGTGATATTAGAGATTAAGCAATTTCTATTTTGTTCATCCCTTAACAAATTCGAAGATAAGTGCTAATTGGAATATCAGGGCCTATAAATATTATTATCCCTATTCATTGAGGATATATTAAAACAATATACGAGGAATGAGTTAAAAAATAGTTTTTTTAAATATAATTTTTTCAGTATTTGTAATAAATAGAGAGTGAGGTGTCATCATGATGGTCACATCGAACTCTTAAAAGAAACACCATGCTATCAGTTTTTTAACTTCAATTTACTTTCATTTAATAGGTTTGTTCATCAGGATGATATATCCATTTATCGTCAGATGTGACGACAAGAGATAATCATCAATTATTTCTTCGAGTGTTTAGGAGCTATTTGAGTGTGGGTGTCTTGTTGTATGATTTATTTCGGAGCTCAAATAACACTAGCGTCCTATCTACTTAAAGTTTATATTATATTTCAAGCGAATAATATGAAACACAAAAAATATGAGTTGAAAACAGCAAACAATATATATATTATAATGTTTTATAGTTGGATGATGCTTAGGACCTAGAAGGATCTAGACAACCCTGCAATCGTCTTTGCAGCCCTCCGAGCACTTGATAACGTGCATGCCCCTCAAAATGGTTTTGACAGGCCTCAGGCCTTTGAAAGGTCAACAGTAGCAATGCACTTGGTAGACACGGGTTCTTGAGGTTTTGACGCACACCTGAAGCTCATTGAAGCTTACATGCAATCCTCTCCAAGGGACAGTTGTACACGTTTATGGCCTCCAAAAGCAGATATAGCAACCTGCTTCACTATGATCTCATTTATGGATGAAAGATGTGACCTGTCGAGAAGGTCGGCAACACGCAACTGACCTGCTCTTCGAACTCCTAGAAAGACGCGTGTGAGATCATAAATGGAAAGTTGCGAGCTTTCTTTTGATATATAATGAGTCCACTATTGGTTTAATATTTTCATGAATCGAGCCCATGAGAAAGACTTTCTTATGTTTTTGAGGATGGGAATTCCTAGTTCCAAGCAATACTCACACCTCAACGCACATGAATTAACTATTTTACTCAACCTTTTTTCATTCGTATTATACTCACTTCTCTGTCATAACAACGAAATCATGCTCGCAGAAAATGGTCCTGAGTGTGTCCTTTCATAATTAATTGAACTTTCAAAGAGTGGAATCGTACTCGACTCATGTACAAGGCATATGTAAACTCCTGAGAGGAGGGGTCCATAAAAATGTTAAAAACATTTTATTCGGTTCATAGCGAAAAAAAATAGTTTATAAATACAATACACTAAATATATATCAGAAACAGCATAAAATATCAGGTCAGTTGCGAAAATACATATTAAACATTTAGTTCACATTTACTTCCCTGTGAATAACCTTATAAAAAGGTCGCATCATTCATTACATTTATTTAAAAATACCGATGTCTTTTTAAATCCTTTCTATAATTGTCATGTAACGTCTTGAATTGGTGGAACATATTTAGAATTGGGAAAGGGCAATTTTGATCGATTCATTGAACGGATTCCATTGGTTCGATTGGATAATGACAGCATTCTTATTCATATGATTTTTTTTATTCCATCGTGGCAATTAGCCTAAAAACACTGGCAAGGAATCATTCAATCTAATCATTATGGACTCTTGTAATAATCTCTTCTGAAATTTTTTGTTAAATTGGTTAGAAAATCAGTATTTAATTTATGACATCACAAAAACGTGTGTTTTGTTTATTGTACATTTAAAAATGGCCTAAAATATAACTTTTACGAATTATTGTTGACATTGTCGAAAAAGTACTAAATGGTTATAACCATTTTGTTGTTGTTGTCTTGGGGGTGTCGTTTCACAACAAAGATTATTCCTTGGTTTAGAAACATGTACGTAGGTTACCATGCTATTATCCAGGAATATCGGTTAAGGGTATTATTGCTTTCAACTTGATACTAGGAACAAGAGGAAGAGAAAAAAATCAGGCTTTGAAGTAATTTAAATCTTTAGAAACTTTTATTTAAAAAA